>BMAU01013788.1:600000-947500 GCA_019973935.1 Trichonephila clavipes
TAATTGATAAACTTGCGCATTACTATGGTAATGCTATTCGATGCAATTCTACTAGTGTAAAGGAAATGCGGAAAGCCATTTGGGCTGTGTTTGGGGTCATTCTTGCAGCACTGATGATGAACCGATGCACTGGTTTTGTCCTACAAATCCAAATACATGGTGTAAGTATAATGCCGCAATTAATAATAATTGACAAAATTATAAACACAAACCCTCAGTTGCTAAAGCTGTTCGAGATGTAATTAAGTCTGTATTTGCAGACTTATCTCATCCGGCACTCCTGAAGAAATGTTTAGGAGGTAAGACACAGAATCCTAATGTGAAAGTTTAAATTCATTAATTTGGAAGTTTTGTCCTAAGACGATTGGTTCTAGGCTTCAGATTGCAGAGATTGCTGAAAATCTAGAAACCAGTGTTTTTAATGATGGAAATCAAATACTTATTACTATTTTAGAGAAATTTGGCTGGAAAATTAACAGAAATGTTTGTGTGCCCCTGGCTGAACGTGACTATCGTCGAATCTTTACGTCAAGACAGAGGCTTTAAGAATCATCTTTTGAAGCTCGCAGAGCCAAGAAAATTAAAAAGAGTAAAGAAATTAAGCTGTTTCAGGAACAGGATGGTATATATATTATTATCCTGGAGAATTTTAGCGTGTAAGTTTTAAGATTTATTTTCTCAAATTCAATTTTAAAACTTTAAAGCCCTTTTTCTCAGTTTGTGTTTTTTCAATTACGCGCATTGCGTTTCAAAACTATCATACTTTGATGTATAAAACTTTACAGAATTATAAATTCTATCAATATTCAAATCCTAGCTATTTCTAGTATTATAAATTTTTAATTTTTTGAAATATTTCAACAAAAATTGAATTTTTTAAAAAAAATTAAAAAAATGTATTTTTCTATTTTTAAAAATATTATTTTTTATTTTATTTTTATAAGATAAGCTAGCATGTAATAAGGATATATTTGACTTTATAAATCAACTTATTGCTCGTAATTAGAATTATTATTGCAGAAAATATCATGCGCGTCGTAAAACTCACTATTTGTCTCTTCCAAAAATTTTCTTATTTTTATGTGTTTATTATTTTTAAAATTATGATTATATTTTAAATATTTTATACTTTTTTGAAACTTTATTCCTTTATAAGAAATGTGTAAAAGAATCAAATTATTTCATTTTAATCTCAAAGAATTATTTCTAGTCGAAAATTGTTTGTATTTTGTGCTCTCGAAACATTTTCAACACCCCTGTGACCCCTTTGCGTAGTGATTTAATTAGCAGCAGTGTCCGTTCTTTGAGCCTTTAGATATAGTTAATTAGCTTGCTGCTAGGGCTTTTTCTTCAGCATAATTATAAACTGAAATGCAATGGTTTTTGAAATATTTTTTTATGTATCTCACTCAATCACCATTTAAGATGATGAATGAATTGAATAGGAAGAGAAGACCAATCCGTGTGTATTAGGACTATTCTCGAAGTGTACTTTAGTATTTTCAAGGAATTGCAATGGATGAAATTGAACGCAGTTTGAAATGTTTGATGATATATAACAGCAGTATTTCAAAACAAAAACCATTTAAAAATTGCTAAATTATGAAGAAAAGAAAAGTTACAAATATCTAAACAAAAGTAGAAAAACAAAAAATTATTGCTCATACTCTTCCATCTAAAATTTTGGTATAAAATAATATTTGTTTAAGTATAATTGATTTTATTAATTTACTAATTTCTGCTTTTATGTGATGCTGCTCTAAGACCGATCGGGAAGTTCAATTAGCAATGTGTTGTGTGAGTATATTAAATTTTAATATACAACTATATATATAATTCAATATTTTCCGTATTAGGTAAGTAGTAGTAGTAGAGGTCGCAGTGTCAATTTTACTTAATATTAGCATTAGTATATTTGATTTTAATTCATGCTTCTATTTCCTTTCCTTACAGCCCAGTAGTACTGGTGAAGTACTGAGAGAGAGCGAAATTAACGTCGTACTAGAAAGCAACAAGAGAGAGACGTCATTTTGAATTTCGGTCAAGTGACGAGGATAACACCCGAGCTGTCACCCTCCTCGAGGACACCGAGCCTCAACAGGATAAACGTACATCAGCCTACTCTGCACGGCGGGGTTGCAAGGCCTGAAAATAACGTTTCAACCTGCAATCAGAGTTCTTAAGGCTAAGCGTTTGCACAACTATGGAGAAATTCTTTTTCTCCTTTGCAGTGCTCTTATTTTTTGGTTGGCCTATTTAGAATTATGGCTATTTAGTATATTATTATATCAAAACACATGAGCCTACTTATGTGAACCTTAAGTATCACTCTGGGGGGTACACTAATCCTTTATGGAGATTACTGCTCTATTGTATGTTTTCCGGCTGTTTATTTCTGCCCTACACGAGTTCCACCAATTGTAGCTGATGTGCCTCGTAATTTTTAACAGTTGTCGGATGACGAAGTCGATACCTAAGTCGGCATCCCACTCTTCATATCCCTACAACACCAGTGGAAGGACATTGTGTCTTGACAGATTTAGCGTGCATAAATCCCCTTGCATTGCGAGTTCTTGGTAAAAAAGAGGACTCGGATACGTGACTAGATTAAGCACATCGAGCCGTGAGCTCGATACTTAGATCACTCGAGTGCTGTCGCCAGTCATATGTGTAATAAATACCGGGTGGGCAAAAAGTCCGTAAAAATTTTAAAAATTCATAAAATCCGGAGAAATGAACGAAAAAAGAAACTGTTTGCAGGATCAGCATTAGTATGTCACGGGATTTTTTTTAAGCTAGAAAAAATAATTCGAAAATCATCCGGTAGGTGGCGCTGATGTACACAAATCAAAGAAACAATGCATACATAATAAACAGAAAACTTTCACAACTTTATTACACCACATGACCACCACCACAGGGGAGAAGACATTCCAGGCGAGTGACAAATCCAGCAACGGCAGAGTGCAACACGTCCGGATGTATGGAGGATACTTCTCTGCGGATCGCATCTTTCAGTTCCGACAGACTTGATGGACCGGATAAATACACGCGAGATTTCAAATATCCTCACAACCAGAAGTCTGCCGGTGTTAAATCTGGAAACCGAGGAGGCCATGGGTACCTCCAGCGCCTGCTAACGATTCTGTCTTCCCCGAACGTCTGTATCAGGAATGCCTTAACCGGGTTAGCAGTGTGACTGGTTGCTCCATCCTGCATTAACGTGACATTCGCAATCTGACCTCGTTGAATTAAACATGGCACGACAGTCTCCCGCAGAAGCGTTAGATAACGCTGAGCATTTACCGCTTCCGTTATCCATCCATTTACTGGGCACTGCGTTTCAAAGAAAGGTCCTATGATAAATGAACCCGTGAAACCACACCATGATGTCCCTTTTGGGGAATGCAATGGCTTCTGTGTGTACTCACGTGGATTAGAGGTCGCCCAAATGGGACAGTTATGGTTAACGTCACCATGAATCGAGAAATGTCCTGTTCCATTTTAGAGAAGGCCCACTTCGCAAATGCTTCCCTCTGTGCGGTATCTGCTGGCAAAAGTTCATGGCACGATTGCAATTTGTATGGGTACAGCTGGAGGATTCGACGAAGAATATTGCGGACAGATGATGGTGGTAAGCCCAATCATCTGACAGCTTCACGAGCACTGTTGGTCCCTGAAGCTGCTTCGGACGCAATCGCTTCCATTTCGACAACAATGCAGGGTACACGTGCTTCTTTCAAGCATGGTCGTCCGGCTCGTGCTCGATCCTCCAACTTTCCTGTTTCCTCAAAACGTTTAACAAACTTTAAGAGACCTGCAGGTGTTAAAGGGCCTTTTCCACTCTTCACATTTTTCTGAACTAAGAATTTACGCAAGGCAATGGTCGCTGATTCCTCGTTCATGTAAAATAACTTCACGAACAAAGCTTTATCCGGCGCACTGAGCATCCTTGTTCACATTCACTGTATGTAATGGGGAAATGTGAATGTGGATTCATTGAGAGCAAAGGTTTTTATAGCCGTCTAATTTGCATATTTACACCACAGACGCTTGTAACAGCGCCACCTACCGGATGATTTTCGAACTATTTTTTTTCTAGCTTAAAAAAATCCCGTGACATACTAATGCTGATCCTGCAAACAGTTTTTATTTTCGTTCATTTCTCCGGATTTTATGAATTTTTAAAGTTTTTACGGACTTTTTGCCCACCCGGTAGATTAAACAATTGATTCACAGTATATTCTTTGATGTATAGAAAAATTAAGTTAGTTCATTCCTAAATATGAAAGTATTGGAACAAAATTTTAAAGATAAAAAAAATCATGTAATAGCTTTTTTTTATAAACTAAACCATTTATAATTAAATAGACTAACTTTGAGTGAAGAATATTATCAGAGATACCTGCCCAATTCACTGTTGAGTTACAAGTAAATAACCAACATGTATTTGGTCTCTGTGCTGTTATCGTATTCAAAGAGATAAGAATTTCAATGCATTTACCGGAAAGCAATTTTTTCAGAGAATTGATTTTTTGAAATTCTAAGCGTATATTGCAACGATTGATAAAAAATGCAATAAAAATTTTCTTTTGCCAGTGGCGCGCAAAAGGGGGATCCATGGGTCCAGACCCTTCCCCATAGCCCTTTTTCCGATTGATTATAACCATATGGATATAGTACGTAAAATTTAATAAAGTATTTGTTATTAATAATTTATTTTGTTATATTTAATGCAAATTTTTTATTTACTTAGTAATTTATTTTTCACTATTTTTTTTTGTTTCCAACAAGAGAACAAAATCAAAAGAATATGTTTGGCGAGAATGGTGGACTTTCACCCCTTTCCTTAAAAAGTTCTTGTGTACGCCATTATTTTTTTTATACACACACACATAGTATTTTCCCCAAAATAACAAAAAGATTTGGTGCAATGAATTTTGAGATTTTTCTTCATTTAAAAATTAAATGAAATACTTTACTTATATCATACATTATAAAGTGATCATTAGAGTACTAGTATGTCTATTGTGAGCCAAGAATTAATTATCAATAGAAACAGAGTTTTATGAACATGTTTCAGGAGTTCTTTTCCCAAGAAAAAAGTAGGAAAAATTCATTAATATATTATTGATTAGCATTACCCTCATGGGTATGATTAAAGAGTTTACAGATCTAATGTTTTAATAGAATTGAAAATATTTAGAATTACGTTTGTTATGATAAGACATTCAAATATTTCATAGAAATGAGTTCATATCGCGTAATAATACGGTGATTATTTTTTTTTCCATTAGAATTTCATTTTTTAGTTTATCCGAGGTCGTTATATAATTCAACTTGAAAATATCAACAAAAAAAAAAAAGAAGAAGAAAGCGTTACTTTGAGAATTATTGTAAAGCAATGAATTCTCCCATGGTTTAATAACGTGATCAAGAAATTTAAGAGCTGAGAATTCAAGTTTAATTTTGTTTCTAAATCTCAACAAGTTAAATAAAAATTTGAGTATGACTCCCTACCTCATCATTCAAAGAAAATAAACCGTTATGTTAAGTAAACGCGCGAATGAGTCATTTTTCTTACTTGAAAACCAAATATATATATCCTTGAAGTTAAACTCTACCTACTCTTTCATGCATGTTATAGGCATTAGGGTTTTTTGTTAATTTGTTTTAAACTGAATTGATTATGCAAATTTCATAACAGGAACAAATAAAAGTTCAACGTCAACTATCTACTTTATCTATTTAATAGTAAACAAAGTTTCAAAGCTTTTTCTTCCGAACGTATTTACAAATAAATTCAGAACTTTAGCTGCGTTTGTGAAAAAAAATCGTATGTTTTTTCATAGAATGTTTTACGGAAATGAATTACTTACCATTGTTTTATAAAACTCACCTATTTGTTGAGTGTTAGTTTGCCACCGGAATCAAGTTTGATTTGTCAAAAAAAAAATGAATGTGTATGCAAAATTATTACTTATTAAATTTATCATTCTAGGCTATGAAATTAAATTGTTAAATGCTATTTCAGCTGTTGGTTTTTTTTGTTTTGTTCAGTTTTTTGTTGTTTTTTTTACCATTTCTCTTTTCATCACTTTCTACAAAAATAAAAAGTTTTATTCTTTATATTTTCTTAGAAACGATTTTCTACTGACTTATGCGGTATTTTTGTTAGGATGAGTATAAACTCCAAACTAAAACGATAAATTAACATTTAAAGTTGTAAAAACTGCCGATGGCTAGAATTTTTTTAAAGTAAAGACAGGCATTAAAAATTAAAAGTATATTCAAAGAGAGAGAGTCCCATGGTTCATTTTTGAAATACAAATATTTAATGTAAATATACATTTTGTTAAACTTATTACATATACTTAATGGAGTATTATAATGGCTTTAAAGTATAAAAATAAAATAAAATGGAAAAAAATGTTATTTCTCCTTCGAGTCTTTGTAAAAGCAAAAATATTGCTGCATGATATAAAGTAAACATTGATCCTCCAGTTTGATTCCCGTTAATTCTTTAGAATAATATAAGTAAGAAGTAAAAAACACATTTAGTAATCTAGCCCCATTGAAGCTACAAAAACACATATTTATTCAACGAGTTCAAAACGTTCTAAAAACTCTAATTGTACCACTTATTAATTTTTAACTACTTATTGAAAAAGTAGTATTCTTTTAATAGTGTTTGAGTTTTTATTGTAATTCTATGGTGTCCATCAAAGAGAATTCGATTGATTGATTCGTTTCATTAAGGTAGTGTTAAAACAACAGTGCAGAAGGATTTCAAAACTTCACCTAACAAGTCATTTGACCTGTCACTTCTGGCGCCGATCAAACGAAAGCAAGAAGGGAACGAGCGTCTTTTTCCCCTAACGTTCCTGACTTTTTTCTGGTCTATCGATTCTACTTATTCGAGTGATGCGTTCTCCGAAATTGGTGCAAATACCTGAAACTAAAACGAACTGCATTTTCTAGTTTCGCTTGACGAGTATCAGCTTTTTCTCAGAGCAATCGAGAGGAGAACGACAGTTTAGATTAGACCAGGGGTCAGCAAACTTGTAAAAGAAAAAAGACAGTTAAGGTTATTTTCGGCTGTTTAATAGGACCCACATTCGAAATATTTTTCAGACATGAAAGTGCTCAAACGCTAATATTATATTCAGGCTTCACTATCCTGTGAAGAATCACTGATTTTATCATACTACTTTTTATCCGAGTTGATATACTTTTTCTTTTATAAAATGTGTTTCGCAATTTTTCTCCAATACCATAATGCTAAATGAACTACCCCTTTACATGTTAAGAGGAAAAACTAATTATTCATGAAATATTTGAAATTTTAAAAACACTACATTATAAACAAATGCGTGTGAGTTACAACATCGCACATTTTTATAAAAAATGAGGTATTTTTTTCTCTCCGAAAATGTGTTACGTTTACGTTTTTGTCTATCGTGAGAACAGCCTTAAGGTATCCGACTCTCCTAAAATCCTGAATTTTTTCAAAAATTGACATTTTTTTTATGATTTTTATTTTATACATCGTCTTATGGGCTTTGTAAAAATATCAAGTTTTTTATTTTCTATTCATTAGAGCAAAAGCTCTACAAGTGCTTTAGTAAAACATATATGCCATGAGATGTCAAACTTTAAGATACGTTTTACTCGAAATGTGTGTTTTCTCGAAAAACTCAAATGGAGACAGCAATGGCTCAAAAAGAGTTTCAAGAATAATTAACTGAAATTGTGTATTTCTGTGTATTAGTAGCAGTGTCATAACCTTCAGATGTATCAATCACTGATTTATTAAAAAATGTACAGTCCTTTATGTGAATATAATCATTGTTTTTTCGAGCAATTTCATATAACTAAGGTAAAGTGCTTGTGGTCAAGTTTTTGTTAAAGTTAATAATATACCTCTTACCCTGAAGGTCATTTCAAAAATGAGTACCAATATAACACATCAAAATGAAAAATGATAATTTGTTCATAAACGTTTTGTTCAGGGTGGGTCCCATTTATATAATTTTTTTGTAAATCTTTACCAATTTTTTCTCATTTTAGTAATAATTTCTTTCGCTTTTTAATTTTAGTTTTTTTTCTTAAAATGTACTAAAATCTAAAAAGCACAAAAAATTTCCATATCTCTCTATTTTTTTGAAAAAGTTGTCGCATACTTAAACTATTAAGGCTGTTTTCGCCATCTGCACAAGAGCGTGAACTTAACGCTGAGCACAATTTCGGACAGAAAAAGTGCCTCAATTTTTATAAAAATTTATGATATTGTAACTCATGCATTTGTTTATAATATAGTGTTTTTAAAATTTCAAAATATTTCATAAATAATCAGTTTTTCCTTTTAACATGGGAAGAGATAGCTAGCTCATTTAGCATCACGGTATAGGAAAAAAATTGCGAAACATATTTTATAAAAGAAAAAAATGTCCCGACAAGGGTAAAAATGAGTAGAATGATAAAATAAGTGATTCTCTACAAGATAGTGAAGCAAGAACATAATATTAATGTTTGAATACTTTTATATTTGAAAAAAATATTTCGAATGTGGGTCCTATTCTTTAAAATTAGCCGAAAACAGCCTTAAAGAGTATAAAAAGGAGAACGTAATGATTAAAGAGAGCCTAAACTATTTATATGCAAACGCTTGCCCTATAGGTGGAGACAGCTCTGGTAGTAGTCGCGATCACGATTTTTGTGCACCAATTAATATTTTTGTTATTAGATTTTAATGCAATTTTATCCAAAGTAATATTCTCTGCAATTCTTCAAAAACTAAGGAGAGTAGAAGATGTTTTTTTTTCTGAGGCTCAATGCAAAAACAACCCTAGTGAAAATTTCATAATTTTGAGAGTTGAAATTTCAAACTTCACATGAAATAAATTCCATACAGATAATACCGTAAGTGAATTATTCTGGAATTTCCTGTTTGCATTAATAATTAAAATTTATTTTGGTTGTTTTTGCATTCAAAAGTTGTTTCAATATTTTTTGTCAACCGTAAATCTTGTCATAAAATACAGAATATGTTTTTGTCACTTCTGATGAGGGTTGAAGTGTACCTCTAGTCCAAAATCATGAACTCCCTCGAACACTTTTAAGGTATCCGACTACGTTCGGAATCGTGATTTTAAAAAAGCGCATAAATGGATACTTTTCATGATATTTAGTGTCACTTAGATTAGAATACATGTATAAAATTGTTTTATGAGCATTTTGACAAAAACAATTATTTAAATACAATATTTCGGCAAAAAATTAACTTAGAATAACCTTTTTTCAAAATGTTCTCCTTTTGTGAAAAATGCTTCTATTATAATAATATTTTGCCTGTATATAGCTCTGACCTCTGTACAAAGGCTCAATTATGATTTTTGAAAAAAATTCCCATTATTTCCAGAGTTACAACCCATTAAAATAATTATCGGCGGGTTTTTTTTAAATTTCTCCCCTCTGTTGTCGTAAAACATGGATAAACCCACTTCTAAGTTATATATTTCAAAAACTCTAGTTGAGCCTTTGTACAGAGGTCTGAGCTATATACAGGCAAAATATTATTATAATAAAGGCATTTTTCACAAAAAAGGAGAATATTTTGAAAATGGGCCATTCTAATGTTCCTTTTTTGTCAAAATATTGTACTTAAATAATTTTTTATTGTAATACTATTCTTAAAACAATTTTATATACATTTTCTAATCTAAGTGTTACTAAATATCGTAAATATTATCTATTTACACGCTTTTGCAAAATCACGGTTCCGAACGAAGTCGGAAGCAACTAAGTAAACGTTGCTGCAAATCCCTTTAAAGTATGTCTTCCCACAGCGGCATTTTTATCAATAAAGTGTGGACTTAGTATAATATTATTTCTAAAACACAATCTATCTAATATATATTATAAATGTGAAAATCTTTGTTAGTCTTTCACGCAAAAACTACTGAATGGATTTTAATGAAACTTTACAGTAATATAGCTTATACATCAGAATAGCACATAGGCTATAATTTATAGCATAGACTATAATTTATAAAGATTTGGGAAAAGTGTCAAAAATATAACGATATTTGTCAAGTAAGTAGGAAAAAATTCTGTCTTCTGCTAGCAATTCTGGCATGCGCTGCAAAAAAAAAACCCACGTCAGCATATATCTATCTTTTGTTTGTGAAAAACCTTTTTTGTTTTGGCTACGCAAGGTGCTCGCTTCTAATTAATTCCTCTGATATAATGCCTATTTTTTTATTTCAGAATCAGACTAAGTTTTGAAGGCAGAGGTTGTTATAAATCTCTTTTTATTTTAATGTTTTTTTAACATCTTATTATGCACATTTGGGGGAGTAAGAAATTGATCTTTTTTCCAAATAAATGCTTTTATCAGTTCTGATACTTAAAGTAAATAAGCTTTCTCTTTCACACTGCATCATTTGGACAAATTTTCAAAATTTATTTGTGGTTAGTAGTTAATTATAACGCTATATAATTTTAACTGAATAGGCAGATATAATTATTTTTACACTTAAAAACGTAATAACTATTGTTCTGTATTTCTTGGAGTGTGAGAGTGAGTGAATATTAATGTTGCACTGCTCAGCTACACGAGGGCTTTTGGCAACGGATCACGTAATTTTGAACCATAGTCAAGTAACGTGGACGACATCTGAGCTGGCACCACTTTCTCCTAACTACCACACCACACCAACTTAGAAGGAATAGTCTACCAATAATTAGCAGGAATATTCTTTGAAATCCACTCTTCCAAGATATATGGCAGCACGGGTTCCATGATGAGTATTTTAGCGGAAATAATAGTTTGTCAAAATTTAAGTGTCTTATGTTTTTGTATGTTAATGAAGACCTTAGAAAATGATTTGACTACTTATTTTAAGTGAACGGTATATATAATTAATTTTACAGTGGAATATCTTTACTTAATTTATTAGCTCTAACGGATTAAATTTCCCAAAGTGGAGTATTTTGTTTATGTATATCTCTTAATTTTCAATGTAGTGATCCTAAAAAATATTGTATGAAAAAAACTGCAGTAAATCATTATGTGGTGGATAAAGTATTAACGTACATCGCTCCCCTACAGGGTGGGTCTTACAAAGCTCTAATAAAGCTGGAGTTATGAAAGTAGCTAAGCATTTGTGCCAACTTGACTATCGTTAACATTTCACAATGTTTTTCATTGGATCGTCATTATTATTTAAGAAACGGCGTTGCTTGCGAATATTACAATTTTAACATAAAATAAATACTACAGAAATTAATATTAATGTATTATACTTTCAGATACAAATTATTTACACTATTTTAAGCGTTCATTACACAAAACTTTTAACAATGTGTTACTTTTGCTGAGCAGAGATCAGCTTAGGAAGGTATTTTCAAAAATCAACCCTCAAGAGTGTTACGGGGAGTTATAAATAAAAAAAATCCTTTTTATCAGCTATTAGACCTACATACTTAAAATTTAACAAAGGTGTTTTATTTCTCTCTTTCTTTTGTTACCTGAGTTACGCCCAAAGCTTGTTTTGTTTAATTTGCACTTCACGTCAAATTAACTCATTATAAACTTCTTTATCCTTCAATCTGTGTTGTTGAATTTTTCAGTTCACCCGTGCGGAGAACGGGTCGACCAGCTAGTTCACTAATATTTTCACTATTCATAGTGGGCTTTGTTAATGAAAAAAATAATTTCTATTACAGGTATAACAATCTGAAATAATTATCTTAACCCAGTCAAATATTTATATGTATCTATAAATATACAGGTAATTTTTCCCTAAATAACTATAAAGGAAAAAGATTTTTGTAAGCATTATTATTTTTTTAATAATTCATAGAGGCAGAAGACTAAAGAACCGTGGATGACCGACCCCTAAATTAGACGGCGACAGGAGAAACTGATCCTCGAGATCGAAGATTCTGTACTTTCCCATAGTGGAATACAGATTTAATTGAAGTTGAATCTCTATTTCTCCTAATGGAATTGAATGTACCTCACCGTTTTGCATTCTTTTGAAGTTGAAGATGTTTGATGAATAAAAGAGCCATTAAACGCGCCTCTCCGTCTAAACATGGATAATTTTTGTAGAAATGAGAATCAAAATTCTGCAATCTCATTTTCAAAATCGAGATATTGTGAAGATGTTAAATGGGAGCTAATTTTATATTGTTAACAGTGCACCAAAAGAAAACTAGTGAAAGAAGAGAAATATTAGATTCTCTTACTTACTTTTTCTTATATAAATATGTGTATAATTCTGCGAAAGAAATCAACAAAATTTGAGAAACATTTCGTTTTCGCATTTGTAGATACGTTGGCCCTCATGGGCTGTTGCGCCACTGAGTTCAAAAGCGTTTTCAAATACTTTATTTTTTCGTTGTACCTAATCATACTATAAAACCGATTACATGCTAGTGTTGATCACGCACACACAGTTGAAAGCTTATCAATTATTGTTTATATGAACTGAAGATATGTTTTGAGTTTATTGATTTTATATTTAACAGCAGTTGCCCATCCGGTATAGTGGTTAGCGAGGTTGACTGCTGTGCCGTAGGGCCTGGGTTTGAATCCCGGAGAAGGTATGGATGTTTGTAAATGTTTAGTGTCTTCGCAGCGTGGGGATACTCTAAATAGCCGTCTAGCCGCAAGTCCTTTCGTGAGATTGGTGGAAGGGGAAGAGAGGTTAGAGACCCCTGACGCCCCCAGGAGGAAGTTCTCCATCAAAATTGAGGAGAAAGCGAGCCAAATCGTACTGTCTCCTGTATGGTGCTCAAAGCTAAGGGTAACGACAGGCATACATCCAGCCCTTTGCCTCGATGGATTTTGTGGGCCTCGATTCTGGCCTTTGCCGATCAGGTGGCATTAGTAACTGCAGCAACAACGTGTTTAATGGTAAAATAGTTGATTACGCGGCGTCACACATTTATTTTAAATACTAACTTTTTTCCCTTGGTATGAGAAATAATTTTATAAGAACACAACCTTGTAGGGCTCTACGCTCCAGTAGTGATACTTAGAGAGGGATACTTTACTATTGCCCAGTAATTAAGAGGATTTGAAAATTTAAAACTAAAAATCTAGAAATAAAACTAAATTAAAGCAATGTTGAGATCAAAAATAAATTGAAAAGTACTTATAAAAAGTCAAAAAAACTAAAAAGAAGCTGGAATGTGATTTGGATGGAGCAAAAGTCTGTGCAATCTGGGAGTTTTATAAGAATATAATCGCAATCGTAATGGACACCGTAGCAGCCAGCAACTAAGGTTCCTGATCGATTCATCATTAGCGTCCCTCTTAGAAGTAACACAAATAACACCGGTGAAAAACCTCGTAAGTCTGAAGTAAGATCAAGTGACCGGGAGGACATCTTAGCTAGCACTTTTAAGAGGTCTCAGGGGTGTTAAAAATGTTTCGAGAGCACAAAATACAAACAATTTTCGACTAGAAAGAATTATTTGAGGTTAGAATGAAATAATTTGATTTTTTTACACATTTTTTATAAAGGAATAAAGTTTCAAAAAAGTATAAAACATCTAAAATATAATCATAATTTTAAAAATAATAAGCACATAAAAATAAGAAAACTTTTTGTAAGAAATAAATAGTAAGTTTTACGACGCGCATGATATTTTCTGCAATAATTCTAATTACTAGCAATAAGTTGATTTATAAAGTCAAGGATATCCTTATTACATTGTAGCCTATTTTATATAAATAGAGAGAGAATAAAAAAAATAATATTTTTTAAAAATAAAAAAATACATTTTTAAAAAAAAAAAAAAAAATTTAAAAATTCAATTTTTTGAAATTTTTCGAAAACTTAAAAATATATAATACTGTAAATAGCTAGGATTTAAAGATTATGATAGAATTAATAATTCTGTAAAGTTTTATGCAAAGTATGATAGTTTTTGAAACGCAATGCGCGTAAGTGAAAAAAAAAACACAAACTGAGAAAAAAGGCTTTAAAGTTTTAAATTGAATTTGAGAAAATAAATTTTAAAACTTACATGCTAAAATGCTCCAGGATCATAAGATATGCCTTCCTGTTGCTCAAACTGCTCAATTTCTTTAGTTGAAATTTTTTTTGGATCTGCGAGCTTCAAAAGATGATGCTAAGCGTCTCTTTCTTGACGAAAAGATTCGACCGATTGTCACGTTCAGCCAGCGCCACACAAACATTTTTGTTAATTTTTAAGCCAAATTTCTCTAAAATAGTGATAAGTATTTGATTTCCATCATTAAAAATTCTGGTTGCTAGATTTGCAGCAATCTCTGCAATCTGAAGACTAGAACCAATCGTCTTAGAACAAAACTTCCAGATTAATGAATTTAAACTTTCATTAGGATTCTGTGTGTTACCTCCTAAACATTTCTTCAGGAGTGCCGGGTAAAATCCTAGGAGGACCCACTGCTGTTTTTGGCGCCAAAAATTTTTCGCCAAAAAGCGCCAAATTGAAGGTTTTCAAAAAGGCGTCAATGACGAAAAACTCTTGGGAAGCGCATGCGTCAGCGGAGGGGGGAATGAAATGGGCGTTTCGCAAAGATGAAATCGAATAAATACATTAAATTAATCATTATATAAAGAAAAAAACGGAGAAAGCAATGAAATTCATTTTAAAAAAGTATTCTAAAACCAGTGTGTACAACATGATTTACATTTTTAAAAAGGACGAAAGGGGCGTTTCGCAAAGATAAAATCGAAGAAATACATGAAATCAATTTTAAAAAATGTTAAAAAGCACTTACCTTACGCTTGCATTTCGTCATGATCTGTTGGTGGATACACCTTGCGATGGATGCAAGGACTTTATGAAAATTCTCATTCACCAACTTGTGATCGTAAGATCGCCGCCACATGTCTTATTAACTTTGTCATATTCTTATTAACTTTCAAGTCATTCATCACGAACTCATTCATGCCCTTGCCAAACCAATATCTCGTCAAACGCAAGATAATAGTTATAGCAAGTTTGCTTTCGCTAAACCAAGTGCCCTTTCTCACACTCCGAACGACGTCGTGGCGATTATCTTTCGACTGGTTGCGGCAACGCCATTCGTAGCCGTCAACCGTTCCCTTTCGCTTTTGCAAACGCATATTTTTTTTTACACCTCGAACATTCATAACGAGAAGCAATTAAATTAGCTTTCATACACCATTCTAACGTCTCTTTCTTCCCCTATGTGCCCAGGAGCACAAAGAAACCTATCGTAGCCTCACTTTAAAGTAATTTCCTTTCACACGCCATTCTTAACAACCTCCAGCGAAGTCAAATGTCAAAATGACGTTTTTTCGGAAAAGGCGAAAAATGTTGCACTTTTTTTAGGGTTGCCATTTTTTCGGTGATTTGAAAATCCAAATTTTTTGATGAAATGGAAAGGTTACCATATTGTAACCTTTATCGCTCAAAATTTGGCGATAAATTTTCTGCAAATACAGGCTTAATAACATCTCGAACAGCTTTAGCAACTGAGGGTTTGTGTTTATAATTTTGTAAATTATTATTAATAAATGCATCATACTTACACCATGTATTTGCATTTGTAGGACAAAACCAGTGTATCAGTTCATCATCAGTGCTGCAAGAATGACCCCAAACAGCCCAAATGGCTTTCCGTATTTTCTTTACACTAACAGAATTGCATCGAATAGCATTACCATAGTAATGCACAAGTTTATCAATTAAACTATGTTAACCTACCTTTACCACCTATAGTTTTACCATCAGATAATTTCTTTTCACTATATACTAATTTAAGCTTCCTAAGTCTCGTACCCATTCTCTTTTGCACATGGCCTACACATTCCATTTTCTGAATAAGATGGTCATCGTCGTATGGCTTGTTTTCAGAAAGGGCATTGAATGTTTTTGTGTCGCCATCTCCTATGCAGTTCGAATATTTCAGGTTCTGAAGCCTTTCTGATCGATTAAAAATCCTCAACATCCCCGTCAACCTCCATCTTACCAGCAGAGCCAGAATAATTTTTTCTACATGAAATATTATGCGCTCTTTGCCATTTATTGTAAACTTGATACCAAACTTTACCCCTTTATAACTGTCACATCCTTTGCAAAATGAGGACAACACTTCCCTATCCAAAACCTTATCTGTTTCGGTCCCTATTACAGTACATACTCCAATCAACGATGAATGTCCTCTCGTCTTCCAGGTACCATCACCACTTACCGTTAAAAGGTTATCAGGTGACGAAGAATATTCTTCGACAGCTGCCATTTTCATGCTTTCTTCAGCGACTTCCTTCATAACACGTGAAAGTTTATTATTAATAACATCATATGATTTTTGTTCAACAGGATTAGGAAGATTCATTACAGCACAAAAAGATTTTAATGACTCTAAACCTTGGCCTATGCATCTCATTGCTAAAATAGATCTGTTAATTTCTGGAGCATTATTTTTATTCCCAGTGTTTTCACAGCTTGAAAAAGTACAAACACTCCCGCAGTTTTTACAATGTATTTCAAAATTCGAACATAAACCACGAGTGGACTTTTCATTAATTGTTAATGGTTTATGACATTTTAAACAGCATGATACTGACAAAATAGAGCTAAAGGTTGAAATAAAATCAAAAATACGATATCCTTTGAAGTTTTCACTTACCTTAACAAGATTTGATTTTAATGAAGTCTGAATTCGTGAGATTTTCTTAGGACGTTTACCTGAAGGTCTACGATGTGTATTTTCCATTTCAAATGAAGAGAATTTTGTTTTGAATTTAGATAAACAATTTTAAACAACGTTGCTTTGAATTTCGATAAGTTTTTTCAAACAACGTGCTAGCATTACCAAAACGGAATGAAAACACATTAGAAAGAATGTGTTGAGTTGCAACCTTCCTTCTCATTCACCCAAGTGTTTAAAATATTTCATGAGGCATTTTAAAAACAGAAAAAAGAAACGTATGCAGAAATCAAGAATAAGTGGGCGTATCATGTGTCCATTTATAAACACTGTTATTACTAAATTGCTGTTTGGAATTTTTCGAATAACTTTCGAAGTTTTTGTAGTACTATCACTTGGTTGGTATCAAAATGTTCAAAAGAAAATGAGGAACATATATATTTTTTTCGAAAAAATCCGAGATTAATACCCCTGAGACCTCTTATTCCAAATGAGAGGATTTTACCTTTACAGATTTCATATGCCTCAGTCCTTCTATACACCTAGTGTCACCAGGACTTGCATCCAGAACTCAAGTTCGTAATCATGACCACTCGACTACTTATTCCACATAAAGATAATGAGGCCAGAGATGGAATCAGGGTTGAAATCCGGAATAATGTAGGGTGTTACACGTTAAGTGAGATATGTTGTAGGGGATATTATACTCTTATGTGCGTTAGTGAGACATTTTGAGCTCGATGTTTAGGAGATTCAGTTATGAGCAGTTCTTAATATATGTTGATATCAAAAGTAGGTTTTTAAAAAAATTCTTAAATTTTGATTTTTATAGATTTTTTTTTACTGTTTTTTTTAATGCATTTACTCTTTTACACGACTAATACATTCCTCTAAAAACAGTATAAAAAAACTAACCCAAAAAGATTGGATTTGTGTAACAAACGGGCAGTTGCATTCCACATTAACAAAAACCAAATAAGATGTACAATGTTACTTCGAAAAATATGTAAGTCATGAAAAATAAACTAGTATAAGTATTTATATACATTTGCCTATGTCTACTCGGTGGCTTTGAGGCAGCGTGCCCGCCTCGTATTCGCAAGCTCTTGCGGGTTCGATTCCCTCAGGAATCGACAGATTTGCTGAATGCGAAAACCGTAGACACGAATGTCATATTATGTGGCATGTAAAAGATCCTTTGAGTTTCAATTTAGCTCCGATACTCTCGGCAAAAAAAAAATCGCTGGAAAATTTCGCATCCAACGAGAGCTTGTGAATTGAAGAAATTAAATGCATCAAAAATTTGATTATGGTGGCCGCTACTAGATGATACCCCCAATGAAAGGGTTCTAACACTCGAAGACTTGCAGTGTCTGCAAAGGCCCTGCTGCCAAAAATGTAGCCCATTTGAAAGAAAAAAAACATTCGGTCGTTTAATATTAATACATTTGAACTATTAATGTTAAAAATTCTAAATGTTACAAAGAATAATTTTAATAAAATATTACCTCAACGATGAATAAAAAAATTAACTAAAAAAGTTAGAAAAAATTATTTTTCGTCACTTGTTGATTATAAACGGATTGTTTACATGTAGCTAAACCGAAATCGCTACCATCTTGAAAGATACCTACCATTATGCCCTCTGCTCGAATCCAATGGAAATTTTTTCCGATAAATCGTTCTTAGTAGATGAACTGCATCCCAAAAATATTTTGCAGCCTATTGACTGGTTTTTTTTATTATAAAATCTCTTATTCGTTGCTCTTTTTAGTGTTGCAAGTTTTTTTCTCTGGATGCCCAGCTAAACAAATCTTGAAATTTCGTTGGAATATTAAAGCGCGTTCCACACGTTAGGGTCAATGTTCAAAAAATTATTTATCAGAATTGTGCAAAGTTAAAGGTCATTGAAAATTAAACCAACAGTCGATTGATGAAATTCATCCTCATCCTTTTGCTTAATGTTTATCTGCAGTAAATCTCAGTGGAGTGAAAAAAAATAAAGAAAAAAGATGGGGAGATCGGATTATTTCAAAACAGAGTAAAATAGTAAGGACTTCAATTTAAAATAACACTTTTTAAGTATTGCCTTTAATATTTAAACATTAAAAGAAGACATTTTGCTGCACAATATAAATTTTTTCATAAAAAAATTTCAGAATTATTTTTAGATATAAAATTAAACTCACACACACACACCAAAACATAAAAAAAACCAAGTGTGGATATATTGTGTGCGTGTGACAGTGGCAATATAAAATACATATTTTTAAAGTATCGTAACATTCAGGCAAAATTTGAAATTTCGAAAACACACATAAAATTATTTTAATAAAAATTCATAATCAAAACACAAAGAATTATTTAAAAATTACTTTCTTTTTTGTTCAAAAAGGGCACCAGATAACTAAAAAAAGTCTAATTTAAATGGTTTTTGTTACTAACGATAGACATAACTATCGTTTACTTTCAATTAAAATATTTCCCCCTAAATTTGATTCTATTCGTGTCTCCCCTTCATTTGAATCTGTCTTTAATCTTCATTTGGAGGGAGTTAAGAGAACGCGTGGTATTTGTTAAAAATGGTCTTTTTCGTCACGTTGTAGTTCACCAATAAGAGGTTGGTTGTTAATAGTCGTCCTATTGTTTGGGAACGACGTTAGATTCCAACATAGTACTTTCAAAATGGATTCAAGTTGCTTAGAGGGAGTGATGCACATTAAATTTGTCAGGGCCCTAGAGCTCTCATTGGCGAGGTGATGTAGCTTGGAGAGTGGACTGACGATTTAGATGTCACCCTCATCACCTGACCATAGGTCAGATTTACAAGATGCATAGTTGTATTTCTTTTTCGTAGTATGACATTAATAAATAATCAGTCAAAAATCCAGATGGAAGAAAAGAAAACACACAGAAGTAAAGCCGAAAACAAAAAATGATAGAAAAATTGCAAAGGTTTGAACTCAGGATGACCCCTATTGACTCAAGACGATCACTCGAAATCGTGAACTCCTGATTTGCCTAAGGATGTAATCCTTTGTGGGTCTATGTTTTAAGATCAACAGCCATTAAAAATCATTTCAAAGGTAAACATTTTTTAAAGGTACACAAGAAATAAATTATAAGTTGAAGAAATATAACACAATCACCAATCTCGAGGAAATGAATAGTAAACTGTTATTTGTTTAAAAAAGGTTTCTTTTTTAATTCGGTTTTTAGGAAAGATAATAGAGATAGTATATAAAAATAATTGCAATTACTTTTGCAATATATAGCTTAAATGTATTTTTACTTTAAAATAATAAATAAACTTAGATATATAAACAGGCAATGAGTTTCTTATTTATTATTAGAAACAATACCTTTTTTTACTTTTTCTGATAGATAAAAAAGTTTTAAATGCTTTTGTAACTTCTTTTAAACTCGCTTCGAGAACGTATTTCGTGTTTTTATGTTGGACTTTTAAGAGCTCGATAAGCGAGTGTTGAGGGTCCTGAGCAATGTATCCGGTGGCATTTGACGTCGCTTCGCCGAAGACTTGTTGTGGACATTCAGAGTATTCAAACTTCTACAACATCTCATGGGGGAAGCAGAAGAGTGAGCAGCATCACGGAACTCCCTCGGAAGCAGCACGAGGTTCTCAGCGAGAGTTCATGACTTGTAAAAAAGTATGTTCATCTACATCAGGGGTGGGCACACTTTTCCAAGAGGCGGGCTACTTCGAATTGTTTCAAGCTGTTGCGGTCCACCCAATGTCAGTGGCGCACACAAGGAGGTCGGAATCCACAGGTTCAGACCCTCCCCCCATATCACTTGTTTTTTTTCCAATTGATTATAATCTCATGTATATTGTACGTAAAACTCAATTAAGTATTTGTTATTAATATTTTTTTTATTATTTAACGCTGATTTATTTTTACTGTTTTTTGTTCCCGACAATCTACAAAATTAAAAAAATATGTTTGACTGTATTGGGGTATGAGACGAGAATGGATGACTTTCAACCCTCGACCCTACCTCCTCCTCCCCCCCTTGAAAAATTCTTGTGTGCGCCAATGCCCAGTGTCGTAGGTGTGATGAGGTTGGAAAAGGTGTACAATATTTATAGTATAAATACGGAATATGTACGTACAGAACTAAAATAAAAATAAAACTAACACTTTTAACACCGCGTTTAAAGCAAAACGCAAAATAGAAACATAATATATTAGCCACAAATATAATTATATCAAATGATGCATTTATTATCAAGCAATTCAAAACACGTAAAAAATAAAATGTTATCATCTAAAGTTAGTTTTCTTTGTTATAGTCGGTAGAAGACTTAGTCTGTATACTTCAGCCAATCTTGAATATTTCTGTATATAATTACTAACTGCTAAAATCTTCAGGCGGTCCCCGCAAAATGTCTTGGCGGTCCACAAGTCGATCGCGATCGACGTAATGCCCACCCCGGATCATTATGATATATGAGGTTCTTTTAGGTAATAAAGTCCAAGAGGAAACAAATTGTTTTTGCGAATTCCACCGGATCAGTATTTTTTAATACGAGCACTACTAATGTTCAGCTTACAAGTCAACCCCCATGTGAGTAGTGGGTGAAAAAGGGTACAGTTAACACTCCCCTCGGTGATGAGTTGAGCAGTTTCTCCCCTCACGCAGGGGAGGGGAACACACATGACTCGTCAGAAGCAATATCGATCGTAAGTTTGTGACCATGACCACTTGTCTACCGAGGTTGCCAAGTTTTCTATTCGTCACTTGCATGATTTGGAGTCGCCCAACCGGTCGAGTGGTTAGCGACGCTGACTGCGGTGCCTTAGGGACTGGGTTCGAATCCCGGAGAATGCATGGATGTTTGTAAATGTATAGTGTCTTGGCGGCATGGGGGTAATTTAAATAGCAGTCAAGCCACAAGTCCTCTCGTGAGGTTGGTGGAAGGGGAAGAGAGGTGGGAAGAACCTGACCAAGGGTGTTCTCCCTCAAAATTGGGGTGAAACCGAGCTAAATCGTTCTGTCACCTGTATGGTGCTCAAAGCTACGGTTAACGACAGGCGTCACATAGCCCTTTGCCATGATGAATTTCGTGGGCCTTGATCTGACCGTAGCCGATCAGGTGGCATTAGTAACAACAACACATGATTTTAAAAATCTAATGCCAATAACTTCTATACATGAAATCCGTTGCTAATAACATTCAAATAGATATAGATTAATATAGTAGATTAATTCAAAATGAATCAATTGCACTTGTCCATGTATGATTATTACTTAATTTTTCTCTAAATAGTATAAATTTCTTATAATTTATGCTTAGTAATCAAATATAATAATCAAAATGCAGAAAAAGACCCAACTACAATAACTCATCTACACTCCGAACTTCCACTTCGCGCCAACGTGACGACTTGGTATCTCAACATGTTTTTTTGTGCATCAGCCCATCTACACGGTAGTTCTTGAGGGGCATCGAGACTCCGCAGAGACAAAGCTAGACAAGAATTCAACACCATGACTATAAGACTATCGCCGATATTGCATTGATGGATATTCGTTACTGCAGTACATACATACTGTCAGTAGTGAAAAGACCATTTATTCAATATAAGAAAGGTTAACTCACAACCAGGGTTCGGCAGAATTTCGAAAGAGAAGAACCAAGCTGTCAGTGAAACAAGATAAGGAAGGTATCAGGTAGCTATTTACATATATACACGCGCGTGAACAACCCCCTTCCCCTCCGATACAGTCGCGATCTAAATTGTCATTCTCAAATTATTATTATTTTTATATTATTAAGTTTTCTTTATATATAAGTACCATTTTCCTTCCTTCATAAATTAAGAACTGTCAAATATATTTTTGTTTCCGTTTTTCAATACATGAGCAACTGAATTCAAAATTTTCGTCAGTACGTTTGTATCGTAGATTTTTTTTTTTTTTTGAGACGTGGCGATACGTCCATTGCAATATAACTAAATTATTTAACAGTGTTTGAGAAATAAGTCGTAATTAGCCTATTTTTATTCTTTGAATTTTTTTTTAAACTTGCATTGCATTCCGATTCGTTTCCATTGCCATTCTATACCACAAAAATTTCGTCAGACGAGGGGAGAATTATCCCCCTGCCTTCTACGTAATATTGAAATATTTAATTCCGATTGATTGATTGAATATTAACGTCGCACTGTTCAACTACACGAGCGCTTTTGGCGACGGACTACGTAATTTTGAACCATGGTCAAGTGACGTGGACGACACCTGAGCTGGCACACCACACCAGCGGGAGGACGTTTCAGCTCTCGACAGATTTAACGTGCATCGCTGCCCTACACGGCGGGTCTTTAATGGTACTGAGCTCGAACTCGTGACGAGGCAAGCCATGATCCGATACCTATACCACTCGGCTACCACGGCCATATTTAATTCCGAAGTCACTATAAAAGTTTTATTTTTCCGGATAATTAATTATCTTCTTTTCAGAGGTAATTTTTCAGTTTTTTCTTCGATACCGTTTCAGTGACCGGTTGTGGGAGATATGGAGCAACAAAAGCCATTATTCCCTTTGATACCGTTACGATTGTTATTGTGACCGGTTACGCGTTTTCTGCAAAAAAAAAAAAAAAAAACCGTGTAGACCTCGACGCGAACACGTAACCGGTGTCGCTTCTGTCGAGTCACTGGTTCGAGTTTTGGTACCACTAAAGACCTGCCGTGCAGAGCTGCTGATACACGACTAATTTATCGAGTCTCAAAGTCCTCACGTTTGCGTGATGTGATGTAGATTGGGGGCCAATTTAGGAATTGATCTCGCTATGTTCACAGTTACGGGTTAAGTTTTACAGTGATTACAGGAATAAAGACCGGAAGGGACATTCCAACTACACTAGTTGGCACAAACGAGTGATCTCTATTAGTTTTCTGAGAAGCATAAAATGATCAATGTCAATTGTAAATCAATTTAGCTAAGTTCTAATGCATCCATAATTTTAAAAAATCAGATCACAAAACAGTGGAGCATATGTACAACGCTTATCAAATAAAAAAACCTGTCAAAAAATATGTTGACCGTCAAGCCGTTTATGAATCATGAAAATCTTCAAATATGCAATCAAATCGTACATCAGAAAAGGAAAAAGGAGGGGGGACGTATTAACAATTTTCCGATTTTTTTTATAAACGAAGAAATGAAAAGTAACCCCCAAAGAGTCAGGACAGATTCTTATTGTTTTTAAGAATCCTTATTAGGTTACTTCATATTAAAGTTCGTTTTTTTTATACTCAATAAAATGTATCTGTTGCCTTTTTTACTCTGTGCGCGCTGAAGGCAAGCGACTTTGACCTACTTTCTTTCAATGTAAACACGATTACATAAAATGAATGCATTTGCATGCGCGTCGTCTTTATCTTATGTCACAAGGAGTAAATGTTGTGCGTTGAGGATTCTTTTATATTTTAGTCACATGAAGTACGGGTGGAAACTCGACAAACATAAGCTCTAGCATCTCATGGCAAGCAAACTCCCTAACGTTTCATGTGAATTGATGGTTGTGCGTTTGCGGCAAGAATAAAGAAAAAAAGAACTTTTTTTTTCTTCCTTTCTTAGAATTTCTCAATGTGGGAAGTGACGATAGGGTACTCCTTTTCTTAAAATTTGATTACATGTTAGAAGAGAAAGAAACCATTTAGGTTCAAAAAGAAAGTTCAAATTACGCTTTATAAGTTTTACATTAATTCTTTTAAAATATAAATTAATATATGAGTCAACTTTGTTTCTATCAATATTTCATGAAATTTTTTTTATGAATTATATTTTGATTGAGAATCACTATCACACAGTGGAAGACTAGTGATTTTTTTTCTTCAATAAAACTTTCGGCTTTTTATTTACAGCCAAAGAAAAAGATGACGCTTTTTTTCTTTGACTGTAGCTTCAAATGATTTTTACACACTCTTCCTTTTGGGATTACTTTTTCATTTAAAATCTTAAGGCTGTTTTCGCCATATGTACAAGAGCGTGAACTTGACGCGGAGCACATTTTTAGACAGAAAAAATGCCTCAATTTTATAAAAATGTGAGACATTGTAACTTGTTCATTTGCTTATAATAGTGTTTTTAAAAGTTCAAAATATTTCATAAATAAGTAGTTTTTCCTTTTAACATGTGAAGGGATAGGAAAAAAATACAAAACACATTTTATAAAAAAAAAAAAAAAGTGTCAACTCGGATAAAAATGAGAAGTATGATAAAGTAAATGATTATCTAAAGGATAGTGTAGCGAGAATATAATATTAATGTTTGAGTACTTTTATATCTGAAAAATATTCCGAATTCGGCCCCTATTCTTTAACATTAGCCGAAGATAGCCTTAACATTTTTAATTCTGAATAGATTGTTTTCACTTGTTTAATTCAAAGGATCATCAACATCCTCTTTGAAGTATCGTGCTTTCAGGAACATGGATCATGATTGAGCGTCATCACTTTGTTTATTAGCCCATTTTTAGTAGTTTTTAAAATGAATTTTGGCTAGAATTTTTTTTAAAAAAATAGTAATTCTTGCAAAAGTGCAAAAAATGAAATAGAATTCATTAAAATAGTATAATTTATTTAAACAAAAAAAAATCGTGAATATTTAATATTTGGTGGCTATTTGGTCTATTGACTTTAATAACGTCATGTACACTGATCTGTTATAATTTTTAGCAGTCATATTTGCTGGTAATTGCACAAACGAATTTCAAGCTAGTTCATTAATGGTCTTTGGATATAAATTATGAAAGTGTTTCTTCATTGAACCTCATATATTCTCTTTGAGGTCTAAATTGGGCAAACGGGCTGGAGAAGGAAGAAGTTTGAATTGTTGTTTTTAAGTCACAAGCAGGGGATATATGGCGTATGGCAAGGTAAAGAATCTTGTTGGAAGATAGTCACAGCCTTAAGTATATCACATCCAATGATGGAATTATGACTCAAGTACGTAAGTATGCCCTTATATACCACAGAATTTATTTTTCCCGTCCAAAGACTTTACTTTCTTAGCCTTTATCTCTCAAACATCTAAAACCAGGATAGAAGTTTTAATTTCACTGAGCGCTTAAAAACATATCGTCGGTGTTAAATCAAACCGGCATATGTGCAAAAATTGAGTTTTTTAGTTGTTGGCGTCAAAAAATTCCTTTTTTTCTCATCTATTTTTATCTCGAACCGGCATATCGTATAGTTGGATAAAAATCCATCAGATGGCATTGGACCGGTATGCATTTACGCGGGAATAGCAATTTTGTTTATCCGTAGACAGATCTATTGCGCAATACGCCAGTCGCTTCAAAACCTTCAAGGAGGAACCACATCAATCATGTAAGCGTAAGCAAAACTGAATTATCTCACAATAGTACTTTTTTATTATTACCCAGATATGTGACTTATTGGCAGATAATCCGGTTTGCACTTAACATTAATGCGTTTATAGCAGCCTCAACTAAAACAAACCGGCATATATGCCAGAATGTCGGTTTCCGGGTAAATTTTCTCATGGCGAATAAAACAAAATGTTAATCAAAACCGAAATATGTTTAAATAATTCAGTTTCAATTGTATCAAAACAAAGTTTCGTGTGATGTTTTTGAAGATATGCCGGTTTATTTTAGAAGCTTTTATTGACCTTGCACCTTAAACTAAAAAATAAAAAACTGTGCATTAATTAAATAAAAGATTGTTATTAAAAATATTTTTTACTATTAATTTATTATTCTTACGTACCGTTACGCAAGATGTTTTGCAAAACTGCGGTGAGGAATACGAGTCTAAAACCATAGGAAGAGTGAACAAACGAAGTATGAAGCCTCCTTGTCACAACTGTAAACTCAAGTGCGCTGAAAAAATTGATGTGAACTATCGGAAAGCTATTTTTGCAATGTTTTGGGGAATGGGAGACTTTCAAAGACAAAGAGAATTTATAAAAGATAGTGCACAGGCAGTTGTTCCCAAGTATCAGAGGATTACATTGAATCGTAAAAGGGAAAGGGGCTCTAATCAGTCATACTCGATAACGAAAGATGGAGAAAAAATACTGGTATGCAAACAATTTTTTAAAAACACTTTTGACCTGTCGGACCGAGCTATTCGCACACCCTTTGAAAAAACAGACAAAAGCACAGGTGTGCTAAGTTTGGAAATGAGAGGCAAACATGGAAATGATCGAAAGTTGGATCAAGATCTCGTGAAGACTGCAAAGGTTCGCATAGAAAAAATTCCCAGAAAAATCCTAGTCATTACTGCAGATCTCAAAGTTCTCGGGAGTATATATCGATGGTGGAAAATCTATCGCCGGACTTCACAGAGATTATCTAAAAGAAAGAAAAGAATCAAACATGGCAGGAATCAGCTACTCCTAGTACAGAGCTATTTTCAAGTCATACAGCCTTCCTTTTTTCACACCAAAGAAAGATCAGTGTGATGTTTGTCTTATTTACCAAAACACGAAACAAAATACGACAAAATATGATAATCATATTCTAGAAAAGGACTTGTCCAGACTGGAAAAGGAGAATGACAAGAAATCCACAGATTCAACCGTCGTAGCAGTATACGACCCACAGGCAGTGCTGTCATGTCCGCAGGGGGAGGCGTCTTCCTACTACTACACTTCAAAGCTAGCCGTTTATAATTTAACAATTGCTGAACTGAAGGGCGGCAAAACGGTAAACTGTTATATTTGGGATGAGACACAGGGAAAAAGAGGCGTGATTGAGATTGGGAACTGTGTGCTGAAGTATCTGCAATATTTAAATGACAAAGCTAACCGTCCAATAGACGTCGTATTATACAGCGACAATTGTTGTGGACAGCAAAAAAATAACTTTATGATGTCAATGTACAAAAATGCTGTTACAACATTAAAAAACATAAAATCTGTCACACACAAATTTTTAGTAAATGGCCACACACAAAACGAGGGGGATTCGGCTCACTCAACCATTGAAAAAGAAGTTAAAAGAGCACTCCGAAGCGGACCGATATACTTACCTTCCCAATACGCCATGGCCATGAAAACGGCAAAGAAAAGTGGCAAGCCTTACCTGGTTCATGAGTTGAGTCATGAGGACTTTTTTGACATAAAAGCTCTGAAGGACTCCCAAGTTATTTTACGCATATTGGACATTCGAATGTTTTAAGTTATTAAAGATGACGACAACTTTTACTTTAAAACATCCTACGGATCACATGCCTGGGAGGAGGCGAAGAAAAGGAATAAACGGGGCAATGGGAGCGTGAATCCTGTTCTGGTGCAAGCTTGTTCCAAGAGACTTACCATTGATGAGAAGAAGAAAAAGGGTATCCTAAACTTAGTTACCAACGGGATAATACCGTCAATTTATTCAGATTTCTATAAAAATTTGTGAAGCTTTGAAATTACCAGCAAAGGGAAGAACAATATTGTGATAATTATTGTAAAAAAACATTTGTGAAACAATATCTTTTTTTACCTAGAACAGGTCAAAAAATAAAAGAAGCCACTGTGACGCAAAAGCAAATATTTCACTGATTTTAAAGTTATACTGGCATATCTGCATATATATTTCTCTAAATTTAAGTAATTTTCGATTTATTTGCAACTACTACTTCAATAAGCAGTATTCGTCTAAATTTTATTGATGCATAAGGAGGCTTTGAGGTGAACCAAACGGACGTTAAAAGGAAAATATCACATGCGAAAACTTTAAAGCGCCCAGGTGAAAAATATGCATTTCGCAGATATGCCGGTTTGATTTCACAGCGACGATATGTAGTAAAAACGTCTTATTTGACCTGCCAAACACGGATACCCTGATAAATGTGGGAAACGCAAAACTTCCTCACTAAAAAGAGCATTATGTCAGTTCTGAATATCCTATTGTAATCTACCTTTGCACCACCTTCTTGCCTTTTTCTTTCTTTTGCTCGCAAGTAAATAACAGTGTTGTTTTCGGCACAAGGGATTGAAAAATGAGTCCAGGAGCCTTCAGTATGAGGTATATATCGAAGTATCCACTCCCATTAGCACGATTAGATTTATAATTTTGATTTTTGAAATAATTTATAGTTTTATTCGCGGTTTCTTGAGAGCAATTCTTATTTCTAGGAGTCATCTGCTGAGCACAGTCCCTCATTCCGTAGAGTCCCAATCGCAATCTTAGTAGATATGTTTTTCGTGTGTGTGTGTGTGAGGGACCATTTCTAACTTCCCATTAAAGCATACAAACAGGCCTTCATACTCGAACTGGATCTACAGAGGCTCCATTTCTGGAAATATTTTATCAAATATTCTATCATAAATATTCTAAAATATCTAATATTTTGGTTCTCCTCTGGAAATATTTAAAAAGTTGAATTTGAATAATTTTTTTAGAAAACCTCTATTAGAGAGTTCTTTAGACACATAGCAAAAAGAGCAACATATACGTCAGCTTACTGTGAACACGTTATAAATTTTTTTTCGTCTTCATTGTATATTTTCATAGATATAAAATTCTTGACAAGACAATGTCCTGATTTTTTTGGCTATTCTAATGTTTTATTAGGTTTACTACCCCATAACAGTGAACTGAAATAAACAGTAAACTATGTTTAATGTGTTGTTTGCCCTTTTTGATTTTTTCTGCTTCTTGTATGCTTTCTCCATTTATTATCGCGAATATCTCCACATCAAACATCTCAAGTGCAAATTGCACGTGATTAAAATGTTGCGCCTCACTTAGCTTCTTAAAGATAAAACAATTTCGCTGCATTCTGAAAAATAAATCTCTTTCAGGATTCTATTTCAAATTCGTGATACAAATTTTTATAGCACACACCTGCAGTTACTGTGTGTTTTAAGCCTCTACTTTTGCATTTTCTAGCATGCAATACGCATCCATTCCTTAATAAAGATTTAATTAAATTTGGATCGGATGTCCATTTCTCACCGGTGTACTCTTCGAATAATTTATAATATATCCCCGTTTTTTGTTACTTCCAACATCACACATTATGCGCATTCGCATCCCAAAGTGAGTTGCAAAAAATATGAGTGCAATTCGGAGAATAAACATTTTACACTCATCCACACTTGTAAAACCGAATGAGTTGTTTGACACGAAAAGCACAAAGAAAATGCTTTATTTTTTAAGAAATAAACAGATTTCACCTAACGCGTGTATTTGATAAATTATTGAACCATTTTTATTAGTAAAATAATATTAAATGTGTGTAGCGAAATTGAATAAACAATACTTTCATTTCACAAATACAGATTGATCAAATATTTCAAATTTTATTTTATTTTCGGTATTTAGTATAAATAGTCGCGAAGAGATGTATCTCGTGTTCGAAGCAAAGGAGCACAAATTAATGAGTAAAATCCATGAAAAAATGTCGATAATTGAGCAAAATCATTTCTGTCAAATCAATAACATACTGCGTTTTGTATCTGTAAAAATGGGCAACGCTTTTTCATGGATTTCAAATTTTCAAAGCTTTGCATTAAGAGATCCTTTAATTTGGGAGGAAATGAATCACAATTCTTTAATTGCATACTACTTGTGGAAATTTCTTTAATATTTTTAAAGCAATTAATTGGGAAAAGTAGGGAATATGAAACATTGCTTTAAGGCTATATATATCTTCGGCTAATTTTAAAGAATAGGGACCAAATTCGGAATATTTTTTCAGATACAAAAATATTCATATTATAATCTGGCTTCACTATCCTGCAGAGAATCTCTTATTTTGTCATACTACTCATTTTGATCCGAGTTGACGCATATTTTCTTTTATAAAATGTGTTTCTCGTTTCCCCCCCTCTACCGTAATGCTAAATGCCTTCCCATGTTCAAAGGAAAAACTACTTATTTATGAAAGATTTTCAAATTTTAAAAACACTGTATTATAAACAAATGCTTGAGTCACATTTTTATAAAAATTAACCCATTTTTTCTGTCAGAAAATGTGCTCCTTGTCAAGTTTACGATTTCATACAAATGGCGAAAACAGTCTTAAGGACATACTATTAAAAAAGATCGAAATTATTTTTCACTTTTATATTAACTTTTATTTAAATAATTATAAACAAGTACCAATTTTTATCTGAGAGTACTAATTTTGTTCAACTGAATGGATGTATCTTATGTTTTTAGCACGCACACTTTAATTATAATTCAATAAATTATTATAATGACAGATATTACACTTGCTGAATAAAACAGCAAGACACAAATCGATACCTTCTTGCTAATGTTATTTTACTTCAATAGTTTTTTTAAAACTTTATATAAAATCATACACATCCATTAAAAAAACCGGGTAAAGAGATAAGATAATGGGCATTTTTCTCGTAATGACGAATAACGATTCTCTCATTTGACTCATTTATTATCCCAAAATGACTCTTAAATCTACGTCTCATCTCTGATTTATTTAAAAGATTATCGATCTACTTATGGATGATATCCATTATTTATCTAACGAATCAAAACATTATGCAATTAAGACTAACGTCATTCGTTTATATTTTACTTTCACATAGATGAGGAAATCTTTAATATACTACAATTAAATAGTTATTCACTTTTTTTTATTCTTTGAATTATAGTTAAGATAACACATAGAAAGACTTGGAATGAAAATGTGAATTTATATGCCAAAATCGAACTCATTATTAAATTATTAAAACACAAGATTGGGGCAGCGGTAGCGTTGGAGTCATGGTTGCGAACATGTGGCTGACATTGTTGCCATCGGTCCATGGGCTCGAGTCCCACTAAAAGCTCGCCAGGTCAAATGGTCGATGTCCATTCGATCGAACAGACTCCAAATCCTCATATTAGCATGGTGTCAAAGCTTAGAGTAGGTCTTGCTCTCGACTTGACCAAGATTCGTCGATACTCCTCGTGCGTATCTATCAAAGAATTTCCCTTGCCACTATTGGCAGGTGCAAAATACATTTTTTCCAAACATCTTCCAATGCCTTGATAATCGCCTACAGAACTAGTACAATTTTGACACGTTAGAACATAGAAATATGAATCAATTGAATTTAGTAAAATAATTTTTCTCCTAAACCAAACTTACGATGAAAATTACCGTAATTTATTCGCTTACCTCATAGATTTTTAAAATTTACTTCCAGAAACAATGGCCAATATTGCAGAAATATATATGTGATCCCCTCCCCTTTTTTAGATATCAATTTAGATGTCAAGAACAAATTGTGCTGGAATTTGGGCTTCTGTACTGGAAAATGGCGCTGTTTATAAATTCCTTGACAATAAGACTTGCACAAAAATAAATAAAGTGACAGAGCAGAAGAGAGACTTCAGAAGACAGAAGCGAATTTTTCCTAATCCAAAAGCATTTAGTTTCTCAGAAAGTTTTCGAGCGTTCTAACGAATCTCTCACATGATTTAATTATAACAAACCAATTTTTCAGGTCCGGCGAATGACGCAATATTGCGTCAATTCACTGTTAAATTTGAATAAATATTGTCCTAATTAATTTATTGCTCCTTTTAACCCTTTAACGTTCAGTAGTTTCACACCGAAACCACACTTTAAAAAATTTTAAAAAAATAATAATTAATATTTTTTATCCCCAAAAGTGTTGTTTTCAAATTTTGTTCTTTTTCCTATCAATAGGGACAACATTACGGCTATATTTAATGATTGAGACCTTTTGAATAGAAAAATATTGACGTCTCTTTAACTTTGGTAAATTCCCTTAGTTTTAAAAAATATTTAAAAAATAGTTATTTTAAATTATAGCATGAAATTTTTACTAAACTTTTTTTCTAATTATTAATTACAACTTTCAGTCATTTTGATAAGTAAACAGAAGAGTAGAAAAATGAAATTAAAATCTGTGGTTTTACTCCGAAACCCAACTCCAGTAAGAGACGGTAATCTTCGGGAACGGGTCACTTTCACACATTCTTCGCCACCTCTCACTGTCAAAGCCACACATTTGTACCTGCACCCCCTTCTGACTTCAATCACATTCCTTGGGTATGCGTGAATAATTTTCCGGTATTTTGCTCTCTATCCCAACATGGGCTTGCATCCAACATCTGGAAGCTATAATTCCTACTGTGACATTTTCACTGAGTTTGCTTTTATGATTATCTTTGGTACCAGTGCATTTCTATTCAAATTGGCTAAGTCAATAGGATAAGGGGGACCCAACACAAAGGGGTTATAACTTGTAGTTTCATTTCTATATGTGGTTTGGCCTACACATAGATAGCCGCTTAACTTTCAAAAAACACATTGACTATCTAGCAGAGAAATTCTGGGGTAGAATTCATTTAGCCATCTCCCTCGTTGGGAGAAGGTCTCCTCTATCCCTAGAAAATAAAGTAATATTATACAAGCAGATTCTGCGCCCAGTTTTAACTTATGGATCTCCCGTATGGGGAGCCGCTGCCACCACCCACATGAAAAAGATTCAAGTAATTCAAAACAAAATACTCCGCGTCATGACGAACGCACCTTGGTACGTCCGAAATGACGTGATACACAACGATCTACATATGAAGCCGATCACTAATTACATCACTAAACTTTCTAGAAATGTATTTAAATCTATTGAATCTCATGACAATCCAATTATCAAAGCACAAACACTGTTTACGTATCCTCATCCTAAAATCAAATATGCATACTCTTCAACGAAGTGGAGAAAACCGCTCCACCCCCCATAACACAACAAAAAACACTCTTTTCACACTCTTAACAATATGAGTTAGCTGCATTGCACTGCATCTTTCACTCTGGGTTCTGAGGTGAATTTGTCACCGAATTGATTCACTGCCTTCGGCCATCCCGTCTTCCTTCCTGCGTTTCCTCTCCTCCCCCCGCCGGCGCTCTGCTTCGTTAGAACGCTCGTGCTTTGGGGTTCGTCCTCCCTCCCCGCTTGCAGTGGGAGATTTTCGTATTTGTTTTAATTTCAGTCATGGTCTATCTTTTTCTCCCATCCTTCTGGGAATAGGTGCCTACGGCGCCGACTCCCGCGATCATCTAATTTTTTTAGTTTATATGTGGTTTGATCTAACAGGTGTCTGTAAGTCTCGGAGAAAGAAAGCAGTAGTAATTCAAAAACATTCTCTAAGACAGTTCGCACATGTGTTGTCCCCAGCATAAGAGATAAATCACGGGTGCCTTTTATGGAGATACAATGGTCCATTTGGTCAAGTAACAACCCATACGTCTTTCTTGACATGTATAGATGGAGTGAGTTCTGCTAATGAGCTGACGTTACAATATTTTAGGGCAGGGAGCTCAGAGACAAATTTTCCTTAGGCATTTTGTATTTGCGCTGTTCTCAGAGAAGACAGAAATATCAATCTAGCGTTTTTTTGTCTTTCTTAATATTGGTGATAAGATATTTTAAGTGCTTCTTCGTGTAATTTCTCGTAATTTTTTTTAAATGCGAAGAAAAGGATTAACCATTCCAGAAGCTTTTGAAGTATTTCACAACTTACCTTCTGATATTGAATCCGATGAATCATCGATCGGTGAAGCAGAGAATGTTATGATTGCAAAGTCATCTTGTGATGTTCCTCCCCTTGGGAGAACATCTCTCGAAGTATCAGCGTGAGTTAGAGGCGTAAGATTAACGAAAGAACTAGAATCAAACATTATCTTAATATGACTTTATTAAGATATTCAACTTAAACCTTTAACAAATTAAATTATAATAATTAATGTGAGAGAATCTACGATGTCAAAATACGCAACACCCAATATATATATTTAGATAATAAGACTTAATCTAATTCAGATCACTATCAATAACCGAAACGCCTAATCACTGATTCTAATATTAAATAGTCAATCCTACCTTATTACAGCTTGGAGAATCACTCTGTATTGACTTGTATGCACTGGTGTGCAACTTGAATTAAATATATTCGATCATTTATAACTTCTAATCACAGTCCCGTTAAGTTCATTCAAACTTGAACCACGATTCCTCTATTAGACATCAACTACCTGTCAATTTCCATCCACTATCACAAATTGCCATACATTGCCATCTCGCTTACTCTAAGTTCCGATATTTAAAAGCTTGTTCATTTGCATATTTCATTCACACTTCACTTCTTAGATTTGGTTGGAAAAGAGTTGCCATTAATTCTGTCCCAAAGAACCCAAAGGACATGTTAAAGAAAAGACGCGTGAGCCCGTCACAATCTTCAAGAGAAAATACCGATATTGATGAGGAAAAATATGACATAAGTGTGCCAGGACCATCCCGTATATTTAAAGTTACTTGGAAAAATAAAGCGTCTGTAAAGATCTGAAATATCACTTTTACTGAACAAAGTGGACCCTCAGATGAAATAACATCCCTTCAAGATCCTTCCCCGATTTCAATTTTTTTCACGTTATTTTCTATTAGTTTTATAAAAACAATTGTATACCAAACGAATTTATATGCTACGCAAAAAGGCAATGCGTTCACTCCTGTTACTGTACAGGATATATTATGTTTTTTTAGCTATAAATATAGTGATGGGGACAAAACGATTGCCCAGTTACAGAGATTTTGGGTCAGCAACTGAAATCTTACACGTTGCCTTTGTTTCAGGATTGAGGCCAGCGAGAAAATTTATTGGGATTTTAGGGAACATTCACTTGAATGATAACAACTTGATGCCCAAGAAATCAGAAAAGAATTTTGATAAACTGTACAAAGTGCGCCCACTCCTTGATCACTTTCAAAGTTTTCAAGCCTGGACAAAAACAGGCAATTGATGAAAGTAAGATCAAGTTCAAAGGACGATCATCCTTGAAACAATATATGCCAAAGAAACCCATCAAAAGAGGCTACAAAGTTTGGATGAGATGGTAATTCAAGTGGATTTGTATGTGAGTTTCAAATTTATACAAGAAAAACCGAAGAAGTTGAAAGAAATCTGGGAGAGCGTGTTATAAGAAACTTGAGTCAAAAATTATTAGGCAAAACCATGTGCTCTTTTTTGATAATTATTTCACTTCTTACGATTTGTTAAAACATCAAGAGACTCAAAATATCACAGCATGTGGTACAGTGAACATGTCCAGAAAGAACTTACCAAAAAATCTATTAGAGGACAAAAAAATGAAACGAGACTTTGACTGGAGTGTTAGCAATGATGACATTGCTTGCATCAAGTGGAAGGACAAGAGAATATTACATATTCTTGCAACATTAGATAAAGCCACAAAATCTTGCGAAATTGAGCGGAAAGAAAAAGATGGGAAAAAAATTAAAACAGCATGCCCCCGAAAGCAGTTATAGACTACAATCAGAATATAGGTTACGTAGACCAACTCAAATCCATGTACGAAATAGACAGAAAATCAAAAAAATGGTGGCACCATATATTTTTTCATTTTTTTGATATGACAATCGTCAATTCATACATTCTTTGGTCTCTGATGCACGGTGAGAAAAAAACCCTACCCTAACAACTTGAAAAGTTTTCGGTTAGAATTAATAATAGGCCTTGTGTCAATAGAACATCAAAAATTTCCTGAAAAGCGGTTTACGTCTAATTCTTATTCTGGACCCGTGAAACTGAAATTCAAGAAACACACAGTTTCTGAAAAGGACAGACTTAAAAATGTTGGCCACATTCCAACCAAATGCAAATCCAGAAGATGTACTTCTTGCAGTACCAGAGTGAAACCTCACAGAACGAGATGGATGTTCCCTAACTATGATGTCGGATTATGCACGATAGCAAAAAGTAATGATAATGTGACACGTTTCGAAAAATTTCACAAGGACTGGAAATGATATCTTTTTTAAATTTTCTACATATATAACATTTTTAATTATTAATTTACATTTAACTTCTTTTAATGATTGATTTGTGCTGTGAGTGTGTATCAAGCTATCTAACAGTTATATGTATGTATATATTATTTTTAGTATGTAATGCAAATATATGTAATTTTATGTCCAAATTTGTATTAAAACTGTAAAAGTGCAGAAAAATTTAAAACAATAATTAAAAACTTATAAAATTATTTTTCTTTAATTAATTCCGTTAAAATATAAAAGTTTTATGGCCTTAAAATATTAGATTTTATTTTCTAAATAGTCTTTTGGATTGGTTAGTTTGAATAGTAAAAATGGACCGTTACTGTTCAGTGGTTTCACTGTGAAACCGCAAATTTCTCGAAATTGAAAAATGCTAGAATTTTTTGCTTTGTATATTTATGATCATCATCATGTCTAAAAGTCATTTTTGAAGTTATTTTGTTAATTTTTCAAAGGGAATATGTAGTAAACTTTAAAGGGTTAAACGGGCAAATAAGAGAATGATGAATATCTTGGAAGGTTTGGGACGAAAATGAATTAAAGAAATGTCTGCTCCTGAGAATTATAATCGAAAATATTTACTTATACATACACCCAAAAAATTTTAATATTTTTTCATTAAAATAGAAATATAACAATGTAAGAATATTTTTAAATAAAATAATTTATTGAATAGAGAGAGAGAGATGATTACGAATCTACCAAAAGGGATTTGAGATGAATTACATTTTAGATTGAATGTAAATAAAAAGTAATTATGTAAGAGTTATAAAAAATGCATTTTAATAATGTAACATAACAGTAAAAATAATTGCTATAAATGCACTGCTTGACACCGTAAATGCAACACCAAGAAAGACAAGAGATAGCAAAACAAAAATTTATTTTGTAGATAACATGTTGACCAAGTATCAAATGATTAAAGTTAGAAACTTTTGTGTTCCTGCCAAAATCAGTAGCCAGAGTAGCCGCCATTGTTGGAGATCACCGCTGCCACACGCCTCGGCATTGAATCAAAGAGACTTTGGATGTGTTCTTGGGGTACAGCAGACCAAGCAGCTTCCACACGGTGCCAAAGTTGATCTGGTGTGGAAGCTGGGGGTGCAATCTGGGTCAATCGTTGAGCAACCATGGACCACATGTTTTCTGTCGGCAAAAGATCCGAAGAGCGAGCCGGCCACGGAAGCCATTCAATCTGGTGATTGATGAAGAACCTTTGGACAATGCGTGCCACGTGTGGTCGTGCATTATCCTATTGAAATATGGCTGTGGCCAAGCCCTGAAGGTAAGGAAGGACAACTGGCTCCAACACCTCGAAGATGTAGCGCTGGCGGTTTAAAGTACCGGCAATGCATACTAGAGGAGTGCGAGATTGATATCCAATACCACCCCATACCATAATACCCGGTGCAGGACCAGTGAGGTGGTGCATAACGCAGCTGTTCAGCATCCTCTCTCCACGGTGTCTCCAGACACGAATCCGATCATCGTGGTGCTGCAGACAGATGCGTGACTGGTCAGTAAAGACAACTTCATTCCATTCTGCCACCCACATCCTTCTTTCATCGCACCATTGGCGGCGGAGACGTCTGTGGCTCTGCGTCAAGGGTAGACCAAGTAATGAACGTCTGGCGGACAGACCACTCTGCTGTAAACGGCGTCGAATGGTACATGCAGACACTGAATGATGCGTTACAGACTCAATGTGCTGTGCTACGGTTCGTGATGTGACTGAGCGATCCGTCACTGCCATGCGCACAATTTGCCTGTCCTCACGTGAAGTGGTGCACTGAGGTGGATGCGATCGACCACGTCGGTCCGTCGTACCCTCCTGCATCCAACAGTCACATATCCGCATTACAGTTGTCTGATTTCGTCCAACATGACTACCGATTTCCCTGAAAGATAATCCACAATCTCGGTAGGCCACTGTCCTTCCTCTGTCAAACTCGGATACTTCATCAAAAGCTGATCGCTGTTTTCTACGAAACATAACTGATCGTTTTTTTGAAAAAACCACTAGAAAAACACAATTGCCGAGCTTGAAATCGTCGAAATCTCCAAGCCTTAAATAGCGCTTTGAGGTGGCGCCACAGGCGCGCGTGATGTGTGTCTGCGCTGAAATTCTAATCATTTGCATATCTCACCTCCGCTAATGCATGTTGTAAATTTCATGTTATTTGCGTGCTTCCTTCAGGGTATTGCATTTACGGTGGCGAGCAGTGTACTTTTGTAATGAACGCTTGACAACCCAAACCGTGATCATATTTTTCGGTTCACCGTTATAAAATGTACATCGAAGAACCATGAAACTTATGACACTCGCAATGCAATGAAAATTCTACATTGGATTCAATGTTGATGATCTTGTAAGCCGCTGCATAGAATAAATTTATTCTACAGATACATTACAGTGAATAGAGCTAGGTGTGGTCTATATTATCCTCTATTGCGAGAAATATTAGTTTTATAGCAAAAGGGTAAAAAAAAAATACGCGTTAACACTACTTGGTTTTGCTTTGACATCACAAATGTTTTAACATTGATTGTGTGTGAAACTCTAAAACTCAATTTCAAGGACATTTGTCCGTCCCCATCAACTTGTATGTCAGTAATTTTCAATCACTGAACCGTGGCACTTCTGTGTACCACCAAATTCTTGAAATGTGCTGCCAAATGTTTTTAAAACTATTATTATACTCTGAAAATTTTTTTAAAAAACCCGGAACCGAATCATTTAGCAACAATTCATACAATTATTATTAATCATTTGACTACACTGGAGGAGAGAGTTATTTATTACTTCCCAAATTTAGATATGAAAAAGTTTGATTGGATTTCTAATCCATTTTTGTGGTAATGGATGCATCCAGTAGCGCACACAGGAATTTTTCAAAGGGGGGGCCGGGGTCGAAAGTTCATCATTTTTGTATCATGCTCCTTTTGATTTTATCGATTTTCGGGAACAAAACACTGTAAAAAACTAATTATTGAATAAATAATTAGCATTAATTAATAAAATTAATCATTAATAACAAGTAATTAAATTTTTCGTACTATATACTTAGAATTACAATCAATAGGAAAAAAAATCGAGGGCTTTGGGGGGGGTCCGGACCCCCAGGACCCTCCCCTTGTGTGCGCCACTGGATACATCTGTATATGAATTAATTTTGAATAAAGAGGAAGAACTAAATTCGTGCTCTGTAATAATTGAGATTTCACTTCAAAACATTTGGAGGAGTCAATTCATTTTTGGTTAAAATTAGGTAAAATTATTCCATAATAGACAAAAAAAGCTTTAAAAATATCGTTACAGTTTTCTACACATTTGTGTGAATTCGGATTTTCAACATTTACAAATATGATGGTGAAAAAAAGATCGAGACTTTTTTACTTGTAGATGACGAAATAAGAGTGGCATTATAATTTTTGCGACCCAATATAAACGAAATTATCAAAAATCATTTAACTCAAATTTCGCATTAAATGTATTCTTATAATTACTCAATAAACATTTTATTGTCTTTGTCATGCATATTATTTTATTTAACACTGAAAATTATTATCATAAACTACTTCATATAGTGCACTATAGGGGTGGGTAAAATTCTTTTAGACTTATTTTTTTGTTAGTGCGAAATTGTCAATAATTTTGTGTGAAATTGTTAATAATGTACCACAACGACAAAAAAAAGGTTGAGGATCACTGTTCTATGTTCTTTTTAAACAAACATTCTTCACAAAAATTTATACGTTCATTTTATCTACGCTTATAGATAATAAAAAGTTTGGCCACTTATTTTAACTTAGTTTAAACAATCCTGAATTCAGATATATTTTTCAAGAAAGTGATATAGTAACCAAGATCCACCAGTTTCTCTATTCCCCCCCTCTCGCTCTTAATAAATTTAACTATGGCAAAAGTAGAGCTGCTAGAAGTATCTGCTACATTCACATTTGCTAGAAAAGTTAGTAGAGATAACAATCTTCATACAGAAACTTAAGACGACTGAAATTAAATGTCATATCTCATTATCAAAAAAATCTATAACACTTTCACCATTTGACTTTAGAAGCAGACATTTGCATTAATGTTTTAAGTATAAAGTCGATTTCCAAGTGTGTCAGAGAAGCCCTGATAAAGATACAAGGAATTTTTTTTTTTGATGGATCACAGTTAACATATTAAATTATCTTACATCTGCCTTTCGAGTATCTTCCATCGAATTGCAGCAATCATGCAGTCCTTCAGAATGTGTCTATTTACTTTTTAGACGTTTACCGATTTCATATATAGTACGAAATTTTCTCACTTTGAGATTTGATACACAAACTAGAAATGATTTATTTTATGCTGATTTATCTAAGACAGGGGGATTGTTTATAGGTTTCAGAAAAGTTTTGTATTTAAAGTGATAAAATTCTCGATTATCAAAGAAAAAGATTCAATAGAGAGCGTAACTGTTTTTTTAATATTTATTTATATAAATTTTGTCAATTTTTAAATTGGGACATGTAATCTGACCGAAAAGTGAGATTTTATATATACTTTCCTTAAAGAGAGAGAGAGAGAGAGAAATATTTTAACTTCACTACCCCAAAACTATTTGAAAATTAAAAGAATTAGTTCCAAATACAAAAGCAATGCTACGAAGAGAAAGAAAATGTTTAGCTATTACCTTTTTTACCAGATAAAGAACAAAGAATGAAATCTCGAAAAACGTAACTACTCTAAATGATTATGCATTTAACAAAATAATTTTCTTTGAACATTTTAATGTATTTAATTATTTTTATGTCGAAGGTAAAAAGTTTTATAAATATTTAAACATTTCTAAAAGATAAGAGGTTTAACGTTAGTGGCCTTTCGTATATTGTATGTACCTAAAAGCAGCAGAGTTTTTGAAGAAAATAGTTTAATCAAGAGGGAATAAAATGATTATTTATCAAGCCTTTAAATTAAAAGTCCGAGAATACTCATATATCTTAACATTTACACATTCATGATACCAATAACCTACTATATAGTTAAAATCTATAATAGATTAAAATAGATAATATACACTGAAGTGGTACTGAATTAGGGATACCTACCTAGCAATGAGTTGGGCCTTCTCTGGCCTTGATAACGGCTGCCTCACGACGAGGCACAGATTCAACAAGTTTCTAAAAATGTTCCATGGGAATCATTTGCCAAATATTGGCTAAAGCTATCCGTAAGTCAGTAACGTTCGTTGGTTCTGTGTGATGGCCTTTCACGCCTTGTTCCAATGGCCAATTTGTGACAGAAAAGTTAGAGGAATGCTCATATAACCAGCCAGTAGACAACTGGGACTTGTGAGAGGTACAGTTGTCTTGCTGGAAAACTCCATTACTGTGTGGATAACAGAACAGCATAAGAGGATGGAGGGAACCACCCAGCAACTCAGCGTACCGAATTGCATTAAGAGGGGTTGGTACATGCACCGAAGATCCCAAACAGAGCCACGAAAAAACACCCCAGACCATGATGGAGCCACCATGTCTTTGTATAGTTCCAACCTGGCATGCAGGATCCATGACTTCATGAACCTGACGCCATATTCTCAGCCTCCCGGAGGTGTTAAGTAGCCAGAATTTTGAGACTCATCACTCCATGCTACTCGTTTTCAGTCCTTTACACTCTAGTCTCTGTATTGTCTTGCCCAGGCAAAACGTGCAGCCCAATGACGAGCATTGAGCAATGGTACTATCGTTAGTCGACGGCTCCCGAAACCCATACAGTGAAGCGACCGTTGCACAGTCCGTTTACTGGCTATACGACTAGCATCGTCATTCAACTGGGGGAGAGAGGGTAATTTGAGCTAATGTTTAGCTTCGCTGGCTGCGTACAATACGCTTGAGCAATTTCTCACCACGAACCGTCAAGGTTAATTGCCCTTTGCAGTTTGCTGGATCGCTAGTTTTTTGTTCACCATCCATGTATTGATTGGATGGTGGACAAAAACTATTTACTCTACTCTTGGTTATACTCTTGACACTGTCGACCTTGAAAATCCAAGCTGTCTGACGATTCTGGAAACTGAATGACGCACCTACGATTTGTCCACGATCGAAGGTATCTAATTGCCATACTGGCAATTCTAACAACTAATTAAGAACAACCACAGTACATACTATATATGCAGTTACCACAGCACCCTCACTTGTGCATAAATAATGCGCAGCGCTACATAATTTGCATAGCCCTTGCTATCCCTAATTCAGTGGCACTCAATGGCGTAGCTAGACCTGAGTGGGCCCCGTATCAAAATTTCTTGCTCACCCTTTTTGGGGCCCCCTAATATATTAAAAAATTTTCCTCGCATATGTTGGGCCCCCTTGTAGCTTTGGGGCCCCATATCATTGATACGGCGGTAGCTACGCCCCTGGTGACACTTCAGTGTAATATCAATAATAGATAATATAGTATTCATAAATAATGTATACAAAATGTGGTAAATCTATATTCATAGTAAAGTTTAAAATTAAATGAGAAAAAAGTTAGAAATTTTCAAAATTTTTTTACGAAATTGTCAAATTAAGGCTTTATTATTACACCAGAAGCAACAAAAGGGTTGACGTACCTCGAAATTCCGAACTGCGATCAGACACGAAATAAAGTAAAAAGTAATTTTCTACCGAAGTGCGTGTAAAAAATGAAGATCAATTTTACAAATGTTAATTATGTTTTAAAATGATAGATGGATAGCATCGAAATATGCAAATTCTCCCATTATTTATTAATTTTGGATCATTTAACGATATTTCTTAACATAAAAATAAATAGCATAAAATATAATTATTTCTTCAAAAAAAGTATAAAAGAAATAAAACTGAGCGCATATTATGTATTTTTAAACATATTTATATTAAAATAAGTATAAAACATAAATTATTAGTACTTCCCTTCATTATAGTTAAGAAAATTGATAAATAAAAATATTGTCAACCTAGTACTTGCACCTCTCTTCTCTTTCATATCACAAAATCAGAGGTATTGTTTGACTTTCAATTTGACTTGACTCTGAGCATTCAGTTGTTAAAGGATTTCTTTGAGAACTCGAAATATTTTTCACGCGAGGAAAGATTTTTCATTTCTATACGTAGAACCAAAAACGAACAGCAGAGTACACACACAGATGCAAATTTTTTCTCTTCAAACAATTAAATCTAACCAGCAATGACATTCTATAATTTACAAAATAGCTGTAAAATTATCTTTAGAGTTACCTTTCAGACTTTTTCGTAATTCCGTACATTTCCTTAATTCTGAAGATATTTGTCAAGTAAGATCCAATATACACATTTATCAACTTCCATCCGCTCAAATATTGACAAATGTGTAGAGTAGTGCAGAGTGCCACTCAGAATTGTGGGTCATAATTGTGTTCCGATCCCTGGTTTACACTCCTCGACTATTAAGTAGGAAAAAAGAAAAATTTTGCATAAGAGAAAAGAGAATTGTCGCCGAAAGGAAGAGAACAAAAAACACTTTTATATTAAAACATTCACGCATTTAAATCTTTTAAAAGACGTAATGTAAGTGACTGCTCATTATTGGCAATGTCGATTAAGCAGCTGATCTTGATCGACAAACACAGAATTCAATCGCGTTTCTGAAACGGGAGTCAGCTGAAAAAGTAGTTTGTGGAAATTTCAAGTACATAATGAGGGTAAAATGTCAAGGTCCAGTTAGTGTAAATGAAATAAAACTAATACAACTTTTCAATGTAATTGAATGGATGATCCTCTTAACACTTCGTCAAACGAATAGAAGAGCCTTGAAAATTGCGTCAAAAATGCCAAATGTTTTAAATAACAATTCACATCGAGTAACCAAGCAATTGCTTTTGTAATGTTCATTGCTGTAGAAAAAAAAAAGAGCGAAACTTTCAAGTCATTAAAACTTTCCTCCATTTTTTTAATATTTGTTGAAAGAATCAATTGGTAATCTTCAAATCCGAAAAAAAAAAAAATTCAATTAATTTTTACCAAAAATATAATCTATGCATGACTAATATTTTTTAATTAAATTTAAGCCTTTGTACGTGAATTTGTTGAGAATCAATACATATTTTTTTAACAAAAATGGAAGAACGCGTTTTGATTACTACTTTTACTTTAAAACATGCCGAGAGATTTTCAAGGGCAAAGAAAACCTATACGATAGGGTTTTTATTTCTACTTTATATATTTTATTTTTATTCGTCTATTATTATTACTTTTGTCATTGCGGTATAGCTTCCGACAGAAAGTTTTGCAATGCCAAATGTTCGAATTTCAAGGGAAAATAAAGGGTTCGGTACCGAAAGAGTAAATTACGAAATAATAATCCCCTTAACGTGGTAGCTCAAACAAAGGAAGGGTATTTTCCTCCCCTGCGGGTGTGAGAGGGAGGAGAGAGAAAGAGCGGCGGTCGTGAGACGAACGAAAACAAAATTTTGGCTGGCTCGGCATTGAACATGATTTTAGAGCGGTGTTCTTCAAACGTCTCTCGAGTCACAGAGCCCCAAGAACTCATTATAAAGAGATTTGGGGAAATCCTGTCCCGCCTTCAGAAGAATATGTCAGAACTTTTAAAGTATATCAACATGTTTTAGGTATACTTTATACAAAGACAATTCAATAAGGATATCGTATTTTTAATTAAAAATTATATTAAAAAATTATAATTATTATATTTTAGCAATATTTTTCGTCATCCATCCAGGTGTCACCTACACTTTCCTTATATTTGATGATTAGGATATATATGCTTGCATTTTTTTAACACAAATTTTCGAAGTCTATTTCTATTGAAATCATCTCCCGTCACTTTTCATATTCTTTGTTTGATTTGTTTCTTTATTTTGTTTTTGCTGTCAGAAACAAAGATTTTTCATTTGATGAAATTGTTCTGAACGGCAATAAAATGTTTATCTGTGACAAAAACTTCAGTGCTTCTGCATGCACTTGCAACCACAATTTTGCGGCGTGTCATGAGTTCGAGCATAGTACCATTAAAGATCCGCCGTGCAGAGAAAGCCGATGCACGTTAAATATGTCGTGGCTCAAACGCTCTCCCGTTGGTGTGGTGTGGAAGTTAGGAGAAGGGGTAGCCAGCTCAGGTGCCACCCTCTTCACTTGGGCGTAGTTCGAAATAACGATGTCCGTCGCCAATAGCCCTTTGAGTTGCTTTAGAGTCGTCATTAATAAACACTCACATTAAAACAGTGAACATTAAATACAATATTATTAGACTTAAAAAACAAAATTTGTACAAGAATTTTAATCTTTTAAATTGTTTAATTCTTATATTATTCGCCTTATTTTATTAATTCGCATTTCGAATAGATCACATATTTTTTCCCCTTTAAATGTTTCTAAAAATAAGTTTAACTATTTAATATCACTTTGAAAACGGAGAAAATTTAATTATGTACTTACTATCAATGAGAAGTTATCAAAGCATGAAACTAAACAAAAATGTACTTACTAAATCTCTATGAATGAAAAGTGTTTTTAGAATAGCATATAAATATCTATTTTCACATACCAGCTCTATTTTTATATGAAAGAGAAACGATGGGTCAATGCTCCAAACACAAATCTTCGAGAGCATTCGAGAAAAGCGATGAACTAAGCTTTCATCGAAACATCTGCCGTTGTACAAATGAGGCTCGACGAATAAAAATTAGAGCATCTACGATGGGAATGACTCGTATCGAAGGGTAACATTTCTTCACATTTTTTTATACTTTAAATCATTTTTGATGCAAAAAAAAAATCTTTTCTGTAAGGGTTACAGCAGAAATGGGGATCTTTGAGAAACTAATTTATTTGTAGTCTAAGAAACTTTTCGAGATATTTCTATCCGTTAAGTACTTAAAACATTACTTCATAAAAAAAAAACTATCTTACAAGCAGTAATGTGACTTGGATTTTATTTCGAAATTTATTGAATCTTTGATCGAATCAAAGTAGTATAGTAAGGATTTTAAAAATATAGGAGAAAGATTTTAAAACAGTAATAGCCCATCAACAAAAGAGATAATTACAGATTACCATTAAACGTACAAGTTTAAATTGGTTAAATCAAAATATCGTAGGCAAATCAAAAACTTAATTATGATTTGTGACAAATTAAAAAATAATTTATAAAATTTTAATTATATATACTGTTTTTGACGCCTGCTGCAAAATGTATTGATACGAATATTTCATACAAATACAATTTGAATGTTGCATAGTTGGTTCAGTAATAAGTCAATCCTAAGCCAGTATATTTTAGAGATCCGTATTGATGTGATCAGTGTCGGTTTATCCATTGGATGCTTAGTGCGGGCCCGTGGCTCGAAGCATATAAGGGCCCGGATAATCTGGACTTGACCAGATTTTCAGGTTATGAATTTCGATTCTCCAGTGCCAAGGGGACCTGTAGATCTTCTGCGCCCAGCGACGAAAATGAGCTTAAATGTACACTGGATGTGATCCTATAATGCAGTCTTTAACAATGACTCGCAAAAGACTCAAAAAGCTTGCATACTTGGGCCCAAAATACATGAATGAATCGAAAAAATGAGAACTAGTTTCTCATATCTTTTAATAGGCGATGTAAAGGAAAGTCAAAAGAACTTGTTAGACTTCTTAGACTTAAAACTACTACTTAATTCGCCTTTTTCACACAATTGCTACAATTAGTTCACACTCCCTATATTATATATATCTTGTTCACATTTTCAATCGTTAATAAAATACTTTTTATTCATCCATTCAAGTTCAAATACATTTTTTAAACTTGTAGTGGATGACACTTGATGTTATAATACACTTTTTTCATATATAATTCATTACTTAAATATAATTAATGAATAAATAGTAACAAACAAAAATAGAAGTCCATCGCTATACATAGAAAGGAAAATGGAAAATCGCTTTCTATTCTGCCACTTAGCGAAGCTAGTTCTGAGTGGACCTTGTATCAAAATTCCTTCGGGGTCCATTTTCAGATATGAGAGCCCTGTTAGTGGGACTGTAGTCACGCACGTTGGGGTAAGTAAAGTAAAATATTTCTTTGTTGGCCCAAGTAGGAATCTACTTAAAAGGGTTTTTCTTTTATTACTTGTTTCAGAATTTGATTGCTTATTAACGTCCCAATCAACATGAGTGCTATTGGCATCGAACTTCGTAATTTTGAATCATGATCAAGTGACGAGGACAGTACCCGAGTTGGTATTCACTCATCAAACAACTTCACCACGCCAATGGGAGGCTTGTGAATGAATATTAACGCCGCACTATTCAGCTGCTCGAAAGCTTTTGGCGACGGATCTCGTCATTTTAAACCATGGTCAAGTGACGAGAACGACACCGCCAATAGGACAACTATGAGGTTCGAAAGATTTAATGTGCAGCTAAGAATCCTCAACCATGACCACTAGGCTACCGCGGCCCTTGGAAATGTGTTTTTATCAATTTCCCATTTTTTTTCTTTTAAATATAGGAGCAATTATAGTCTACTGTGTCGCTTGCTTAATTTGTCTTAATCGCAGAATCGAATTTTACTACAAAAAATGTTCAACTTCAGCTCTACGTTGGGTATTTCAGCAAGTTTACTATATAAATCAAAACAATTTTGGAATAGTTCATGTTTTTAATGAAAACATGTTTGAATCCAAAAGGTATTGGTTACACTTTATTGGATTTCAAAGGTTGTTTAAAACATTTTTCATCAACAATTCTTATTCCTTTTTGAATGTTAGGACCAAATAATGCAAGACATTTTTAATGATTTTACCATAATAAATGCACATCTTGTTTCATCGGTACAGTAGACCAATGTCGAAATCTATAATTTTGAGCTCTAATCGAGTGCGTAACACTGGACATAGTATTTGATTCTTACTCTTCCTCGTTCTCTTATTGACTTAATTCTAAAATTTAACCATACAAGTAAATTTCCCCTGAGAGAGAAAAAAGAGTAGAGCTCAAAACTTTATTCTTCACAATGATGCAATTTAAAAAAGCGGAATAAATTTCACGCATACATTTGAGCTTATACGGAGCTTATTTTTAACACCCTTTTATAAGCTTTACTTGTATGTATAACGGGGAATCTTTGAACTCTATTTTTAACCGCTTTAAAAGGTCAGATTAATTCGAAATTTTGCTCACTTGCCCAGGACCGATGACAATACAATTTAATAATCTTGTTCGGTTGTCTTGATCTGGATTATCAAGATTAAAAATTTCCCATTTTCAGATCTCATCCCGCTTCAGGCGACTCATTTCAGAACCCATTTCCAGATTTGGTAACTAAAAGATTAAGTTACAACTTAATTCGATTAACTATAAAAGGGTGTTATAGTTTTAACCCTTTTATTGGCTGACGGTACTCATAAGTACCACTCACTTTAAAATTAGATAGAATAACCGTTTTTACGAATACTCTGATGATACTTGACAGGAATATTCTTTGAAACCCACTCTTCCAAGATATATGGCAGCACGGGTTCTATGATGAGTATTTTAGCGGGGATTGATTGATTGATTGATTGAATATTAACGTCGCACTGTTCAGCTACACGAGGGCTTTTGGCGACGGACCACGTAATTTTGAACCATGGTCAAGTGACGTGGACGACACCTGAGCGGGCACCCCCCTCTCCTAACTACCACACCACACCAACGGGAGGACGTTTCAGCTCTCGACAGATTTAACGTGCATCGCTGCCCTACACGGCGGGTCTTTAGTGGTACTGGGCTCGAACCTGTTACAAAGCAAGCCACAGTCCGATACCTATAGCACTCGGCTACCGCGGCCACATTTTAGCGGGGAAGGCGAATAGTTTTAAGAAGAAATTGCGTTTTCAGCTGATGGTGTTTTCAGCGGATAGCGAAGATTATCATTTTCGTTCAGGAAAAATAGTTAATGTCAAAATTTAAGTGCCTTACGTTTTTGTTTGTTAATGAAGACCTTAGAAAACGATTTGACTATTTTAAGTGGACAGTGTGTGTAATTAATTTTACAGTTGAATATCTTTAATTAGCTCTAACTAATTAAATTTCCCAAAGTGGAGTATTTTGTTTATGTATATCCCATAATCTTCAATGTAGTGATTAAAAAATATTGCACTAAAAAACTGCAGTAAATCATGTGGTCGATAAAGGGTTAAACTATAAATTTAAATTGAATCTTGGAGAGCAAGAGCCCGCGACTGCCACAGATCTTCGTTATTTTATAAAAGCTGAAAATTTCTTTGCAGATGTCCCCAACACAGGTAAGAGTGAGTGAGTGAATATTAACGTCGCGCTGTTCAGCTACACGAGGGCTTTTGGTGACGGATCACGTAATTTTGAATCATGGTCAAGTGACGTGGACGATACCTGAGCTGGAACCCCCTCTCCTAACTACCACACCAACGGGAGGACGTTTCAGCTCTCGACCGATTTAGCGTGCATCACTGCCCTACACGTTGGGTGTTGAGCGGTGCTGAGCTCGAACTCGTGACAAAGCCAGCCACGATCCGATACCTATACCACTCGGCTACCGCGGCCACAACACAGGTAAGAACGATCAACGAGTATGGAGTTTGGATTGTGGTTGCTTGGGCAGGTAACAAGTAGTTAAGGTGTATAAAATAGCACCTCAAATTCTATAAAGTATAAAGCTATTTTTTTAAAACAATTTTCTTCGGAATAACATTAGAAATCCCGTCACCCATTGCCGGAAACTTAGTATAGTTGCAACCCCTGCCACACACCCCTAAACTTGATACTACAACGAAAGTATAATTATAGTTTATTAAAAGCTGAATTTGATATACAGTTGACAAAAAATGATTATTTGTACACCACATTTTTCTTCGCTTTTGATGAAATAAATACCCATATTTTAGTTGCGAATTAATCATGCATTTCTTTAATGCGTCTGTTGTATGCAAATTATTTTTCTTTTTAAATGTAAAAGTAAATTGTAATCTGGAAAAGTGTGAAAAATCGTTGCAAAAAGAGTATTTGTACAGAATTCTTTTGGTGTAAGTATGGAAAAAGTTTTGATTAAACTTTTTAGATTCAACTTAGTTTTTCATACATTTTTCTTAGTTTATCAATAATATTTAAATAGTTTCAGATTATATTTAAATTTACAGAGATATAATCTTGAAAATGGCTCCTAAAACCAAAGAAATCTCTTTAAATATGAGAACATATTACAGAGCTCCATAAAGAGGGAAAATCTTTCCGGGAAATAGGAAAAATTTTAAAACTGTCATTTACAAACGTTGGTTACATCGTCAAAAAGTATTTAGAGACCGGCAGTGTTGAAAATAAGCTCAGACCTGGTGGTCCGAGTAAATTGACTTCAAGAGCTAAACGAATGATTGTAAGGTCAGCAACAAATAAACCAATGCCATCAGCTCAAAATATTGTCAATGAACTCCTCTGTTATCATGTAACGTTTCAGTGTCTGCTCAGACAGTCAGAAATGGACTGCACAGCGCTGGTCTGAAAGCCAGAACTCCCAGAACGAAACCTTATATTAGTGAAGTAACCAGGAAAAGTCTAGAGTTTGCCATGAAGTACAAAAATAAGCCCATGGACTTTTGGAAAAAGGTTATTTTTTCTGACGAGAGCAAGTCTGAGATTTTTACACCACCAAGTATTCGAAAAATTTGGAGAAAAAATAAAACAGCTCTTGAACTCAAAAATGTACTACCCACTTTAAAACACGGTGGCGGAAATGTTATGGTGTGGAGATGTGAAGATCATAATGGAGCGGGTAACTTAGCATTTGTTGACAATAAAATGAATGTTTCAGCTTATATCGATGTGTTGCGACATAATTTGTTAGATAATGCTAAGAAATTGAGCATGGAGAACTCTTTTACATTCCAACAAGACAATGACCCAAAGCACACCGCTATAGTTACTAAGACCTGGTTGCTTTATTATGCTCCCAATGCGACTTGAAACACACCTCCACATCTCCAGATCTTAATCCTATAGAACATTTATGGAGCATTTGGACATTGAAGTTCGGGGAAAAAATGTAACAAGTATAGAGAACTTAAAAGAAAAACTTCAAGATGTTTGGAACTCCATTGACACAGAAATCACAAGGAAATTAATTGAGTCAATGCCAAGACGTCTTGAAGCAGTTATAAAAGCCAATGGACTGTTTATAAAGTATTGAAATTTCATTACATTGTTGCATATGTTTTGTTGATGTTTACTAATCAAGTGTACAAATAATCTTTTGTATAATTTTTTTAAAAAAATTCACTTATTTCAAATAAATGCTTGTTTTAGTTTTTATTGTGAAAGAATCTCATTTTTTAAAACAGTTTAAATGTATCTCAATAACTTTTAGTTATGTTACTTAATTTATATTTGAAGAACATCCAAAATTTTTTAAGTGTACAAATAAACATTTTGCCAACTGTATGTATCGTAATAATGTGATAGCGTGAAGATTATATTTATGCCCCTCAAAATGACAAATTGCATCGTATCGTGTATGAATACAAAAACAAATTGAGTATTCGATTTGTCAACTACCTTTAAGGGTGATCCTTGGAGTTTTTCTGCTTCATAGACCTAATGTTAAAGATCTCTAATTACATTGTGTCCCCAGAAATATCGCTTTTAAAAATTATCTTAACCCGTGGGACAAGCTAAAAAAACGCAAGCAAGCATAATTTCTCCCTTGCTTTAAACTACACTGGTGTGCAAAAATTAAGGACGAGACGGTTTTTTCAATATAACTTTGTACAAAAGCTTTCCAAATCAACACATTTAATACCGTAAGATCCCCAATACGTAAGGACATGTGTAATATGTAAGCAACACTTACTAAAAGAGAAATCAGAGGGATAAAAAGAAGCTGTATTGAAAAAGTAGCATGGAGCGCAATGCAACTGAAGGCCGAAACATCCCTGTGATGGGTGTCCAGCAAGAAACATGCGGTCTTTAGTAGGGGATATGATCTCCCCTGACTGCTAGGAAGGTTTCACAGCGTCTGCCCATGCTGAGAATGAGGGTGTCAATGGGTTGTTGAGACATTGCTGCCCATTCGTCTTGCAGCGCCAATCGAAGCTCCCGAATCGTTATTGGTAGTAAGGTACGAGCTGCCTAGCGTCTGCCACATATGGAAGAAGAATCTCGTTACAATAACGGGTCCCGTTGACTGAACCTGCGTCGAAGATGTGAAGGTCAGTACGACTGCCAAGCAGGATGCCTCCGCAAACGAGAACACCGCGTTTGAAAATATTTCCTAAGGAATTGAGCTTAGGACTTGATTTTTCCAAGACACACACGTTAAAAACATTTTGCTTTTATTCAGCTTTGGAACAAGGGGAAATAAATGCGTGCTGTCGCCAAACTAGATTTGTTTTTGTTTTTTTTAAATCCATCTTTTTCACATTTTTCACTCGAGATGAAAACGTGAAATAAGAAAAAAGAACTTTCTACCCCATGTCTAAAAACTTTGATATAAGGCTTCATCACTCTTATTTCTATCAAAAGGAACGTGTTGCGAAAGAAATATCGTTAAATATAAATTGTGAAAGAGATTTGGAAATAAAAGGAAATTAACCTTCTTAAATTAGCCAAGGTTATACTTTTAATCAAATGAATCACTTCTTAAAAGGTGGAAAGTGTTTTCGAATAGCATCTAGATTCATTATAATTATCATTTAAATTTTCAAACTAGATTTTATTTTTTTAAAAAAATCATAATTACCATTTACATTTCAAAACAGGGTAGTAAGATGTTCAAAGGGTCACTAATAGATTTCAATATATAACACTGGAGATTAATTTAAAAACTGATAATTTTCAAGATCTCGTTTTACCTAAACGTCTAAAACTCAGACAAACACATTCATTCGGTAGTATTATCTATAATATTAATTTACAACTATGTCGTCTTTATCAACCCTTCTTCAATGCTTACCTTGAAATGCTGAATTTTCCGAGAGGTTTTTAGATATATTACAGGAAAAATATTTAAAATAAGCTGAGAAAAAAAGTTATTTGCTATTATCTTGATATTTGGTTTGCATCGATACAATTTAAATCTGTACGTTGATTCCCATAAAAAATGATTTTTTCATAAATTAAATAAATGAAAGAGAGAAAAATGAAAAACTAGAAAATCTTACATATTATAAGATTTATATACACGCAAGTATATACGCCTTATACTCTTTCATTATTATTATTATTAAATGAATATTAAGTACACACAATATTTGAAGCAAGTTATTTTTAGATTTCTTAGTAAGTACAGTCTGTCAAAAACGTTTTATGACACAATGCCCCAGTTCATGGATTTTTTATAATATTTTACCTATAAACATACAAATGAAATAAAAAAAGTAGTAAATGTTATTTTGATAAATACAAATAATAATTATTTGAACAAAACTCATATATTAATGCAATTATGGTTAATATTGAAAATAAAAGAAATCGAGTTAAAAAACGTGTTCAAATAAGTATTGGGAAGTGTCCCAATACTTATTTGAGCACGTTTTTTAATAAATTAAGAAAAACTTTTCAAACTTAGAAATTAATATCTTGTTGGGCCACCCTTACTTTTTATGACCTCTCGAAGTCTATTTGGCATGGATTGGATCAATTTTTTGCAAAACGATCTATCAATTTTGGTCCACTCTATGACCAAATATTTTCTTAAATCCTGCTTGTTTGAAGTTTGGTGCTCATATAATTTTTACAGCAAATAATCCCACACGTGTTCAATGGGATCAAGACCTATACTTTTTACAGGAGTCTTAATAACACTAGGACAGTGGTAGAGGACCTATAACTGGCAAATATCTGCAGTATGTTTCGGGTAATTATTTTGGTACAGTTTAAAATATCATGAGATTCCCAGTTTTCTCGCACGTTGCTTTAAACTTTGCTTGAGAATGTCAAGATAGACACATTTATTCGTTATTTCATCGATAAAATGTGTTCCCTACACCAGAGCTTGTCATGCAGCCCCAAACAATTTGGTTACCCCCTCCATATTTGGCAGAAAGCCGTAAATTTTTGATATGCATTGATGTATTTGATTTCCGCCAAACTTTTTGCTTGCCATCCGATCCAAAAATGTTATATTTTCTTTCATAAACAAAAATTATATTTTCCCAATATTCTGTTGGCTGCCTTACATACATTTTAGAAAATGCCAACCTATAGTTTGTCTATTTGCTTTGCTGATGTAGGGTTTTCTTTGAGGTACTCTGCCGTCATACTTATGTTTCCTGACAGTTTCAGGATTTACTGATTTTCTGAACCTATACTTTTAAATTGCATAGTCATTTTTACTGCACTAGTTTTTGTATTAATGTGTACTTGTCTCACAATCCACCTACGTTCATTAAATATTCTTACACGCCCTGATCTTTGCTTGTTTTCAACACTATTTGTTTTGTTGAAACTTTCAATAATGTTAAAAACAGTTGACTTACTCAATTTCAAGATTTTTCCTATACAACGAATTGATTTCCCTTCTTTCCAATGAGAGAGAGAGAAAAAAAAACTTATACGCGAGATTTCGCACACTAACTGATATATCTTTGTTTCTCGAAATTTTTTCTATAAATAATCCTATCTGTTGAATGAGTGTGTGAGCGAATGTGAGATTTTATGGCGCAAGAGCCAAATTTGGCTATACTGCGCCAAACATTTGTTAAAATATTAAAACATGTGATAAAATGTGCAAAAATATTGACAGCACAGTTTTTAAAAAGTTAAAATTTCAAATGACGTATAAAACTCATTTTCAAGTAATAAAAGCAAACAAGTCAGACAAGATAAAAATAAAAGCATTAAAAAAGACCAGTGAAAAATTTTAGCTTAAAAAAGTTTAAGCTGTTCATGTTAAAAAATGTCGTCTTGCCAATATTATGTCAACAACCAAAAATCATCAAAAGGTAATTTTTTTTTTAAATCCAACCTTTTCTGACACAGGTTGGAGTCAACGTGTGAGAGTATTCTTCACGTTTCCAAGCTTCACTCTGCCACCATTCTTCCGAAAAATTTTTTATTTCCCTTACGGAATTTAGAATCTTTGGTGATTCCACCTCTTCTTTAACATCGTATATAAGCATGTCTTCGTCCAATGTATCCTGTAAAGGTGTGCTTTTTTTAGGTTTGTGAGGCGTCAATTGTATGTCTATTTTGGAGGTGATACTTCTTTTAGGGCGTCTTTTCTTGCGACTTTTTGAAATTTGTTTTGCATCCTGGGATGTAGAATCTATGGTATTGGATATAAAGGTTTCAGTTTCAACAGCAGGACATGTTTCAGCTGGTAAGGGTGTAAACATTGATAAATTGGATGCGGATAGTGCTTTATATTAGATGAAGAAAAACTATTAGATGTGGCGGGAGTAGCATCTATTAAATGAATAGATGGTTAAGATTCTGATGACGATGTAACTGTGACAGAAGATGTGGATGGTAAGAGGTTTACTTGAGTTGTGGTTGATGATTTGTTAACTACAGGAATTTTGGAAGTCATTATTGGCTTTGGAATGGATACCAAAGGTTGCAGTAGTTTTAAAGGCTGACATACTATTTTTGTAATATTTTCATCAGTTTGGGTTGTGGTTACAGTTGAGGGTTGACAGCTTGTGGGTATGTTTGAGACAATTGTGGGGCTATTAATTTCCGTGCTTCTACATATGAAACATTTCTATTTGTTTTAATAGCTTGGGGATTTCCTTTTCTGTTTTCCGTTTTGAGCATATTTTTGAGTCTGATGAATGGAACTGGAAGCAATTAACGCATTTTGGCTCTAGAGTACAATCCGTGGAAGAATGCCCAACGGATGCACATCTAGAACACGTTAATTGACCGCGGCAGGAAGTTTGAGAGTGTCCGAACCTCTGGCACTAAAAACAGCGCAGAGGGTTCGGTATGTAGGGACGGATCTTACAGTTTAAGTAACCTGCTTTTATTGCAGTTGGAAGTTTAGGGCTATTGAATGTTAGTATCAAATGTTTTGTAGGAATAATTGTATTATCTTTTTTTATAGTAATTCTTCTGACCTGAATCACACCCTGATCAGAGAATCCATCTAGGATTTCTGCTTCAGGAGTGGTCAACAAGTCAGGTTCAGAAACGGCACCGCGGGAAAGTATTAAGTGATTTGTGAATTGAGTGATTTGTATTGTTAATGGAGAATCAAGAAATGTTTTGGCGAGAAAAAAAGACTTCGTTTGGAGAGCAGAGCTTGTTTCAGTTAATAAATCACCCGAACGTAAACGTTTTACCGATTTAGGTTCGCCACCTATTCCAATTAGTGCTTTGTGAATAGCAAATGGCGACTTTTTCATCATGTCATTGTTTGGCAGGGATAAAATTAAAAATGTGTATTTCTAGCAATATCGTTGATGTTCAGGTTGGGTAAAACAAGGCCTTTACCCGGGCATATCAGCATTGGATCCATAAAAACGCGTACACAGCTTCGTTCTGGCGTGCCTCCACCCACCACGGAGTCCAACAAGGGAGGCAGTGTGCCGGTCATCTGGCAAATACCAGGCACAGCGCTTACCTAGACTACACCCAGAATATAGTGATACAGCATCAGGGTGAGGATCCAATGGGTGAACCCGCCACCCCTTATCTGCAGCACTAACCCTACAGCAATGTCTCTTCGGGGACACCGAAGAGAGGTACCACCAGCCGATTGACAGGAGCGGGCTCACTCCTGCCTCCCGTCTACAGCGAAGCGTGGGCCAAAGGTATTCCCAGGACACCCTTTTCCTCCTTACGGGACGCCGCATACGGCAAACATGCGGGTTGGCTAACCAACGGTGTTAATCCAGAGCTTCTCAAACTTTCTATACTGGCGCCCCCCTTTTCGACCACAATTTTTATCACGCCCCCCCTTTATACTGTAAGGAACCGCTGCCTGCACCTGGCAACAGGTCGAACGAGAGACGATATAAAGAAAAGGATCTGGCAACGACGGAGGAGAGGAAAAGGTCGGAACGGGAGAAGGGAGAGCGGTGGCAAAGAAAACGAGGGGTCGTGAAAAGTAGACACGGCTGAACGATGTATCGTAATCTTGTAACATCTCAATATATTCTTGATTTTAAGAAATGTCCCATAGAAGGTGTGGAATAAACAGTGGGACCAAATCCTGTCTGCAATTATTTTCAATTCACAATGCGAACACGATCAGAAAAGAACCCACAAGTTTACACTGGTGTCAGAAGTGCGATGCAATGGAGCAAAAGTTAAAGGAACAAAATATTTCAAATTGATCGGTGTTCGTACTACAAAGTTGTGAACAAGGTCTAGTGGACATTCCACACACAGTTTGAAAGAAAATTTTTAAGAAGGAAATGGAATCCTGCGGTGAATTTTCAAGTGGATGACCACGTGCATCCCGGGAATTGCCCTGATGGAGTTTTACCATCACCTGCCGAGTTGGGCTATGAACGAACAGATGTCGTATTTTTCTTCATTTTCTGATGAATGGAGCCGTGATCTGAAAACAACAAAGGAAATCCCAATAGTGTGGAAGTACAGAAACAGCGTTCATGTCGAGGTAAGTGGCTATTGTTCCACTAAGTTAAAATATTGTGTGAATATTTAAAAGAGTAATGGGATGCAGTCATATTTAATTTGTTTTTTTAAAAATAAAATAGAAAAAGCAGATATATCTGAAAAAAAGAAAATTTCATTGGTTTATTGCAATATTCTATGTTGTTGGATTATTGTGTAGATGAAATAAGAAAATTGTGTACTTATTTTACCTGGAAATTGTGTACTTATTTTACCTGGGTATTATTTTAAATGTTGTAAAATATGGTATTTAGAGTTCTAGTGTTAAACTATAATTTCTTTTTTATCATCATTCTTTACTGTTTTGAAGTTGTCTCAAAAATTAAAATCTGGGTATAGAAAGTGTTTTGCATAACATTCAGTTTGCAGAATTTAAAAAAAAAGAATTAGATTAATTTATCTTGAAATAATGGTTGCGAAAAATGTATGTTTGAGTGGGTGAAAAATATCCATTAAAAAAATGTGTATATGTATTTCAAGTAGACGGACTTCCTGTTAAAATGTTGGAAATAAGAGATTTTGTAGGTTATTATGACTCAGAATATGGCATGTTTTTTTTTAATATTATATGATAGTTTTTCATTTTAAGCAAAAGTGTTGCAATTTGTCAGTTAGTTGATAGTTTAATGCAATCTGAGGTTATTTCCTTTGCTCGTAATTTAGGATGTATATGTATATTGGTTTTTTTGTTTCCTGCATAAGATTCTTCTTTTAATTAAAAAAAAAAGAAACTAAGAATAGATTTATGATTTGAGAAATAATTCTATGGTAATGTAGCTAAAGTATGTTGTTAATTGTGTTTTTTTTTATTTTGAAAAAGGTTCTGCGTTCTGATTAGTAACAAATAACTCTGTCTCATATAAGTTTTATTGTAAACATATTTCGTATTGTGTTTCTGGAATTTGAGTACTCTTAGAAAAACGAGTAGAATTTTTCTTGCTTGTTAAATATATAGTACTAGGTCATTTAAGTGTTTGTAGTTAAATTTGTCAGAAGGTAATTTGGCATTAGGTTTAGCTTGGTTAAAAATGGCATTTCTCATTAGAAGTAAGAAAATTGACTTAATTCAATTAGCGCGGGACTTAGATGAGTCACCTGATCCGTCTATGTCTAAAATTGTTTTAAGGAATTTAATAATCTCTAGTAAATATTACAAGGAGGAAGAGGCAAAAGAGTTATTGGAAGTTATTACAGCTGAAAGGTTAGAGACAGAACAGCAGCAAAAACTAGAACAACAAGAACAATTATCAATTGAAAAATTACGCTTGGAAATAGAATTATCTAGGAACGCTAATCAGAGTGCTACTCAAAATAATGGTCAAACCTCACGTGTAAAATCTTTAGATGAAATAGTTAAAATGGTTAGGCTCTTAACTGTAAAGATACCCAATAAATCAGACGGGTGGGACTATTTCTTTTCTAGTCTTGAAAAAGCTTTCACTAGTGAAATGGTTAGCGACGAGTTAAAACCGAAGGTTTTGTTATGCATGTTAGGAGACAAAGTGTCAAACTTATTAGTTAACCTAGGCGAAGAAGAATTAAAAGATTACGAGTCTTTAAAACAGGTTGTGCTCAAGGAGTATGAACCCTCACCCAAAAATATGTTTAGAAAATTTTAGAAAGGCCGAACGTAACTCTGACGAAACTTTCTCTCAGTTCGCGTCCCGTTTAACATCGATGTGGTTATACTACTGTAAGTTAAGAGGAGCGAATGATTTTGAGTCAGTTAATCAACTGATCGTAGCAGATAAAATGTTTGAAATGTTGGATTCTGAGACGGCGACCCATATTGGTGTGCTCCAAGGGGAAGAATGATACAAACCCAGGGACTTGAGCAAACAATGTAATACATTTTATGCTTCCAAAGGGAAATCCTACGATGAACCTGAGAGAGCTAAATGGAATGATAGTGAAAAGAGAAGTTTTAATGGTAGTTGGGGTAAACAGCCATTTGGGGAGAAAAATTCAGATAATTTTTCTTCTAGGAAAAACTTTGATCAAGGTCAAGTAACTGAAATTAAAAAATTCGCTTGTTTCACCTGCGGATCAGATAAACATTTTAAGCGGGATGTCCGAAAAACAAAGAGGTAGGTAATAAAAGACTTAATGTGAATAAGGTGTCAACAGAAGGGACGGAATTGGTAGATGGGACGGTAGCTGCTAGAGTTGATGTGCTAGGTAAAGTCATTCCTAGACGGGCTATTGAAGACAAATTAAGTAAATTAGTGAAAACATCTATCAGTGTAGATGGGAAGTTAGTCCATGCGTTATTGGATTCTGGTACGGAAATAACTGTTATCAAGAAAGACTTAGTTCCTGGAATATCGGTTGAAGGAGCTTCCACGATTTATTTGAAAGGTATTTTCGGTCCAGCGGTTAAATGTCCTTTAGTATATGTTCCAATTGGTCTTGCTACCGGTGACCAGGTTAATGTGGTGCACCAGCAAGTATTATGTGCTTTGGCAGAAGTTTTGGTAGAAGACGTGTTGCTTCCACCAGAGGTTTTGGATATGTTGGGAGGAGCCCAGAGTGAAGAGAATTCACTGGCTCAAAGCTCTCAGGACCTGAGGGTTGACTCAGGAAATGTAGATGAAACCGAGGTTTCATTGGGTATTCTGCCAGAGAAAGCACAGGAGCACATTGAGGATTCTCAAAGGAATATTACTTCATATCGGAATGAAGTGGGAACATTGGGTACTAAGGATGAGGAGGTGACCGCTGAGATGGATAAAGGAAGCATGGTGGCTGATATTTTTCGTTCCGAACAGGAGTGTTGTGCCGAGTTAGCATTGGCTTGGAAGTATGCTAAGGAAGGCAAAGGAAACTACTACGAAGAAGATGGGTATCTATTTCGTAGGGATAAAATACTCGGGGAGAGTATTGGGCAGCTGGTAATTCCGAAGTGCAGAAGAACTGAGGTGTTGAAACTAGCGCATACTTCCGTGTTCAGTAGTCACATGGGTCCCAAGAAGAAGACGCTTGAACGAATAAAGTATTCTTTCTTTTGGGAGGGTCTGAGGGCCGATGTGAAGAAATTTTGTGAGTCATGTAAAGAATGTCAGCTCACTCGATCGGTTAGGATTAAAGACCGATCATCCAGTACACCTGTGGCAAGGCCTGAATTGCCATTTGAGGTGGGGAATATGGATCTGATAGGTCCAATTGATCCGCCAAGCTCAAAGGGACATACATATATTTTATGTCTGGTTGATCAGCACACTAGGTGGGGCGAGGCTAGGCCGGTGACTAGTCTCAGTGCGAAGGTAACCCGTGAAGCTTTGTTAAAGATATTTTCGAGAACCGGGATTTATCTTTTGTTGAAAAGGGAAGGTTTTGTAGAAAAGAATAGCGCAGCATCGTGGGTCACGGTACTGGATTTGTGGAAGTGGTATTTTTGTCGTTCTCTCACGAAGAATTATGCCGCATGCTTTATGTCGTTTGGAATTTGCATGACTAAAAAAGTGAGGTTTAAGATTGAATACACTTCTTATGGATGTAATTTAACGGCTCAGGTTTTAAGAATGTTAGAGCAGTTCGTTGTATCTCGAATAGTCGATATAGACATTCTGATGCAAATTTGAAAATCGTGTAAAACAAATTAACTTTGTATTAGAATGGGTGAGATGGGTTGGGTCGGAAATCATACCGGCCAAAGGCAAATTAGAGCCGTAGGAAAGTTTTTACTGTGTACTTAATATGGATTTAGTGAACTCACATTGAGCATTCATTCATGAGTTAATGAAATAAACATTGTATAGATTAAGATAAAAACTGTATGGTATATATTTAGTGTTTTTTTTTTTTTTGTATAATGTGTTTTCCATGTATCTGTTTGCAATCCCATTACAGTTTAGATCATTCTGGGAACATAGTCAATTATTTCAATTGGGTGAACTATTAATATTATTTCATGTGTTTGTATTAAGGAACTTTCACTAGAACAATCATCAAGACTTTTGACTGTTGCAATTATTGTGTGTTCTGTTTGTGGATTTTCTGTGTCACGGTTTGTGAATTTTCTGTTCCTGGTGTCTGAAATGGTAAAATCAGCCACAAGGGGCAAATTTTACTCTTAGGTGGGGCGTGTAAGGAACCGCTGCCTGCACCTGGCAACAGGTCGAACGAGAGACGATATAAAGAAAAGGATCTGGCAACGACGGAGGAGAGGAAAAGGTCGGAACGGGAGAAGGGAGAGCGGTGGCAAAGAAAACGAGGGGTCTTGAAAAGTAGACACGGCTGAACGATGTATCGTAATCTAGTAACATCTCAATATATTCTTGATTTTAAGAAATGTCCCATAGAAGGTGTGGAATAAACAGTGGGACCAAATCCTGTCTGCAATTATTTTCAATTCACAATGCGAACACGATCAGAAAAGAACCCACAAGTTTACATATACATTAATAATGTACTTAATGCAATAATAATGAACTTTGATGCTAAAGCTACAATAGGCGATCTTAATTATAAACCATACAAATTAGTAACATAAGTATTAAATTTTGTATACTACTTTTAAGTAATAAATAAATAAATAAAATAATAGGATAATTATTATGTGTGTTATTTTTCCTTTCTCTAATTTTTAAATTGAACATATTGCAAAATGCGGTGGCTGCTTAGAAGACAAAATATAGATATCTGCTAAATATAGAAATAGAACTCAGAGGGTCAATTTCTAATCATAAGCATTCCTTATAAAATGTTTGTTTTGCAAGACAAGCCCATGAAAGTCGTTAATACTTATTAAACTTGTTCTTAATTTAGTATTAATTAAGTAGTTATAAACTACTATGGATCACTGATACATTAAAAGTATACCGGCTGAAGTACCCGCTTGCACGAGTTCATTTATAAGAAAATGAAACATTTTTGAAATAATCGCTGAATTTGGTAAATAGAGTAAAGCCAAGTGCGCGACAATGTTTACAAAAATGTAAAATGATTTTCCTTAAATGATTGCCCAAAGTATAGATAGTTTAAAGCGAACTATAATTTTAAGCCTTGCAAAATTATCATTTAGAATTGATGTTGAATAATGAACAATAATATAAAATTCAGATGAAGAATAATTGTATTATTTTTAATATTTAAAGCGAAAAGACTTCAACATGTTTTAACCCTGGAGAAGCCGCGCACTCGATACTAATGGTCCAGCAGGGTTATTGAGTCACCCCAATCTTTTTTTATAATCATTTTTATAGTACACAATAAAAATCGTAATTTCAGTGAACAATTTAATTATGAGAAAATATACTTACCTACTTTCAAGGACTTTTCAACTTTTCTTTGGTAACAAATAAACAGTTTTGCCAGAATTAACGATTTCGTAATCTGTGTGTCCCGCGTGACCACTTCCGGGTAAAAAGTGTATTCATTATGATCATATATATGTTACTAATAAAAAATTTTGTAAAACGTTTTTCGTTGTGCTTTACATATTTTAGAATACTCTTAAATATATATATACTCTCCGGGGTTTTCCAAATATAATACTCTTTTCATGGGGAAAAAAAGCGCAACACAGAAATACATGACTTACAACTTCCCTAAATGAGAAACAAACACATAACAGAGGGTCATAACTAACTGCACCATTAACTTAGACGGTCAAACAGATTACAGCTATAATGTGCAGTATTTCAAAAATAATGACAGTCATGAATTTTTTATGTTCCTAAATTTTTTCGATTCTGGGTCCGGGATCTGTTTTTTCTCTGAATGAGTAGTATGTTAGGATTAAAAAGGAAGCGTAATAAAAAAATCTCTCATCATGGGATTACAACAAATCAAATAAAAGTTTTTTTGTTTGGATATAGGATCAAAGATAGCTCTAATTAGGTATTGAAGAAGTTTTTATTTTTGATGATTTAATATCGCACGCGCGCGCCTATAAATTATATCAGAGTAAAAGTGCATTTGTTATTATGTCTGAAAGCATTTTGTTTTAATTCATTCCAGTAAATTAAATATTTTTAAATCTTTTATTTTCGATATGCTCGCGCCCCCCCAGGGGGCGCGCCCCACAGTTTGAAAAACACTGGTGTTAATCGAAAACAAATAAAGCAACACAATCAAAATAATTAAAGAAATATACTATAAAGAAACTAAATGTCGCAATACAAAATGTAAACCAAAATATGTTAATAAAAAAGTTCTCATAAGAAAAAACTAATTTGAAGTAGATATTATATAAAATATTTGTCTGTGGTCTGGACGTGAAAAGAAGAAATGGGATGACAAGAAAGAGGGTCGAAATCAGAGAAGGATCACTAGGGTACCCCGGGTTCCTGAAGCCCGTGTTTACCAAAGATAGTAAACCCCTTGGGAAAAAGGACAAGATCAGTAGGTCACCTCAGGATTGTGACATCCGTACTCACCTAAAGAAGGTGAGCCCCCTGAGGGGCCTATCTGTTGAAACGTTTATATGTTTAAACTTCTAGTCTAAAATAAGTGGTGTGAAATTAAATTCTATTGATGCGCTGTATATTTTCCATTTCAAAAGTGACCCAATACTTTTTGACTCCCGTGTGCCTTTGAATTATATTTGAAAAGCTATATCAAATTATAATTCTACAATACTAATAAAATTTTCCTCATATATTGTACACCAAATGTTAAAATATTTCTTAATGCATTTTGTTTTTGTTTTAATGTGATGCATATTTTATTAATGGTGGTAGAACCCCCTCAGTATAGAGGGCGCTGCTTGTAATAACATGTGTTGTTTGACATCAGAGATCTTGTGAACGTGACCGAGTGCAGACGCACTCCATATTCCATTAAACTTATTATTTAATCTTACACTTGTCTTCGATGATTTATTGAATTTAATTGAGTCTAATGATGATTTGAAAGTTGATTGATATAAAAGCATTCTACCACTGATTAACTGAACCACCGATGATAGTAACAAATGGCTTTACAGTTATGCATGCCAAGTGCACCAATACATTTTTGAGAGACTGCATGTGTTTATATTTATATATTAAACTCTTTTATACTTTTTAATATTAATAACGTTTATACACTTAACATAGTTGTTAAATTCGTGCAAGTTTGAGATAATAACTAAAATAAAATTAGGAATGCACACATATTGCTTAAGATATACTAGAAATTGTACTAATTATAATTATCCTTCGCTGCATGTACTATTAAGCCCATTTGCTAGGAGCGGATGAATGGAAATAACTGTCCTCAGTAGAAAAATCTGTCATACACTGGAATCGAATGATTTTCCTCCAGTAATGAGGTGACGAGAAAATAAACTGCTTCCCAAATATTTTGAGGTACTGAACTTTTTATTAGAAATTCTATTATTTTTTTATTACTCTTTTAGACTTTAAAAATTTTTTTATATAATTCAGGATATCTAGTTAAACAATTTTTTTCAGATCTTGTCGGATTTAAGGGTGCGATCTACATTTGTATCAACGTTTGAAATGATTTTCTAGATTTGCACGCAGTTTAGTCCTCAAAATATTAAACTAGTGGTTAATGAATTTCATCTTTATCCTTTCGCGGAAAAATGTGCTGCCTTCAATAGAGGTCGAATAAACCAAAAAAGAAAGACAAAGAAATGGAAAGATAGAAAAGAGCCTCTTTTTTCTTGAAAGTTGTCAAGTTGATGCACTTATTCAAAATTTATAACTTTGAAAATGAATTTCTTTTACAGATTAAATATATTATGTAAAATTGCAAAGCCTTAGCACAACAAAACCTAAAAAACGTTTTGGTGCTTACACTATGAAGTGTAGAAAAATAACCCCAATTTCGGAACCTGAGGATGTGTTCTGAACTTTCAGTGGCGTTTAAATGCACGTGGCTTTCGGCGCAGTCTTCTGCTATTGCGAGTGGCGTAGAGCAACAGTAGAAGGAAGCCGCTGTTTTTCGCGCCTACAATCCTCGCTCTAAAAATAACATATTTTTCACTCCCTTTTTCGAGATCTTCGAGGATTCCTCGCCAAATGAGACACACCTCTTTCGGTCCTGGCGACCTTCCAAGCCTTTCTATTGGCGCTCAAAAACCACACGATTTTCGGGGGAGCTTACGTATTTCAATAACATAAACATCTTAAGTATTGTTATCTCTCATTGAGAAGGAAAACGACTACGAATTCCATGTTTCTACGATCAAATATACACCACAGACAGAACGATATTTGAGGTATAATTCCCCTTTTCGAAAATATCGGATCTTTTATTAATAAAAATATAATATACTTAAGAAAGTTTAAAATAATCCTTTCTCATCCGTTCTTGTGAATTTAATGTCCATAGCCGTGTTTACCAAATGTCTCGCAGATACCTTGCGTTATCTTTTTTGTTAGACAGTTTGTAAGCATTCGTATCGAAAGGGGATGGTTTCTATATTTATAGTTAAATGTCTGCAAACAAAGCGAGAGCCATGCTTTTTTTTTTATTAAACTGCGCACAATAAGTCTAAATTTTACATTCCTTAAGAGTATTTACAAATAAAATATCACTGTTAACTCATATATGGCAGCCCTAATAACCTATAAAAAAAAAATTTTCGTCTTCCAAAACAAAAAGGTTTTCCTAGATAAATTGAAATTTTTTTTTAATTATTTCAAAAACAATTTTTTGATTTTTATTTGTTATATTCTACGAGTTGACAGATAAGTTCTATTTTTTGGCCATGACGCTAAAGCAGGTTACCAATTATTTTTATGGTGCATAATGATTTCGATTGAGTAAATAAAACGTGTTTTCTGAGCAAACCATTTCATTAAAATAATATCGGATATCTTTTTCGTCATAAGTATAAAATAATTGGTTATTTGAAGACAATATAATAGTTTGAATGTTTTGATTTGAGCAATCTTGACTATTTTGATTCCATCGTGAAGGATAGAAAATATCATAATATTTGATATTGACTGTAAGATGTTTTTTGCCTAACCTCCCAACAGGTATGCAAATTAAATTATATTGTTATTAAATATTTTTAACCGCGATTTAGGTTAAATAAATTGCCAAGCATTTTTTGAGTGTTATTTTATTACTACATCTTTCACCAATCGGTGGCCTCGATTTTTTTTGTCATATCAGAGTGCCGATTCGTTCAATCCAAGTTCCGTGTCTTTATATTAAATCTCAATTCCCCCTAATTTTTCTCCCCTAAATTTTGGCTAATTATTATGAAGGAAGGTACTCTTTAAAAATTGTTTTCGAGATTTGAAAAGCGTTATGCTTAAATATAACCAAACTCTTATTAAAGTATTTTAATAAAATACTTTGGGTTGAAAATAAATGCATGAAATACTCTAAGGTATGCTATCCACGACGAGAACTTTAAAAAAAATAGCCGTTGTTACATTTTAATAAATCTTTTTTAGATTATAAAACACTAGGAAAATAGGTACTATTTAATAAGAAAGTTACTAAATTATCAAAGTATTGTATTTTCTTGACATATATAAATGTATATGTATATATATATATATATATATATATATATATATATATATATATATATATATATATATATATATATGTATATATTTGAATTCTATAACTCGGAATGCGCGAAATTTATAAAGATGAATTATATATGAAAAAATAAATATTATATAGGAAAAAATTAATTTCTCAGTATTTGATGACACGCTACAAAATATATATACTTGGTGTCCCAAGATGATTGGGGCACAATTTAAGGGAGGTAAGAGACATCACAAGGATTCCAATTTGCACAGCCACCCATGATCGAAAACGTCATGAGAAATTAGTATGACAGGTGCAAGAAACAAAGAGACACAAGACTGAGATTATCTGAAATATTCATTGGTCAAAGTTGGGTCATGCTGGGAGATCGGTTCACTCGTATCCCGCCCTATGTCTCATTGTGAGGTCCGGCACATCTCTCTCTGGGTACCTTTAGCGATACAATTTTTCTGCTGCTCAAGCATTTCCTTCTGCCAATCCTTAACTCAGGTGCATATCTACCAGCTTGATGTTCGTAAAACGTTCCATACTCTTCTGCAGAAGATGGCAGCTGAAATGACTGCGGTAATGTAGGTCTATTTCCTTCAATGCTCTTGTGAACACAACACCACCTATCGCCTAACGAAGACGTTTCCAGCTATGGGTTGCTATGCAAATCTGAATCCTTGTGATATCCCCTAAATCCTCTAAAAGTTTGTCCCAACAATCCTGGTCCCAATTTCTCAATTTTCCTGCATATATATATATGTGTGTTTGTGTGTGTGTGTGTGTGTGTGTGTGTGTGTGTGTGTGGGAAAAATAATCCATTTTGTTCACAAATTTTGCAAAAACATGAGAACCAAATTTCATAAGAATTTAACAAGAACTCTTAGCTACTATGAATCCACTCGAGCTGTAACTGGTTAAAAAACAAAGTGGAAATGCATATACAATTTAAAACAAAATTTCAACAAATTGACGCTTCTTTAAATACTTCGAAACCCGTCTAATTTATGTAGTATCTCATTGTATACAGTGCCGGTTTAACCACTGGGCGCTTGGGGCGGCCGCCCAGGGGCCTGGAAGGACCAGTATAAGCTAGACTTGACCAGAATCTCTTATTATAAACTTCGATCCGCCAATGCCAAAGGGGCCTGTAGATCTTCTGCCTCCAGGACCCGAAACGAGCTTGAATTGGCACTGATTATATAAATCATGTACTTCCTCTGTGATTTGCAATTTTTCTACTTTAATTCTCTCAGCATTTTCTATGACATTTGTAAGCGAATGTCAGGGTCGCGATTTTTTCACCGATGTTAAAATCCAGTAATTGGCTCGAATCCTGATTGAATAAAAAAGCTCATAATGCGAAATAGAATAAGATATACGGTACATTTTTAATGAATTTTTGCCTCCAAAGTCTGCTATGATTGATTTAATTTACGTCAAACTCTGAAGCAACCCGAGGGCTGTTGGTGACGGACCTCGAAATTCTGAAACACTGTTTATGTAACGAGGATGATACCTAAGCTGGAACCTACTTCCAAACTTCACACCCCACGCCAACATGAGAACTTTGAACTTCGACAGATTTAACATGCCTCAGCTCTTCTACACCGGGATCTTTAGTGACACTAGACGTGACTCGACAACGCTGGTCACGAATTCATGACCTTGACCACTCGGCTACCACTGTCACTTAAGTTCTGCCATGAAATGGTAGGGAAATTAGGAAAGGAAAATACCAGCTAAAATATTGTCATGTCCCATTAATTGGACTCTTTCAGTTTATAATTATATATACATATATATATATATATACACTGGTGTGCAAAACTTAAGCAACAATGTAAAAATTAAGCAGGTAACCATGAAATTGCAGAAAAGGAGAGGTCTGGAGATCAGTACAGTGAACCCGTAAGTCAGTAGAAACGTCATGCGTATGCAAATATCAGGAACGAAACGTCAGAAGCGACGTGAGCGTACGCAAAACGCGTGATGTCGGCGCGTGCTGTTCAAAAGTAAAATAAAATGAAGGACGCAGACGCAATTCAACATATTCGCTGCAAGTGCCAGTGAGTCAGTTCGTGAAATATGGCTAGAAGAAATCACCTGGACGACTTCACGCGTGGAAGAATAATCTTAAAGCTGGAGGAGGGGCGTACCATCACCAGTGTAGCTGCAGAGTTCGGCATCAACAAAAGTGTCGTTTCGCGCGCTTGGAAAGCGTTCCAAACCACAGGTACAACTGTTAGAAAGGTTGGTGGTGGCCGACCGAGGACGACAACTGCAGGGGATGACCGATATATCATCCTGCAGGCGAAAAGAGGCCGACGGCAGTCAGCAAGCGTCATTGCTCAGCAACTTTCTACAGCAACGGGGAGACAAGTGTCGCGGTTTATTGTGGCCAGACGCCTTCACAAAGGGGGCCTATTCGCCCGCCGTCCTGAACGCTGCCTCCCGTTGAAAGTTGACCACCGACGCCACCGTTTACAGTGGTGCAGAGAGCACAAAAACTGGACAAATGTCAATGGAGTCGTGTCCTCTTTACGGATGAGAGTCGGTTCAGTACCAGAAGCGATTCTCAACGCGTTTTGATTTGGAGAGAGATCGGGATATACCAGTAACATCACCAGTATCATCAGTAACACCACCACTAACATCATGGAAAGACACCATTACGGTGGTCCTGGGGTTCTTGTCTGGGGAGGCATTATGCTGAATTGGCGAACTGAGCTCCACATTTTCGAAAGAGGGTCTGTAACCGGGGATCGCTATTGTGAGGAGGTACTTCTTCCCCATGTGCGTCTGTTCCGAGGTGCCATTGGCCCAGACTTCATTTTTATGGATGACAATGCACGGCCACATCGAACTCATGCTGTTGAGGAGCTGCTGGAAAGTGAAGATATCACTCGAATGGATTGGCCAGCGTACTCCCCAGATTTAAATCCCATCGAACATGTGTGGGATGCTTTGGGGAGACGTATTGCAGCACGCTTACATCATCCGGAGAACACCCAACAACTCAAACAGATGCTGATTGAAGAATGGGCACTCCTACCGCAAGAAATGTTGCACCAGCTGGTTCTGAGTATGCGGAGACGGTGCGAAGCAACCATTGGAGTGAGGGGAGGGCATATACCATATTAAGAAACTTCAGCTTGTTGTTCTTCCTGTTGGATAGACCATCATGAGTCACGATACTATGCGTTCAATAAAGCTTGTTTTTGTTTGATTCCATACCGTATGCATTGTATTCCTTTTTCAGCGCCGATTCTTTCGTCATCCTTTACGTACATAATACTCTCCCTCATTTCTGAAATTCATGTCTCTCAGATGATTTTTCGTGAAGTTATGGCAATAAACCCACCTGTTGCTTAAGTTTTGCACACCAGTATATATATATATATATATATGTATATAATTCCGCATAATGTTACTTCTAACTGATCTAGAAACAACATATATAAACTGTGATTCACTGGCGTAGCTAGCTCTGAGGGGGACGTGTATCAAAATTCCTTTAGTTACATATGTTGGAGCCCCGTATCATTGATACGGCGGTAGCTACGCCCCCGACTGTGACTTAATCTAAAAACTCCACTGTATGAAGAACACAACTCGGTGTTTTTGTTAAAATCATGAAGATGATCATAGTTAAGCCCTTAAGGTTATAAAACTAAATCAGAGACAAATGTATTCAAATGTATCTTACACAATTTGTTTGAAAAACAAAATTGTAGCTGATGTCCCTTCTAAGCTAACTGTATTTTAAATGATTAATTGATAGGTTTCATCAATCATCTGGTCGTACCACGCATGAGTGCATCCCTTAGAATTTTACAAATAATTTCAGTTAGAGGTAAATTTAGTTATTAATAATTGGATACATATGAAACAAGTAAAAATATTTGTAACTAATGTAAAAAGGGATAAATTTGTTACTGAAGTAAAAAGTGATAACTGTTTTCTAAAAGTAAATCTATATATATTTAAAAGTTATTTTTATTGCATTCTCTTATGTATAATTAAGAAAAAATGGTGAGAGGATATGAAAATGAGGCGTTCTGCTATAGAATGATACTTTTTTTAAAGGAGTCTCTCTCTATATATATAGACGTATTTCACCCCGCGATTCATTCTTTTTTTCTATTCTTTTTTTTTCTCCTATAATCTCACGTGGCCCCAACGGGATTTTCGGGAAAGTATAGAAGGGCTTATGCAGCAGAGAACGTGTCAATGAAAAGAAATCTACCTGCCAGGGTTGACAAAAGGCGTCTCTCAACGCTTTCTTCAATGAACGGAAGTCGAACGTAGCCAAAATTTCCGTGCGCAGCCATGAACAAGAAGGGGAAAAAGCAAACCCTAAAATTAAACTCAACCTTTGTTGAACTATGCTTTCAAATCGACCCTTACAAATAAGATGGAGTGACATTTCAACTGACTAAAACCTCTTTTTTATTGTCTCCTTGCATGTCAAGAAAAATATTTTTTATCCATCGAGGAAGGAAAAAGGGTAGCCTAAAATCTATGAATTTTTTTTTAGTTGATCAGAAACAATGTAGAGTTATGACATATTGTCTATGATTAATTAGTTTTCTCAATATTATAAAAATAAAAAAGCGATCATCGCACGGATTTTTTCTGGTTGAAATGTTTCCATGTTTGGATCTATTTTCAAATGATTCTGAAACGTTTTAGTGAATAACTGTAGAATGTTTTACACAAACATACAAGTATATGTATCTTAAATGTCGGTTTTTTGTAGGTTTAGATCTCAATTTTATTCAAGATATTCAGTTAAAACGTTGAATAACATGTTTCTCAAAGGCATGAAAGCCCCTTTATCGTGGGGTATGAAAACTTGGAAAATAAGGCAGAGGTTTACAGCTTTAAACTTGTTCATTTAACAATTTTAGATAACCAGATTAGTCAAACATAAACGCTGTTATTAATTAGGCCTTTGAGAAATATTTTTCAGTAACGGAAGTTTTTCTCTGGATTTTTTTTCAATGTCCAAAACTTGAGTTATTTCTGAATTTTAGCAATTTTGTGTTAATGTTGAGTCAAGTTATGAATCCAAATGAGTGGTGACCTTCAAAATAAATTCAAGAAAAATAATGCTTACAGGATTTTGAAACATTTCTTGGTATTATAAAGAGTGTTTTTTTTTCAGGTATAGAAGTTTAAGTTGGCATTACTTTCCAAGATGGCGACCGATTTAACAGCTGTCAAGTGATTTATTCTCAGTTTGGTTTGGCAATTCATCATGAATAGACTCACGCCTCATAGAGATTCGTCGAATGGGCCCAAAACGAGATTGCCGTTGTTCCCGATTTTCATAAGCGAATTTTGTTTAGCGATGAAGCGCACTTCTGGTTGAATGGCTACGTCAACAAACAAAACTGCCGCATTTGGAGTGAAGCTAATCCACAAGTGTATGTCGAAACACCGTTACATCCAGAAAAACTGACTGTTTGGTGCGCTTTATGGGCTGGTGGAATCATCGGTCCGTACTTCTTCAAAAACGATGAAGGCCACAACGTTACAGTCAATGGTGATCGGTATAGAGCCATGATTACTAACTTTTTCATTCCTGAATTGAACAATCATGATGTCCAGGAGCTGTGGTTCCAACAAGACGGCGCAACATGTCACACAGCTCGTGCCACAATAGATTTATTGAAAGACACGTTTGGTGACCGCCTAATTTCACGTTTTGGACCTGTGAATTGGCCTCCAAGATCTTGTGATGTAACACCGCTAGACTATTTTCTGTGGGGCTATGTAAAGTCATTGGTCTTTGTGGATAAGCCACAAACGCTTGACCATTTGGAAGACAACATTCGCCGTGTTATTGCCGAAATACGGCCACAAATGTTGGAAAAAGTCATCGAAAATTGGACGTCCAGATTGGACTACATCCGAGCCAGCCTTGGTAGCCATACGCCAGAAATCATATTTAAAATGTAATGCCTCAAGATTATCTTTCGAATAAAAAAAATTCATGTCAATCGAATAATAAATCGTTGTTTTATTGCAATTTAAAGTTGTATACCTCTAAAAAAACACCCTTTAGAAAGAAAAATTCTGGTAATGGATAATAAGATGTAAAGGATATACACTGGTGTACCAAGTTAAGAGAATTTTCAATTTTTATTGTTTATCTTCAGAACTACTGAACATATTTTAATGAAATTAGATGTATATATGTAGTTTGATATAATACAAAATCATATGTTGCACACGCATAACCACGTGTGTAGCTCGTAAAAATAGGAAAATCTAAGAAATTAATTACAAGATGAAAAAAAAAAAGAGTTAACAGATAATATATTCTCCTGTCTCTTATAGTTTCACAATATAAATTCATGCTGCCAATGAAACAGATGAGTCCTATAACAGTGCGCTTCATGCCTCCATTACCTCTGTTTTAGGGTCTTGGATATTCTAGGAGGAAAGAAGCGAGTACCAGGGCCGGTCCTAGGTTATCGACCGCCCACGTGCAAAGACCTAATGTTCCCTCCTCAAGAAATTTTTTCATATTTTGACTAATACTTAACATTGACGTTATAAACTTATCTACCTGTATTAGAGAAAAAAATAAAACATCAATAAAAATGTAAAAGTACACAAAAATATATAACTTCTTTCCACTATTTTAATAAAGCAACTTTCGCAAAATCATTTTTGAGACGCTTTTGTTAAGAATCGATTCACAGAGTGCCGCGAAAACCGCTGATAAACAAAAATAACCTTCGACTTATTACAAGTTTTATTTTGAGAAATTCGTAAAAAAGTTTGCTTGATCGAGAGGAGCAGCCGCGTGCAGTACACACCTACTAAGGTTGGCGCTGCCAATTACCTACCCAAAAGCATCTTAAATGCGCTGTACAGGATTCAATTGTACACAAGTTGTTCGCAGCTTCAGTTGTACACAACGCTGGTATTACGTTGATCGAACCGTACTGCGAGTCTCCCGACGATTTTCAACTTCATTCCACTCTCCATGCGTGTTCATCTTAGCTGCTCCTTTTGGATTTTATCTAACGCTGCAAAAGTACACCGCAGAAGTATGCGAACAAGTGATGCTCGAAAATTGGCCCTTCATCACATTATTAGGCACTGTGGCACAAATTTCCAAATGTTTCAGTGATTTTTTTACTAACGTAATCTTACATAGCTGTGTTGTGAATCATAGTCACAAATCGAACAAAACACTTTGCTGGTATGGTTAAAATTAACGTAGTTTGAGAAAATTATGCCACCTAACTTTGACTATCTTAAAAAAATATAACGAACTACCCCAGGAAAGTTAATTCAAAAGATGACCCATTTAATTAAGATTCCAAAATGGTACAGCACATGCTACTTTTCTATCCTTGTCAGGTATTGCCAATTATTTTGCAAAATATCTTCATTTTAAAAACCAAATATCAAGGCAATAATTGTGTGCACTCAAAGACTTTGAGAAATGGATCAATGAGAACAAGTGTGGCGGCCAATAAGATTAAGTTTTTTGAAATGAGATCATTTAGTTTTTTAAAAAAATGGCATTTGTTACACTAAGTAGCAGAGTCACTATTCATCCTCCTTACACATGAAGAATAGCAGTACCTCATTTAGCTGTATCACATCTCACTATTACACTATTTTTTTTATTAGTCCCCGCACATGTTCTCATTGTTCCATTTCTCAGAATCTTTGAGTGCACACAAGTATTGTTTTGATATTTCGTTTTTAAAATGATGATGTTTTGCGAAAGAATTGTGTCAATAAATGACATGGACAGAAAAGTTAGTAAGTACTGTACCCTATTTTTGAATGGATCATCTTTTGAAATGACTTGCCCTAGAGTAGTATGTAATATTTTTCTTTTTATGGAGATTCAAAGTTAGGTGACAACATTTTCTCAAACCCCGACTCAAACTACGTTAGTTCTAACTAAACCAGCAAAGTCTCTTGCTGGAGTGATCTGTGACTTAATAATATGGCCATGTAAGGTCACGTCAGCAAAAAAAAAAAAAATCCCTGTAAAATTACGAAATTGATGGAAGGTGACAATTTTCTACATTTTCAAAAATAGGCTACTCATCACTTATCCAAGCGATATGGAATTTTATTTTTATTTTTCCCAGAACTCATATGACCTCCCCCCCCTTCTCTTTCACCCCATGCCCGCTTGACGTTCAGTTTTGGGACACCATGTACATATATATTACCATTTAATATTAATTATCATTTAATTAGTTAATCAAAATCATTTATACTATCATTTATGGTAGAAAAGGAACTCAAAGTACGAATATAATTTATTCAAATATTACGATACTGTTTTTATTTCATTCGGTAAAAAAAGTCCTATTTTTAAAAAATAATACTGCTTTGTAAAACATTATATCAGGGTATATTTTTAATTCGATATTTTCTCGGCATTTCCCTAACGAACCGAAGTTTATTGTATATCAGCGGCTGATTATAATGCAAAATTTCTCAGTTAAAATCCTTTGTAATGAACAGATTTTTCTTCTTCCTAGTCAGATACATTGCATCAGTCGATTATTGGTCAAGAAAAAACCGGTTTGCTCTCGATGTCCAATAATATAAACCGGAAGGAACGTTATTTTAATTCGGAATCGTCCACCGTCTTCTCTCAGCTCATTGCCCTGATGCTCTTTCAGATAACCTTCACTGGTTTCATCCGGAACGTCCAAGTTCGATGAATGTACAATTTGTTTAGCAAAAAAATTGCTATTCAGCCTTCGTATTGTTCGCAATATACGATCTACAATATCATTTTATAAGATAATAATCATTTATCTTATTCTTTAAAATGTTTCATTCTAATCCTATTATAAAATTCTAATCTAACGTTAGGAGTGAATGCGTGAGACGGTATATAATTCTTATTCAGATTCTTAATTTGATTGATTGCAAATGCATTACTTTTTATAATCGGGTTTTCTTGAAATATACATTTCAAAGCTATACTTAAACATCTGTGTATCGCTCGATCGAAAAGTGGTTTCAAATTCCGCTTCCAGCTAAGTCCGTTGAGTGGAACCAAAGAGACTGCTGCACTTTGAATTCAACTAGGCATGCTGTGATTATCGCGCCATTCTTTGAAGCAGCATAGGGGCTATTGTCAACGGACCTTGAAATTTTGTGTTTTGAAATTTGTTTTCTGTGGTACTAGGACTCGAACTCATGTGTGTGTGTGACTCCTCAACGTGGACCACGAGCTCGTTACCATAACTACACGGCTGCCATTATCTCTTAAAAGAGGGAGATATCAACTCAAAAATAACACAAATTAATAGTAGTTTAGATTAACAAGGTTCAACAGGTAGCTCTTGGGCGGTTGTAGAACGATAGAAATTTTAAGAAATACTTTCCTCGTAACCTTGAAAACGTTTCATTCTAAAATCACTTAAGCCATTGTTTGCTTCCTTCCCCATAAGTATTCGTGAGTATTCAGGTAGTTGATATGCAATCAAGTTTACTTGAGGCTCCCCCTACCAGCTATTTTGAATTCGTTAACGTATTACTAATTCTCTGAAATTTCTCTATTTTCCTTCTTTAATCTAGTTTATTGTATATATTTGAATGCAATAAATGTTATTGAGAGGGTAGAGGGGGTGGGGAGAATGGTGTTTTGAGAGTTTTCATTTGCGTTTCGAAAATTTTTATTAAGATCTGATATTTGCAAACGAGTTGCTTACATAAATATAAAAATAATTCAAAAAAATATAGTTCCATAAAAATTTTGCTTTTGTCTTTCTTTTTGGATGATTCTATATTTCGGGAGAAAAAGTGAAATTTTATAAGATTAGCATTAATTTTCACAAATTTAAAATGTGTGATACACCTCCTTCTCCTTACCCCTATATCATAGCTACACATTTTGAACAATTATTTACAGGATACACTCTTGGTTACTAAGACATTAACACGTGTGTGTGGAGCAGCTTGTGGTTTAATTTACACCAATGAGACCAACTATAAATTTTCCGAGTTCTAGCGTGGTATGATGTGGGAATTCAGGATGTGTACGCATCATGTGATATAGATTTAAAGAAAGTACATAGATGATTGACTGAATGATTGTTTATTGACTTTTTCATCAAACCAACAAAAGTGTTATATAAGTGACGTCCCTCCTAATTTTGAGCCACGGAGGAGTCACAAGGACTATATATATATATACCTGACTTTACTCTCCAAACTTCCCCATCGCGTCAACTTGAGGACTGACTCTTGACAGATTAAACATGCAATAGCCCTTCTACATAGCGAAAACAAGTAGACGAAAAAGTGCCTTAAAATCTAATTTGTAATTCATACAGGATGCATATAAGCTGTGTAAAATGCTGACATATAAAATAAATGTAATGTTTAAAAAACTAATCTAAACCCACTAGGTGGCTATACATAAAATATATCTGTTCAAAATACTATATAGATAAACAATCTGTAGCTAAAGTAGAGAATTTTAGAACTTGAAAAACACAAATAAAAAGCATAATTTTGAAAATGGTTGGTGTGGTCTAGAGTGTATATATATGTAACCAGAATGTTTGGGTAACTGAAAAGTTTTTTAACTCTCTACTACTACGGTGTACCTTGTCCCCAATGAATTGCTAATCGTGTCTAAAACTTAATTCTTCGGAAACTGCTGTTAAAAGTTTGGATTTTATTAAAACTTTAGAGTAAAATGAGAGAGAAATTGCATTTAAAAAATACTTTAAAATTTTACTTAGCTTTCGTTCTGTGTCTAAATTTAGGAAATGGATGAATACTTTTTAATGACAAAGATTTAGCTTTCGTTTAATGATAATTTTCATGATTTTTAATGTATAAATACGCTTTAACAAAATGTCATTTTATGAGCTTTCATTGTCTTTGCTTTTGTGTTTGGTCTTTGTATTTATCCTTTTGATTCTTTTTAAAAGTGAACGACTTCATTTCTTAACGTTACAAATACTTTTTATTTAATTTTTTTGAGCCGGGGTGAGTGAGAGTTATATTAAAGTCGAACTATAAAGCTGCCCAATGGTTATTGGCAATGGACCTCATCATTTTGGATCAGGGTCAAGTGAAGAGTATGACACCTCAGCTGGCATCCCCCTCTCCTAACTTCCACACCTCACCAACGGAAGGACGTTTGAGCTTCGACTGATGCAGCGGCCCTCTCTGCACGGTGGGCCTTAAGCGGTAAAAGAAAGAAAGAACGTGAGCAATAAAAAACAAGATAAGATGGAATGGACACAATCGTTTGTTTTTTGTTGAAACGAATTAAGTTTTTATTGATTTAAGTTATTTTCGAGAGTTCATGGTCTTCTTTCTAAGGTGGAAATTAATTTCAAAAAATGACGAAAAAAGTATTTTTTGACTAATTCTTGAACTCGAAATGGAATTTTTTTTAAAGAGTGAACGTGCGAGATGAGGGGGGGCAGTAAGAAACCAGGAAGGAAGTTGGTTTCCTTCTTTCATACGAAGGAGGAGGGAGGGCACACATTTATCAGGTTCTTAAGGCGCAAAATGAGTTTCAACTTCAACCTCTCCGATCCCAAACAAAAGATAGTACAACCCGACTCAAGTGTACATTATGTCACACTTGTTTATAAACTGCATTGGCTGCACTTCGAACTTTATCAGATATTCGCATCGTCAAAGGGACTTACTGGCTGAAGAAATGAATTCTCCCGATACTCTTGAGAATGAAATGGATTCCATGAAGAAAATTGACACAAGTACTCCATATAAAAAATAGAACAATGTACCAATTGTCAGAATTTTCTTCCATTGAAGTAAAAAAAAAAAGTTTTATATTGTAGAAGTGTTTATGTTGATCAAAGCGTTTTAGTAGTTAATTTTTAACAAGATTATTGGTTTCTATAGCGTGTAGATGGATAACATTGTAGATGAATAACTGGCGGCTTGTGAAATGAAGTCTATTTTTCTAAGGATCATAAAAATAGTGATCGTTTGTGAGAGAAAGATACAGGATTAAGTTCCATCACCATCATCTAATTAGAATTCAAAATTAAGAGGTCCATTCAAAATCTCTCGTACGACCATGGTAGCTAAAAGGTTATGACCATGAACTCGTAGCCACCGCTGCTTCTGTCAAGTCATCGATTCGAGATCAGATGCCACTAAGGATTAGCCGTTGTGACATCGTCGATGGTTGTGAATTCCCATCTTTCGATTCACAATAGGTTTTATGGTTTCACCAGCTGTTCAAGGACAAGTACAACACCCATCGATTGTCCCTGAATTTTTACGATCAACCAGCTGTGGAATGACCAGTGCACGTGGCCATGGGGCCATTGTTTATTGTCTGAACTTAGGGAGTGAAGACAGACAGAAGGGTCGCCATTATAATAAAGTAGAGCCGGCGCCCCATTGACAATAGGCGAAGCCTATCTTAAAATAATCATGTCGCCTTTTCTAGTGTTGTGTGAAGGGGACTAGGAACAGGTGGCGTGATGGACAAGTGTGTCCAGATGTTCGACAAGGAACTATGGCGCCTTGGGCCAGACGGCTCGGGTGTGTTTTGGCGTGTTATGCGCAAATAGGACGAGGGAGGTCAAGAGAGACTTTTGTGACCTGCCAATGAGAAGGAACGAGGGGCGTGTTGTGAACACACCCCTGGTATATAAAAGGGTTCTTTTTCAGGGGAGAAAGAAAAGGACGAAAAGAATCCGGGGGAGAGAACGGACGGAAGGAGAACGGAGAAGAGACGAGAGAAGACAGGAGAGACGGAGAAAGAAAAGGGCTGAGTCCGGGATTGGAGTGGAAAGACGATGAACGCCGGTGGCGTTGAGAATGGGAATATGAACTCACTACACCGGCTTGGCATATGGACTTGGCATATAATCTGAATTTATATTACTTCATTAACAAATTGTTAGCAAATAAAAAATTGCTTTTATTTGTATATTAGGCTGGAAACTTTATTTATTGATGGATAGCTACTCACGACGTTACACCGTGTAGAGGGGATGATGCCTAGTAAAGCTGGCGAGCTTCAAAGTCCTGACGCTGGTGTGCTCATGTATCAGCCTCGTAATGTAACCAAGGTTCAAAATGACCGTCACCAATAGCCCTTTGTGCAGCTTTAAAGTGCGACGTTTCACAAAATAAAAATAATTTATACTTAATACTTAACCAGATCTGCTACAATCAATTATAAATTAAAACCATTCAATTCGATTAGAAGAAATACTCCGTTATTTGTTTCTCGATTTTCTGTAATATAGCCGAAGGAAAATTTAATGGGAAGATTATTCCATTTTGTTTTTGAAGGCAATAAATTCCAGATATATCTAAAACTCTTTTGAAAAAGTTTTTTTACGGCATAAAAAGCAACTTTTAACCGTTAATATTTATTTAATACTAGTTGGTATACCCGTTCTACGCACGGATGAACTGAAAAATTAAACAACACAGATTGAAGGATAAAGAAGTTTTTAATGAGTTAATTTTACGTGAATTGCAAATTAAACAAAAAAGCTTTTTGCATATCTCATTTAAACAAAAAAAAAAAGAAAAACACCTTTGTTAAATTTTAAGTATGTAGATCTAATATAGCTGATAAAAAGGATTTTTTTTGTTGTTTATAATTCCCCATAACACTCTTGAGCGTCGATTTTTGAAAATAACTCCCTAAGCTGATCTCTCTGCTCAACAAAAAGTAATTTGATTATTAAAGTGTTGTGTAATGAACGCTTAAAATAGAGTAAAATAATTTATATCTGAAAGTGTAATACATTAATATTACTTTCTGTTGTATTTATTTTATGTTAAAATTGTAATATTCGCAAGCAACGCCGTTTCTTAAATTATAATGGCTATAATGGAGATTCAATGAAAAACACAGCGAAATGATAACGATAGTCAAATTGGCAAATGTCTAGCTACTTTCATAGCTCGAGCTTTATTAGAGCTTTGTAAGACACGCCATGTAGGGAAACGATGCACGTTAATGCTTTAACTACCGCATTATGATTTATTGCAGCTTTTTTCATGCAATATTTTTTTTGGATCACTACATTGAAAATTAAGGGATATACATAAACAAAATACTCCACTTTGGGAAATTTAATCCGTTAGAGATAATAAATTAATTAAAGATATTCCACTGTAAAATTAATTATATACACTGTTCATAAAATAAGTAGTCAAATCGTTTTCTAAGGTCTTCATTAACATACAAAAACCTAAGACATAAATTTTGACATAAACTATTTTTCGGGACAAAAATAATAATCTTTGCAATCCGCTGAAAACGCAAATATCCTGCTACAAAACTATTCACCTTCCCGCTAAAAAAATACTCATCATAGATTCAATATTACTTTTATTTTGACACTAAACCTACAATTTGACTTAACCTCTTAAGTTCTGTCAGGGGGTATATGAACGTCTCGCTCAGCCAGTGTGTTAATTTTCCCGGACGTATATATACGCCTTTCCAAATTACGATCTTTTCTGTGAAAATAATTCCGAAGGCTTTGGAATGCAATACAATTACCTGGACAGTGTTTGCAAAGGATTTACTTATTTCAGAGGATATAATTATTTATTCCTTTACAACCCCCAAACAACACAGACGCTCGCCTACGTGTTAAACGGTGTGATTGGGAAACGAATGACGTAATTTATAATCGGCATTGAAATAATTAATTATAAACCGGACAAATCATCAGGATAAGTATTATATGCGAAAACTAATTTTATATATGAAGAACCCATGGGTAATCATTAAACATTCTTAACTTAGTATTATTAAATGAACTATAAAATGCATTGAGCAGTACTGATCTATGAATGTATATTGTTAGTTTACGTTCAGAAAATTAATAATTTTTTCTTTTGCTTTCGACTTTTCAATATGCTCGCGCCCCCTTGTAGGGTTATGACACCCCCCTAGGGGGCGCGCCCCAGAGTTTGAGAAACACTGGTTTAAAACAAAGTCATCTCTTTCTCGTGAAGCACAATACCGGTTGTTTTCTACACTTCTCACCCAACTGAACTGCAACTGAGCGCTTCATTTTTTTCCCCGCGCTTCCTAGCCCAACCGCAATTTTACACCCCCGCACCAGGGGCCTTCCGACTGTTAACAGGAAACGCATCGAACTAACGCAAGGTCTTTGTCTTCATAAAAAGACTGCCGCAATTTAGACTCTAAAATATTCATGGCACCTTCACACAAAGGTGTGATTTTCATCTATTCTCGCATTTTACTATTAAAAAATAAGTATAAATTAAACTGTAGATATTTCTGTAATTAAAAATCTGCATTATCTCCATCTCTGGTTGTTACTAAAACACGAGCTATGGCATCACTGGTACATTTTAAATAATAAATTTTCTATAAAAATTCTAGAAATAAACGAGAGAGAGAGAATTATTTTTAAAAATTTTTTTACTTTTGTTATATATAGTGAATAATTTGAATATATTATTTTAAGTTCTGCTGTTGCTCAGATTCTGGAATTTCTATATCAGGAACGTAAATTGCTTTACTCTTCATTGTTTGATTTTCGATTAAAGTAGAAATTCAATTATCTTTCTTCAAAATGTTATTTAAATCTGTTCCACCATTGAAGTGAAAAATAAGTATAATTATATGTTTGCTCTGAAAGTTCATGGGACATTTCTGGATAAGCTGTAAAATAATTTCACTTATCCAACCTTGAATAATATTGTTAGAAACAAAATATCTCGCTTTTATTCAAATAAACAAATATAATGAAGTAAATAGCTTCTGAAAAACAATAGATTATATAAATGTAATTAGTTTTTAATAACTAATTAACTTTCCAAAATATTAAAAGCGCAAGATTTATTTTTCAAGTCAAATATGATACTTTTGAAATTTATTTTATTATTAAATTTAATTCTAGATTTATAAATTAATCATAAACAAAGAATAAATCAGCATTGGTATTTTTCTACAAAAGGATATATAGTTTAAAATCACGAAAAATGATAACTTTTTAATTTTTCTAAAACTACCTCTCCAGTAATTTGAAATGGTTTTTGTGTATTGTGTGCTTTTTTTTAATTATTTAATATTATTTTTTTTGTATAAATAATGTATAAATGCATGGACTCAAAATTTGCGCTCCGCTGCTTTAAAAAGTCTGAAAGGTTATTGAGAAAATTTAATTTTTATAACATTTTTGAAAACAAAGTTTCATTCTACTTGAACCGCTTATAAATATAAATAAATAAGTATTCTCAATTTTTATACAATTTTAGTTAACGGAAATATATATGCCAGAAATTGAAATAACATATGCTATCATAAAACTTGGTTGAAAAAGAAGGCAAAAACTATACATGAATGTTAAAATAAATGATTATTATTATTAAGTCTGAAACGTTCAATTGTTCGGAAAACTTCTCTTCCATGCATTATGAAAGACTTGCTTTTGAAATGAGACCTCTACTCTGCCGCCTGACTCACTTTGTTTCACGACGAGCGCTTCCGATCAAGTGTCACGATTCAAGCGCTGAGTTGCTTTTTTCAAGGTTGCGAATCGGATTGTTCAGCTGACAAAAGTGAATTCGCTTTGTCTAAAATTAACTTTATAGCCATTAACTCTCCATAAATATATAATTTGAACTAAGTTACATTAGTATGTTGTTCTATGTTTTTGTTGGAGAGAAACAGGTTTATATGAGGTTTTCAAATAAGGGCCATGTTATGTTGAAAAATCGCGCTGGAATATTTTTTTTTTATGTCAAACTAACTTTTTAAAAATCAATCAATGTTATCTGTGCAGAAATAAGAAATTCTGTTATGCAAAATCGAGAAAAATGTATTCTTGAATAGGGGTACCCCCTCTGCAAAGATGTCAATTTCTATTGGTAACATGTTTGTTACGCTTCCATTTGTGCACTTTCTCTTCAGCTCAGTTATTATTGCTACAAAACTTTCGGTTGCTACGAATAGTTTTTTAAAATATTACAAACATTTTTTTAAACAGTTTATGCGTGTGTTATACTAAAATGTTATTTTAGAATAAAACTATTTTTTTATGACAAGACCCGAGTTGCTTTCCTGTAATTTAAAGTGACATAATACCTCTAATAACTACAAAAATATTGATTATTTATTTGCGTTAATTAATAAACAAGCAATTTTTTAATTTGCAATGCAAATTATAACAAGTGCTCATATTTTACTGAAAATATAACTATTGTTTCAGATATTAATTTTTTTAATAAGTTGCTGTAAATATACTTGAGGTATCCATTTATTAACTTAACAAAAGTAATTGTTGTACTATATGTTTGGCAAATATGTATTTTGATGCACTTATATATGCTCTATTTTATTTATCAACTGAGCTCGTAAATTTGCAGCATACATAATGTGCTGAATACAAAAATTCTTACTTTAAAGAAGTAATATTTTAAATATATATGCAAGAATCTCTAGTCTCTTCTCTTGGGCAGTAAACACTTTATGCTAACATCCCTAATTTTGATTTAATTTTAATTAAATTCAGTACAATCCCTTTTTACACGTGTTGATATTAAACACGGTTTTTAGCAAAAACGTTTATAGTTATTGAAATTATTAAAAACTGTTTTACCATTGTTTTCATCTAATTTAAATTGCTCTTAAAGTTTTAAAAAATGGTGTGAAGAATTTGATGTACTTGGTTTTTTTATTTACATGATTAAAAAATGCATTTTTTAAAACGTTTCAAAATCATGTTTTTGGGGTTGACACTCCAATTACTTTTGGATTATGAAATTTTTAAATAAATGGTCAGAATAATCAAAAACCCGTGTATGATATTTTTTCCTTTCACAGTAAAAAGAATAGTTTTTAAATATTGCTTTTTTTCAATAAAAATGTTATCTCGAAACAGTCGATAAATTGCGTCGAATAACGCAGAACTTTAAATTTGCTGTCTTGAAAAGTATTTTTTAAGGATGAGAATAAGAATTTTAAGGATGAAAACAAATTGGAATTTATGTTTATCTGCATGAAGGTACCTCCCATTAATTTTCACAATTCTCATCCTCTCATTCCCATGTTATACGTATACAGGCTTTCCAGGATCTGTAAATATGTGGGAGCGTTTGGGGAAATATTTTCTTGCTTGCATATCTGCTATCACATCCACTCAATGGCACGATGTATAGAACCTTTCAGAAGTGAGTGTTTATTAACATCCCCCTTTGAAACAACTCGAGGGCTATTGGCGACGGACTTTGGAATTCGCATCTTTCTGGAAGAAGTATTGCCAAAATTACTCAATAATGTTCCAGGTGCCGTTCGAAATGCCATGTAGTTTCAGCATGACGGAGCTCTTGCCCATTTCAACATTAATGTGCGTAGTTACTTTAATGCCACATTTAGCCCTCGATGGATTTGACCTGTTGCTTGGGCAATATATTCACCCGATTTATCAAGTATTGGATTTTTTCCCCTTATGGGGAACACCTCAAGTTACTCATCTACGGGACTTCAATTCACTCGGATGAGGACCTCATTGCAACACCTTCAATCGCTGCTACAACTGTTCGTGAAACACCTGGTATCTTCGAAAGGGTACACCACTCACTATATGCTGTATCGATGGTGGTAGTGGCCCATTTGAGCACTTATTGTAATTGTTAATACAAATAAAAAGCCTGTTTCATTTTCTAATTTTTTGTTTTTCCACCAAAACCTTTCGTTTCCGATCCCACATTGTTAGGTAAAAAATGTTGCATTAGATGTATTTTACAATCCTTTAGAATCTAGTCCATGAGTTCAGGGGCACTCTGTATAAATATATAAATCTAATTAATTAAAATAGTGTTGAATTTTCTTCGAGAAGTCGCAACGAATAATGGGGCTCTTGAATGATACAGGTTTCAAGACTTTAAGCAGTCCTATAATCTTTCGAATCAATTTAGTTATCGCTTTAAAATACTGAAATCATAAGCCAATGTACGAGATTCCATGAAAGAGCTGTGTTTTACGGTGGTAGTGTAGAATGCCTATATTGATATCAATCATTATCATCCATTGACTTCTGTCATCTCTTTTCTGATTACCTTCTTATGAGACAAATACTGAATGTGCACAATGTCTGATAATTTAACTGATCGTAAATTTACGATTAAAAACTCGCTTTTAATTTTATCCATTGTTTGAAACATTTGTAATCGGATTTTTATATTTATTTTTGTTTTCTTAATTCTTGAAAAGACTGCGATATATATATAAATAGGATTCTTTTAAAAAAAGATTAATTTCGAGAGTCATGGTGTCCTTTCTAAATATTTCATTTCATTAATAGTAACAGCAGTTAAAAAAAATAATAATCATCAAAATAAGGGACATTAGACTGAATTAAGTTAATTAGGGTAAAAAAAGCATGAATTTCCGCGAATTAAGCTATGTACGTATGTGTGCGTCATGCATACACATACTAAGAACAAAGAATGCACCCAAGTCCCTCTTTCAAATAAAGTCATTTAATCGAGAAATAAATTATACATTTGTCAAGAAAATACATATGGGAAAGTGAAAGGTATATTAACATCGCACTATAAAGCTACGTTGCTATTGGCAACGGACTTCGTAATTTTGAACCATGGTAAAGAGACGAGGACAACACCTGAGCTGTCACCTCCCTCTCCTAACTACTACACCCTCCTCGAGGACACTGAGCTTCGACATGTTTAACGTGCATCGGCTTCCTCTACACGACGGGGTTGTCTGGCCTGAAAATAATGTTGAAACCTGCAATCATAATTCTTAAGGCTCGGTGTTTGCTTTAGTACTACTGTTTGGTTAAATTCTTTTTGACCTAGCCGTCTGGTTTTACTCCTATATTTTTCTGCCTATTTAGAATTATGGCTATTAAGTATATATAATTATTATTATGTACTGAAGAGCCAAAAAAACTGGTACAGTCATGCGTATGCAAAGAAAGATATATGGAACCAATCAGAGTACGGCGCTGCGGTCGACAAAGCCTATACAAGACAACGAGTGTCTGGCACAGTTGTAAGATAGGTCACTGCTGCTACAATGGCAGGTTATCAAGATTTAAGTGAGTTTGAACGTGGTGTTACAGTCCGCGCACGAGAGATGGGATACAGCATCTCTGAAAGAGCTATGAAATTTGGATTTTCACGTTCGACCATTTCACGAGTGTACCGTGAATATCGGGATTCCGGTAAAACATCAAATTTACGACATCCCTGCGGCCGGAAAAAGATAATGAAGAACGGGACCAACGACGACTGACGAGAATCATTAAGCGTGACAGTGCAACCCTTCCGCAAATTGCTGCAAATTTTAATGCTGGGCCATCAACAAGTGTCGCTGTGCGAACCATTCAAGGAAACCTCATCGAAATAGGCTTTCGGAGTCGAAGACACACTCGTGTACCCTTGTTGACTGCACGAAACAAAGCTTTACGCCTCGCCAGGGCCCGTCAACATCGACATTCGACTGTGGATGCCTGGAAACACTTTGCCTAATCTGAATAGTCTCGTTTCCAATTGAAAAGAGCCTAGGGACGTGTACGGGAATGGAGACAACCTCATAAATCCGTGGACCCTACATGTCAACAAGGGACTGTTCAAGCTGGTGGAGGCTCTATGATGGTATGGGGCGTGTGCAATTTGCGTGATATGGGACCCCTGATACGTCTAGATACGATTCTGACAGGTGACAGGTACGTCAGCATCCTGTCTGATCACCTGCACCCATTCATGTCCATTGTGCATTTCGACGAACTTGGAGGATTTCAGCAGGACAATGCGACACCCCATACGTCCAGAATTGCTACAGAGTGGCTCCAGGAGCACTCTTCTGAATTCAGACACTTTCGCTAACTACCAAAATTCCCAGACATGAGCATTATTGAATATATCAGGGATGCCTTGCAACTTGGTGTTCAGAAGAGATCTCCACAACCTGTTATTATTACTGATTTATGGACAGCCCTGCAGGATTCATGGAGTAAGTTACCTCGAGCACTACTTTAGACATTAATCGAATCCATGCCATGTCGTGTTGCGGCACATCTGCGTTCTCGTGGAGGTCCTACACTATATTAGGCAGATGTACCAGTTTTTTTGGCTCTTCAGTGTATAAACATGAACCTACTTCTGTGAAGTACCTTAGGTACCCTTCCATACACCCTCTAGGGTACACTAACTCTTCATGGAGATCACTGCTCTATTGTATATTTTCCGGCTGTTTATTTCTGTTATACACGACGTCCACCAACTGCAGCCAATGTGCCACGTAATTTTGAACAGCTGTCTTTCTGCCGTTAAGAGAGTAAAGACTGAAATGAGATCTACTATATGGAAAAAGAAATGCTTAACAGTCAAACTGATATTACAATGGATATTGGTTACAATTTTGAAATGCTCAAAACTCGGAAAAAACCTTTGTTGAACAAATACAATTAAAATAATTCAACAATGAATATGGATGTCTAAAAATAATATATAGTAAAACGATAAGCGAAGAAAAAGATGTGAGAATAAAAACAATTTTAAATCACTTCATACAATAACGTGCACTATATATATTGTAATTGCAAACGATTTCATCAATTTACTGTGCAAATTTACAAAACGAGGCTCCGTGATGCAGTAAAGTAAGAAATAAACAAAAGTGGCAAAAACACACATGCCACTACCCTTTCCATACGGCAGCCGGTTGCCAGTCCATGACACGACGGGTTGATAGGTGGCGGAGAATAGAAAGACTCTTCAAAGAGCTAAAACAAATGGAAGAGTTTGTTTAAAGGGAAAATCCCTCCCGAACCAAGATTGGCAAGGTAAAAACTGAAGGAGAGGGAGATGCTTTGGAAACTGTGGGGAGCGGGGGCGTGACAATTTAAAGTGCCTAGGGCACCGGTGAGATTAAAAACGCCCCTGATGGCCACGTGTATATGGAGAAGAAATAATTAAGGAGTACATTCATTATACAAGATAAAAAGCCAACTTATTATATTCAATTGAGAATGAAGCACTTCATAAGAAAGCGCATACCAAGAACAAAGAATACATGAGCCAAAAAGCTCCTCCATGCGCAGTCGTCGTATCTATAACATATAAATTGTAATTCCAGTTAAAAAATGAATACGTGATAAGGCCATGAGTAATAAACGAGCCAACATTGGTGACTTATGCACATCGACAGCATTGTTGCTAGTTTTGAAGGTCTTGTAACTCTCCCAGTTAGTGGGGGAGGGATGTACAATTAATGACCAGCCATCTAGTAATTTTATCACGCCATTTGCTGAAGAACCCCAGTTGTCGACACCGATACAACTGGCAATAGATAAAATCTCCTCACTTTCCCAATTAGATACGTGTCGCCAATTAATGGTGGTATTTTTCTTTCGCCACGCATCTTCTGAAAAAAAAATCCAAATAAAAACAACAAGACACATAATTTTACCCTTATTTACCACGATCGGTCATTTGATTAAAAGGAGTAGTTTTTTTTTGCCTTATAAGGTTATCGAATCTGAAACTGCGATGCACCCTTGATATATTTGTTTCACATTTCTATAAAAAGAGTGTCGTAAATTACATGTAAAAGCATGTGTGAATTAAGATTTTAATAAAGTGTCTAAAGTTTTAGCCCCGCACATTATTTTTATGCAAGAAAAAGTAAAAAATAACTAAGCTTATTTCCCTGTCATTGAATGAGTGTATTAAGCTTTGCCTGAAAAATGTTGAATGAAGGAGGCTTAGAATAACCTCTTCTCTAACTAGAAAGTACTTGTAAAAATACTGAAAACGTTAAATCGAGAAATATTTTGTTCTTTCATAAAAACAGCGTAAGTGATAATGGAAAGTTTTTGTTAACTTTTTCAAAAATGGCACTTTAATGTAAATTTTGTTTTCCGGAGATAATAATCCACGTTCCTTTTTTTTCAGTTTGCAGGATTTTTGATATGCGACTAATTGCTATCGTCAATTTTGCTGATTACAGTAAGAACGAATGATTATTTCACAATCTCATGACATATCTTTGAATTCCGCTAGCTTACGAAAAAACAAAATTATTTTTTTGAAAACTTAGTGTTCGCTTGGAAAATAAAGCACGTGTGTGTACTCTGACTTCCTATTAAACTTATCCCGTAAAAACTAATAATTTTCCAACCTTAAGAGACTAGTGCACTGGTTCTTAAACTGAAGTCCGCGGGTCCCCGGAGGCCTCCAGGGGCTTCGCGAAGGTCTCATTGAATGTAAAAATTTCCCTCTATTAATTTAATTCAGTGGCGCAACAGCCCATGAGAGCCAATGCCTACTGTGCCAGACTCAGTAGACGCGAACTTAGGCTCTGAGGTGCATGAGCAGATGTTCCGGTCAGATGGCCAGCCTGACGCGAAACCCCCAGTTTTAAGTTCCCAAGCAAGCCTGGTACTCATTTATCGATCTACTTAAGGGTATAACGGCTGAGTCAACCTTGCCCAGCCCGGGGATTGAACCTCGGACCTGTGATGCGGAAGCGCGATGCACTAACCACTCAACCACTGGGCTTTCCCTCTATTGCAAACTAAAAAACGTCATGAAAAATTGAAAGATGCACCATTTTAGACTAGATTATTAAATTGATTACAAGAGTAGATCGCTAACTAATAAAGATAAGTACATTATTTATTTATTTGAAATTAGTATTTTGTATAATATTTTTTAATTAGATGTTTACTGTTTTCTTAAAGGAAAAAAAAAGAGGGTGGGGCTGTGTCATGGACACGGCCATATGTTGTACGTGAATACGTCGGGTAACGGGGAATATTGTTTATATAAAATATTATTTAGGTATGTCATAATCATGTTTGAACACTAAGAAGTCCTCTGGGTTTACATGTTTTTGGTTTATGTTTTCAACTATTTCCTTTCAACGGGCTTAGGAAAGAAATCAAGTAAACAAATAATTACTGTGTTATAATATACCTTTATTAATTATAGGCCTATGATATGAAAAGTACGACAAAAATGGCTTGCAGAATACATCGAAATTTCAGGTAAACGTTAAATCAATACAGGTATTACAAACGATATTGGAGAAATTTCGACTTAAGATAAATTGAACTCGCTGAGCATGAAACCGGGTAATGGTCTTGTGAGACATTAACATTAAAGTCTCCGACTATCATATTGGTGTAGTAAGATCAAGATCGTAATCGGGTTTAATTTTAGCGAAGTTTTTGGAATATTTTAATAGCGATCGTAACATAAAGTGTTTAATCTCTGTTAACGCTGTGCCCGAATGGATGTACACACACCCGAGTGGGAATTTGAAGATGCCTTTGACCAGTGGCGAACACAAGGAAGGGGGGGGGGCTTGATTTTTTTCCGATTGATTATAATTCTAAGTGCATAGTACGTAAAATTTAATTAAGTATTTGTTATTAATGATTAATTTTATTAATTAATGCTAATTATTTATTCAATAATTAATTTTTTACTGTGTTTTGTTCCCGAAAATCGACAAAATCAAAAGAAGCATGATACAAGAGAGGTGAACTTTCGACCCCGGACCCCCCCCTTGAAAAATTCCTGAGATGCGCCACTGCCTTTGACCTTTACGTATCCACTAACTGCATGGCCCGGCGTTGCACAGGATTTCTCTACTTTTATATAAATTTTCCCTTTCCTTCACAAAATCAGCACTTCTAATACTCTTTTTCAAAATGACTTCCCTCCCCCCAGCTCTTCCGCTTAGCTCGGCGTTGCTCGGGAAACAAAAAACTTAAAAAAAATAATGCTTAAATATTTCTCGCAAAAAGGGAAAAAAACGAAAAACACAATAAAAAAAACGGAAGTTTTTAAGATATTTTATCAATCTTTGTACAGATTACGGATAATATCGTTCTACACACGGAAAAAAAGCGTTTTTTTTTTTTTCGGGCTTCATTTTTAAGTTAATGTCTTCAAACTTCATACATCGATTTCAAACAACGGTGATTTTTAAACAAAAAATGTAACAAAAATAATTTAAAAACACATTTTTTTTAAAAAAAACCCGTAATTTTTAAGATATTTTATCAATCTTTGTACAGATGACGTATAATATCGTTCTACAGACGGAAAAAAGTTTCGTGAGATTATTTTTATAAATAAAGAAGTTATTAAGTATTTAAATAAAATTTTAACTATTTTTTGAACAATCGTAAAAAAAAACAGTTTTCGACATTTAATTTTTTAAATGACTTATTCTAAAAGAGAAAAGTATGAACTTTTTTAATGTAAAATATTTTTTCGTTAGCGCGAAAGAAAATGCAAGTGGAACGATTTAAAAATCATTTTAATAAAATATAATTATTTTGTAATATAAATTATACCCCGTATCGTGGCGAGATAAATGATCTTTCCGATTCTGAAATTATTTTTTGTCTGAATCTCATAGAAAAAATTAGATCGTGTTTTAAAAATGTCTGAAAAAAATAGGTCGAAGATTTGGAACTTCGCCACCTTGCGGGAAAAATGGCACTAATTATGCGTTTTAAGGTTTTTAATTAATATCTTTTTAACTAATTGGAATATCAGAATATAAATGGCAAAAACTGATTCCTCGGATCATTCCCGACCTTTTGGTATCTTTGGCGAGTTTCTGCGTCATGCGGTTCGTGAGAAGATAGACATACATGCGTTTGTTTACCTGCGAATTTTACCTGCGAGTGTAGATTGAATGCCTGATCATCATCCAATGGACGCGGTAGCTGCTGCACCATTGTGTTCACATACACGGGTGCATTGATGGCATCGCAACCAACGTATCTACATGAATGACAGTCGTGGTGATACAAGACGTTCACTAATCGGATCTAACGTGGCCATCCCGTGTTTCTTAGGTGGATACACAAATCCGTTCGAACGTAAAAATATGGGAACTTGTCCGAGTCCAGTGAGTTTTTACACGTAGGGCATAGTTTAAAGTTAACCACTAGTTCTTCAAGGAAAGTATTATTTAGCAGCGGTAGGTGTTTTTCTTTTGTTGGTTTCAATGAGCGCGGAAACCATAGACGATCACTCACATCACACTTATGTCCGAATGAATTGTTGACAAACGTCGTAGTGAAACGTGCACTAGCTGTGTTTCCCAATATGTCTTCATAAATAACCATCGTACGCAATTGATGCCTACACAGTCCGGTGTCAATTATAGAAGCGATTTCATCATCCGTTTGCATAATTTCAACTGCCCCAGCTGCAGATGTACTGGCACCGTCGTTGATTCGCTCGGTCGCATTCATTCTTTTACGTTCCCGGCACTGCATGACTCCCCCACATGGTGTTTTATTGGTACCATTCGATTGCTCTTGAGGCGCCCTTTCCAACGGTATGCGATTTCTGTATTTGGACTTGGCTTTTTGACGCGTATAGGCCGACATTATATATTTTTGGTAATACTTTTTTTTTATTTTAATACCTTATATTTATTGTTAATATATTTTACACTAATGTTTCATATACAATCGATAGATTTTGATGAGAGCTGTGTTGACTGAAACAAAAACGAACATCGTAGCTCCTCCGAGTCAAAAGTTATTCTAAATTAAAATCTCGATATGCAGCAAAATTACCTCAAAATGGCGCCGCTCCCCCTCCAGCGATGTGAGTCAAAGTCCTTACTTAGCGTAATAAATTCCTTTAGCTATCAAGTGGTGTAATTGAATTTTGGATAGACATAATAGTTATGTAGCTGCAACATGACACTGTATCCCCCGATTTCGTTATCATTCGTTTTTTTTAATTGCCTCCCTATGGAAGCAATTTTAAAGACGTATTCACGTAAAAAAAAGAAGTGTAAAAAAAGTCTGTATACGTAGCAGAGGCAGTCTTCGGATTATTGGGGAACCTTTAAATCACTCAGCCATATGTTGGAATAAGGGAGGGAAGTTCAAAATGTTGAGGGCTCGCGATGTCAGGCTGATACATAAAGGGAGGGGGGGCACCGTGATCGAAAGTTTAAGAATCGTTGGACTAGTGTCATATGAAATGTGAGAAATCAGAATAATTTTTATCAAATGTATTTTAGTTACTAACTCATTCCGTGTCTGTGTTGAATTATTAATTTTCTCTTATATAGAGAATTTTTATTCGAGAATTATAAAAAGATGGATTTCTTATATATTCATCTATTTCATTTCCTACCGTTAATTTCTTTTTGGCAATTCACATTAATTTACAGCATTTAATGCAACAAAGAGAATATAAAGCTGAGAATGAGAACAAAAGTGAAATAACACTAATAATTTTCATTAATTTGTTCTATGGGTACAAAATTCTGTTACAATATTTTCCTCGTTGTTTTAAAAATAACTGAATACTGTAGAAAATATTTACTTTTAATGGACAAATATAGGGTGGGAGGGAGTGTTGATAAAGAGTTGATAGTTTTTATTGAGTGTTGTAAAGTATTTTATGCGTATTATTTACATACACACAAAAAATCCAACCCTCTCTTAGGGGATAATAAAACCATCTGTTTTGTTTACGATAAAAATCCAAGGTCATCTATACTACGGACAGCGGTTCTTTTGAGGCATCAGCTGAGAGCAATTGAAGAGGAAGTTGGTAAAAGGTGATTTTTGCAAGCCAAATTTCGCCGTCAGCTGTGTCTGTACTGATAAGGGAGACAGTACACTGAATCGACCTTCCTATCTGTTCGAATATTTAGCAGTGTCTTCCCCCCTCCGCACTCCTAACCTCGATTGTAAACAAACTGGAATTGCTATTAAAGTCCACTTTGAGTGCTTGACAAGCGAAAAAGTTATCTCGGGAAAAAAAAAAAAAAAGAGAAATTATTTTTTCACTTGTGAAATCTATAACAAGTAATTGCGAATGAAATTGTAATACAGTTTGTATTATAATTACAATTAAATTATTAAATATGGTTTTTAAAGTGGGGCAGGAGAAGTAGCTATAAAGCTTTTTCGTTTAATGTTTCCCTTTTTTGTGATTCATTATATCTTTTTAATACAATAATGTAAAATTGAATACGTGTATAATTTGCAAAAAAAAAAAAAAAAAAAAACAGTTAGACCCCGATTTAACGAATCCCAATGTAACGAATTTTTCGATTTTACGAACTTTTCTCTTTCTCCAATTAAAATGAAGGCAAAAAAAAAAAAAACCTCGCTATTTTTCGAAAAAAAGACCCCGAATTCGAATTATTTCAGAAGCTGGCAAAAAAAAATTTTTTTCCCTTCTGCAACAGATAAGACTTTTCTTGTAAGCAGCAAATTTCAACAGGAAAGGGTGAAGACCATTGTTAAACTAGCAGGTGCAGATGAGTGATGAGTGTAACCTAGCGTGTGAATTTTGAGTATAGGACAGAAAATTCCTTTCTTATCTCAACCAAATCCAAAACACTGGGGATATTTTAAGATTTTTTTTTTTTAACAATGATACAAATTTGATGAAGGACTGCCTGTTTGTGCAACTGAAGTTGAGGAAATTGTTGATTTGTCAGAGCCAATGAATAGCGATTCTAAAGCAGAAATTGATAATGAAACTCCTATCACAAAACTGTTACATTTCCTGATGCTTTAGATTGTTTGGAAATTACGAAAACATCTTTTTCTTATGCAATAGCATGTAAATGATGCATTTTCTTCTCTTTATGAAATTCAAAAATAATTCTTTCGAGTCAGGAATCGGAAAGATTGTCAAACAAGTATTAGTAGCTTTAAATTTTCAATTAACTACTGCGTAATACACTCACTTCCAAAAGTTAAGCACGGAGAGGAAAATGCTAATATTTCCGGAAGCCAATCAGAATTGAAGAGGGTGCAATTCGCTGCAGAGGTAGAGGGAAGTATGCAAATATATTAGGTAATAGCTAATAGTGCTTTTATGTCAAGAAATATGCAAAAAGGGCAGCCTTATAAGAAGCCAGCTTTATGAAGGGTTACAAAAGTTGATTGTAAGTTCTGATAGAAGGTGTTTAAAACTTTCATACAATTTGTTTTCAAGACATACGTATTTCTATGATTTCCAGAAAATGAATGGAAGATTCTGAGCGCTGGCGTACTGTGGGGTGCATTGAAGCAGGATAGTCGATCACAGATGTTGCTCTTTTCTTCGGCGTTCATCACTCTGTTATTTCACGTTTATGGAAACAATTCCAAACCACACAGATAGTTGTCCGAAGGCCCGTAGGGGGTCACCCAAGGGTTACAAATCCCACGAAGATCGATATATTGGTATTGTAGCCAAGCGGAATCGCAGAGCGACCTCCACACGTGTGACATCTATGGTTACAGCGTCCATTGGTAAGGCTATAACTGCAGCTACTGTACGCCGAAGATACATATGAATGGACTGGATGCCCAGGTACCTCGAGTTTGTGTTCCTCTATCCGTCCAATCAAGAGGGGCACGATTAAAGTGCTGCCGGAAACATGGCAATTGGACTGTGTCTGACTGGGGCAATGTCATATTTACTGATGAGACAAGATTTGCTCTGGAGCCAGATGACAAGCATATATGGATATGGCGTAAACAAGGAACACGCAATCAGCCCCAAAACATCACCGAACATCACGCATTCCGAGGCGGAAGCATTGTGGTGTGAGCAGGATTTCATTAGGATACCGCACCGATCTACACATCTTTAAACGGGGTTCTGTGACGGCTGTCCGGTATTGAGATGAAATCCTAGAGCCCATTCTGAGATTGTACGCTGCAGCAGTTGGCCCAACTTTTGTTTTAATGAATGATAACGCACGTCCCCATAGAGCTGACATCGTCGATGACTACCTGGAGAGTGAAGGGATTGCGCGTATGGCGTGGCCAGAATATTCGCCTGACCTTAATCCCATTGAAAATCTTTGGGATGCTCTCGGCTGTGCTGTATCTTCACGTTTCCCACCTCCAGCACTCTTATTGAGCTGGAAACTGCTCTACAAGAAGAATGGCGATTGTGCTTAATTCTGCGGTGGTTGACCACCTAATTGAAAGCATGGTCAGAAGGTGTAAACTTTGCATACAGATGAGGGGGAATCACATACCCTATTAATGTCCTTTTTTTCATTTATGCTGTTTATACATAATTCTGTTTAAGTCTCCAGTATGACATTATCTGATAACTTACAAAAATTTAATATTGTTTTCATTTCTGTATATAATTATTGATTTTGTTTTATGTATAAATGTATATGCTACTTTACTTCCAAATTTTGTGTCAATCAAAGCAGTATTTGTTGATTTTTTTTTTTTTTTTTTTTTGCATTTTACATCTTCGTGCTTAACTTTTGGAAGTGAGTGATATTCTCATTCGCGCGAATAGTATTTTTATCTACTGAATAAAAAGCGTAAAATATTTAACTATAGATATTTTTTGTGTCTAGTTGCTTATTGTAGAATTTCCAAAAGGTAAGTGCAAGAAATTTGTATTTTGTTTGGACCTCCTATATAACGAATAACTCGGAATGAATTAACGAATAAAATATTCGGTCCCAATGATTTCGTCAGATCGGGATCCGGCTATATATATATATATATATATATATATATATATATATATATATATATATATATAATATTCGCATTTTTTGTACTACTGTACCTTGACTGTCTTAAGATCAATAAAAAATGATTTCAAAAAATATATGCTAGAAAAATATATTCAAAATTGCATATGTTCAAAAAAAATATTTACAATTAAAATGTTGCGAGAGAATTTTTGGAGGAAAATTACTCTTCAAAATAAGCATTTTTATTTACAATAGCATAAGCAAACCAATCATAGAAGAAATCTTCATAAAATATACCTTAAATAAAAACATTGTGTAGCATATAGCTATACAAAATGAATCACTCATTATATTCGTATTGCGATTATTTCGTATTTCATGTATTCAAAATCAGAAATTTTATGCGTAGTATTTAAAATATTTCATTTTTTAAAAATGTGTTAAATCAAGAAATTTCTAATGGATTAATAAATTTTGAAACATTTTCGGAGGGAAAATCTAAAACTCCTTGACTGCATGGACAGAATATGATAAGAATCTGTTACATTAAAGTAATTTCATTTTCTTTCTCATGTTTGCTTTATTTTCTTCCATGTTGCTTTTTGCATTTGTGGTGCATTGAACTAAGGTTTTCCTCTCAAAGCTGACGTTTTGCCTTTTATTCATTGCACCTGTGCATCCATGCTTTGGTCTATAATTCATTACATTCACCTGACATACGATTGATATCTCTCCTACGTTTCATTTTACCATTCAAGTGTAGTGTTATGTTGTGAAAGCAAATGAAGCAACTTTTTTGTGGTATATGCACCACTAGATAAGATAAAAGATTTTCATTGGTTAATGTTAAGAGATGAGCCGAACAAAGTAAAAAACATCGACGTTTTTGTAGTAATAAAATAATGTTTATGAACGTTTTCGGATATCCTTAACCCAGGGTAAAATCCTCAGCCACTGTTAGTTATAACAGATATAGTTCTAAGCTCCAATGAATTTTAACCCTTTGACGAATAATTTAATCGAGTTATTTTCATATGGATAAATATACTACTCTCATATTTACGTATCCCAATTGTTGTTGGTGGTGACTTATTCCACCTGATCTAGCCAAAGCCTAGACCACGTCCATGAGCTCAAGAATCTTCAAAAAATCCAAAACAAGGATTGGAGTACATGTCCTCCTCGTCACGACCCGCGCAGTTCAACAGATGTTCCGGAGAGGCCTGCAGTGAGTTACAGATGGTGCCCAACGAAACGGCTGTTCGTCCATTAATGAAGAAGATGCACTTTATGTGTCCACTTGCAAGTCAGGAAATGTTGAACTGGACAACTCTATCTGCCTTAATAGTAACGGCACCACCACCTAGGACTTGCCTATTATACCAGGAATGAGTAGGGGGAATTTTACATAGAGGGCGGTTTGAGACTTTCATTTTGGAGCAGAATGCCAGGATGTTACTTTACGCTGGAATCTTAGTGGCCCCTTCCTTGGCCAAAAGGTCAGAAATTGCATAGCCATAAAATTCAATATGGGACGGGATATATCGGAAATAGATCTCGTGTTGAGCATTAAAAATCGAAACAGTACAATTATCGCCAACTTTAATCCTGTTACATAAGTTCTGGACGGTAGTACGACTATCAGAAAAGATTCATACACTGCTGTTTGTAAAAAATGCAACACTATGAAGGAATAATCAGAATTAAATAAACTTTACAGCAAGTATCAATTATAGGATGTTACGTAAAATAGTAAAGTTTCAGAACCACCATGCATGCGTGGCATGCGCAATGCCCTCTGAACTGATGCTGAAAGTGTATAAATTGAGGGCTGTACCGGGACGTTGAAAACAATTAATGATTATTTGTTAGTGGCGAACGTTTAGTGAGACCAAAGTATGCCTCCACGACGAAATAAGGAGAAATAAGTAAAATACGGAGTTTGAACTCGGGACGATTTTCGGCCTTCGAGAAGGAGGATTTTCCTATCGCACAATAGGAGCTCGTGTGCAGTGGAACAGTTCCACAGTGATGCGAGTTTGGAAGCAGTGAACTGACGAGCACTGAACAACTCGAAAAACTGACAGTGGACGACGGAAGGTAACGTCAGCGTGCGACGATGACACCTTATCCGCATGGCGGTGAATGACCGTACAGTTTCCTCCAGGCAGTTGGCAGCACGTTGGTTTACTGCTACAGGTATACTAATGTCGGCTTCATGAATTTGCCGACGTCTGCTGCACCGTGGATTGCGTGCCTTTATACAGGATTCCCCTCACGGCAAACCATTGACGGCGGCGTCTGCAATGGGCTCATGAGCACAGAGCCTGGCTAGCTGATTGGCACCAAGTTGTCTTTTCAGATGAATCACGCTTCAATTTGTGGGGCCATGATGGTTGCATTCGTGTTAGACGATATGCCGGTGAACGCTGCCTTCCAGAGTGGGTTATCGAACGACATAATGGCCTAGCTCCGGGAATTATGGTTTGGGGGCGATTTCGTATCATGGACAATATAATTTGCTACAAATTCAGGGTAATCTCAATAGCAACATGTACGTCCGTGAAGTGCTACACCCCGAAGTCGTTCCCTTCTTTCAAGGCATCCTTGGAGCTATCTTTCTGCAGGATAATGCACGCCCACATGCTGTAAAGACTGTTCGAGACTTTTGTTAAGCCCAACACATGCAAATTCTTCCTTGGCCTCCTTATTCACCGGATATCTCGCCTATTGAGCACGTGTGGGATTTGGTTGGTTGGCGTCTCGCCCATGATCCGTGTCCTGCATCTTCAAAAGACGAACTTTAGCTGCGCATACAAGCAATATGAAATTCTCTTCCACAAGCAGACATTCAAAATCTGTTTGATTCCATGACATGTCGTATAGCAGCACTTATTGCAACGCGTGGTGGCTACACCAAATACTGATTCCGGACACTTAATATTGCTTTTTTGCTTTGAAAATTTTGTCATTTATTTGTACTAATACAAGTCGTTCGTGCATTAAATTTCATTTAATTCTGATGATTCCTTCATGGTATTGTACTTTTTACAAACAGCAGTTTATATCAGCGGAAGATGTTATAGTTGTATCACAATTGTAACTGTCATAATATTTAGTGCTATCTTGTATCAATAATTAATACTTCAATTATCCTGACGAGTGTTGTCCGTCGTTATGGCTGCCGTTGCCAAGTGCTCATGGACAGGAACTCGCGACTAGCGAGTCACAAGTTCGAGTCCCGGTATCTCTGAAATCCCTCGCGTAGAGGCCCGGACACACGTTTAATCTGTCGAGGTTGAAAGACCTCATGCAAGCGTGATGTGAAAGTTTGAAGAGTGGGTGCAAGCTCAGGTTTCGTCTTCGTCAATTGATCCTACAAGGTCCGTCGCCATTAGTCCTCGCATTGCTTTAAAGTGCAGCATTAACCAAAAATAAAAAAAATAAAAACGTTGCTTTACATATTTTGACCGATCATTATCACGGTGATGCGAGTTCTAACAGGAGAAATGGTCAAGAGAGAGTGAGAAATATCAAAACCAGTCCTCAATATTCTGGTGGCCGCGATATCCGAGTGATAGCAGCCGCGAGCTTCGTAACCGGTGATATTCAAGTTGTGCCTCGGGCTAGTCTTGCATTCACTTAAGAACATCCATGTGGAATAATGGGCTGCCGAGCATTAAATAACACTGAACCTTTGAAGTCATCCATGAATGTGGTACATAAGTTAAGAAAGTGAAATCAAGTGATCTTGAACGCATCATCTTTACAGTAAACTTCAAAGACAAGTGCTCTGTAAATTTAACTAAAAGCTAAAGTTTTATTTTGCAACTGAGTAATATATCTGCATTGTGCTGTTAGTTTCAGCGTGTGCAGTATTATCTACGCTTTTAAGAGTGTTGCTCTGAGGGGTAATCGACGATTTTGCACTCAGTCCTTTTAGTGTCATAAAATGTGCAATTCTAATATATTTTTTACATATTTCAAACTCTATATTTATGCATTGAAAATAAAAACTTAGCTTGCAAAATTATTGAGCCATTTTTCTAAAATGAGTTGTACAAGTTGATAGAATGAGATTGTTTAAGACCATTTTTGTATTATTTACTTAGTCATTGTTTCTTATTTGTTCAGACACATTAGTTTGGATCTTAAATTGCAATAAGGGAAGTTTGTGAGCATTGCGCAAATAAAATCAATAAAAATTCATTAAGACATATTTAAAAAATAAGTGACAAGAATGTAATATACAATATTTGAACTAACAAACAAAAATACAAAATTAATAAAAATCGGGAGTAGTTTTTTTTACAAGCACTGTTAAAAATTATTACTTTTTTTTACGTATTACATCAATTTTGAGCTTAGTAAGGTATATATTTTTTCAAAATATAGAGTTAGGCGGATATATATATAATGTATGAATGTACAAATTTCAAGATTATAGGAGGAGAGGGAGAGCAAGAGAAGTAAGTTACAAGACAGAAAGGATAAGAAACGAAAACTTGAAAATCAAACATTCAACATTGATAACTATTTCATCTTAGATTTATTTATAATGAGAGAAAAAATTAATTGAATATTTCTTTATTTTTTTAACTTAATTTAGTGTGTTAACCAAGTTATATATATATATATATATATATATATATTTCCGATAATGAATAAAATTCAAGTAAATATATATCGGGGGAAGGAGCCCGTATGCAAATTTAGTTCACCGGGGTACGAATCCTGATGTTGTTAAAGACTGATGCAGACTAGATTTGTCGAGGCTCAAAGTCTTCTCATGAGTGTGGTGTGGAAATTTGGAGAGTGAGGTTCCACCTTAAATAATGAGCTATTTCGCTACAAGAGTCCTGTGATGGCTTCTTAGTCTGGAGTTAATAAACAATAAAAATCCGTTATTATGCAATATCATTCTGTTCTCTATATCAATCTATTCTATTGCATTGCAAAATATCGTCAGAATATCTTTCAACAAAAAAACAATTGCCAGAGAAAAGGAACTATTGTGTGGCTTCCTTCATGTAAGAAAATGTTTTATTTTTAACAAGTCACTAAAATATATTAGAATGAGACTGTATGCTATGAGAGAGTTAAGGTAAGCAATTAACAACATGTTTATTTTTACGATTCAACCACAAAATTTTTAACTGTATTAATACATTCGCATCAGTCTATTTTCATAAACTTTTCATCGAAATCGAAGTATTTAACTGATTTAAAAATACATATTAAACCTTTTGAGTCAAATCTGTGAGGCTCCCAGGATTCTAGGGGGCCCAAAGTCTGATGTTATGATATTGCAATCCTTTGTAAGATCCTGCTTGGGGCCCAAAACTTGACTTTGCAGGGGGTGGAGCCCTAATATTCTCCGTTACGCTAATAGGTGTCGCTTAGACCGTGTCCAGCAAGTAGCCCCCATGCAGCTTCAGAGTGTGCTATTGATAAACATTAATCAATGGGTTTTCACTTAACGCTTTGAGGGAAAAAATTACAAATTTATAGAATGCTTTTAAATTTTAATGATACTGTGATACGGGGAAACAAATGATTATATGTGTTGTAATGTCACAGATTTATGTCGAAGTGTTGACTTTTTCTGTCCCAAAATGAGCTCTAAGTTTAGTTCAGGATGTTTGACAATTATATGAATATAGATATATACATTTATGACTTTTCTCTTCTGATTAAAACTTTTTTTCCTTTCTTATATTTATTATTTTCTTTTGACGAATAGGCAAATATAATTTTACCCTTAAATTTAGAGGAAAACAAAGAACGTGCAATGGGTTATTTCTAAATTTCTCAGAAATGCGTGAAAAAAATGTGTAATTTCTAGAGAAAAAGAAGAAAAAACCCTTTCTCCATTTATTCAAGTGCACAGCTTCTGGTCGTAATATATCCAATAATCCACACACACAATGACATGCGCAAGAATGCAATGACGTTCGTGAGTTCAACTCCCCTTCCCCATGGTCCTTCAGATTTTTATCATAACAATTACATCTTGGTGCTTTCCCCTACGTTTTTTCTTCTTTTTTATTCAATATAACCTCCCATTAAAGTATACTACTGCATAAATCAACGAATTTTCCCAAGATAAGGAAAATGTGTTTTGTTACACTAATTCTCCTATAGGAATGTAAGACATCAATCCTATTTGATCTCTGTGCAGAATAGTCTAATTAGTAGAGATCTGTAGTCACAACAAATTTTTACTTTTATTTTCAATATTCACCGTTGAACCGTGACGATGTTAAACCGATGTTATTTATGATAGTTCATGAGTTGGTATTTTCTAAATCTGTACAGAAATTTTTTTAAAAAGATATAACTTCTTTTCTTTCAATTGAGAAATCATTGGATTTTGGAAATAATTTATAATCAAAATTAAATATCCGTTTATGTCTGGAAAATTTTAAGGGCAGCGGTAACCTAGTGGTCCTGATCACTAACTAGTGGCTGGCGTTGTGGAATCACATCGGTTCGAGTACTGATGCCACTGAAAACCTGCCGTGTAGAGCGACTAATCTACGTTAAATCTGTGTGACTCAAAGTGCTTTTACAGGTGGGATGTGGAAGTTAGAAGAATGGGATGCCGGCTCACAGGTGTCGTCCTCGTTGCCTGACCACCTTTCAAAATTACGAGGTTTATTGGCAAAAGTCCTGGTGTTAATTTAAGTATGACGTTGTGGAGGGGGGGAATGACGTTGACACTTACTTTCTTTAGAAAATGTTACCCCTAAAATATTGGAGAAATTTGTCTCTTTTCTAATTAATACTAAAAATTCTAGAGAAGTCTGTAAAAAGTACATAAGAAGTAAAAGAAATCAGATTTAACCTCCAACTGATTTATTTTCAGAAGAAAAGCAAACAAATTGGTTCTATTTTTATTCAATTTGGCAGATTTATTGAGAAATTCTTATTGTTTTTTATTGTTTATTTCTATGAGGATGAGTGCCTTTCTTAAGTTTAATGGACTAAATGAATGCAATACTTTACTGTGAACCTTTTTCTATAAATATCGCTTTTGTCACTTGGGATGTTTCGGATTTACATATATCATCAATAATTTTACATATATTTCAATGTCTTACATTTTTATCGTTTGCTCTTCCATCAGCTAATCTTCCTCTCAGGACCCAGGAAGGAATCGTCGGAATGCAATGAAATTTACAATTTCGGTAAAATACTTATGGAAGAGTAAATGATTAGAATTAAACACACTGAAATATATAAAACTTATTGAGAAAAAAGCAAAATAGTGACATCATTCAGTAGAGCGCATAACAATAAGATGACCAATCGTCCTGCTTTTATAGGTTTTGTCCTTCCTCGAATAGTGTCCTCCATCTTGTCCTCCTTTTCAATATTTTAAAACTAATCTGTTAATCTCTGCATTCCGAGATGCCAGGCCGAAATGTGTCATGTGGTGGTACAGTATAAATTAACAGAGATATAAGGCATTTTGAACATAATCAAAAGCATCTATATTTTACAAAACGATTTAAAAGATTGATATGGTGAACATATTTCAGCTACAAAAACTAGTCCTATTTTGAATAATTTTGTCCATCAATAAGAAATCCTGATTTTAAGAAAAATGTATTCCTTTAATAATAAAAAGAGAAAATTGTCAAAGTTAAAGAATCAAATATGGGCAGAAAGGATAAATGTACCAAAGAGGTGCTAGATTTGTTAACATATATGTTTCCAATATGTCGAAGAATGGTTTGAAACAAATATCACTGGAAATAACAGTTTTCAATAGTGTTCTTGACTTCATCGCAGGTAAATTGGGCAGATATAAAAAATTGTGTCGAGTTTCTATCGAAAGAAATGACTGTTATTAAATTCGATGACAATTGTCTGCTTGAAGAAATTTCAGGACTGAAAGTACACTGGTGTGCAAAAATTAAGGACGAAGTCGAAAAATTAGCATATCAGCTGAACGAAGAGGCAGAGCGGACAGAAAGACCAATCAGGAGATTAAGTAAGGTGATGTACGGTAGCACATGCGCAGATATGCAGGTAGACGTAATGGGGGAGTGTCTGAGTAGTATAAAGCATGTTGTCGGTGTAAGGTCAGTATTTCTGGCAAAGAGATTGCACGCCGTATAGCAGTTAAAATCACACCGAGTTGCTGCCTCAGCGAGAAATGGCGAATAATCAATCTGTTAGACGACATCTGGATGCTTTTACCCGAGGTCGAATCATTGGGAAGTTGGAGGAAGGCCGCAGTGAGACAAGTGTGGCTGCAGAGTTCGGAATTGCTCACAGCATCGTTTCACGACTTTGGAGACAATTTCAAACTACAGGAACAGCTATCCGGGGGTTCAGTAGTGGTCGTCCACGAGGAACCACACCCGCAGATGACCGGTACATTGTCTTACAGGCCAGAAGAAACAGGCGGCAGACAGCGGGAGAAATCGCTAGACACACGACACAGGCGACTGGACGACCGATATCGCGTTTTACCGTGACCAGAAGACTGCACAGTGGTGGTCTATTTGCACTACGCCTGCCCATCGGAGAAGGCGTTCTCTGTGGTGCCGGGAACACCGAAATTGGAGAGACAATGAATGGGGACGAGTACTCTTTACAGATGAGAGCAGATTCAGTTTGAGTAGCTATTCTCATCGCATACTCATCTGGAGAGAACGGGGAAGCCGCAATCATCCCTCGAATATCATTGAAAGTGACAGGTATGGAGGTCGCGGTGTTCTCGTTTGGGGAGGCATCATGCTTGGTAGTCGTACAGACCTTCACATCTTCGACGCAGGTTCAGTCAACGGGACCTGTTATTGTAACGAGATTCTTCTTCCATATGTGCGTCTTTTTAGAGGCGCTATGGGACTGCAGTTCCTTTTCATGGGCGACAATGCACCATGTCATCGCACAGTAGCTGCCGAACAGCTCTTAGAGAGTGAGGATATTGAACGTATGGATTGGCCGGCACGAACTCCGGATCTCAATCCCATCGAGCATGTATGGGATTTTCTAGGCAGACGCTTGGCAGCTCGTACCTTACCACCAGTAACGATTCGGGAGCTTCGATTGGCGCTGCAAGACGAATGGGCAGCAATGCCTCAACAACCCATTGACACCCTCATTTTCAGCATGGGCAGACGCTGTGAAACCTGCCTAGCAGTCAGGGGAGATCATATCCCCTACTAAAGACCGGATGTTTCTTGCTGGACACCCATCACAGGGATGTTTCGGCCTTCAGTCGCATTGCGCTCCATGCTACTTTTTCAATCATGCTTCTTTTTATCCCTCTGATTTCTCTTTTAGTAAGTGTTGCTTACATATATTACACATGTCCTTACGTATTGGGGATCTTACGGTATTAAATGTGTTGATTTGGAAAGCTTTTGTACAAAGTTATATTGAAAAAACCGTCTCGTCCTTAATTTTTGCACACCAGTGTATATTTAAATTCTTATAAATTAGAACAATGAGAAAATTAGCCTGATGAAATTGAAAAAAGATGGGTAAAAATATTTAACCACTTCAGAAATGAACTCATTCCATATGAAAATTTAGTTGTTTTTGTTGAATCAACGTTGTGCTTCCCTGGATTTAATATAGCAGTTGAAACAGTTTTTTTAAATTGGTAATGATTTTTGGACAAGAGGGAAATCAAGATTGAATATTGTTACTTTAGCTGTAGCATTTACCGTAAAGTTCAATATGAAGGATATTTCTTGCTCCGAAATTTTCGATTTATTAGCAAATGAAATATTGACAAAAAAATTCATTCAATGGAAAAATACTCGTTTAAGTAAATAATTAAAGCAAGCGTAATTAATGCATTTTTGTTTGAATTTATGAAATTATTCGTATATTTATGTTGTAATTTGTTTTTAAAATTTTCGTCCTCCTTTTCTTTGTAAAAAAATTGGTCACCTTAATAACAACCATTAACATGAGAAGCGCCTTGACAGTGAATCGCACATGATGATTACGAAGTCCTCCGACAATCCATCCCAGGCTACTTGAATAATGACACGTAATTCCTACAGATTACAGGGGATGGGTAAAGTGGTGACTTCTCCTAGGGCAGTGATTCTCAACCTTTTTTTTGTTGCGGCACATATTTAACGATTTCAAAATTTGGCGGCACACAAAGAAAAAGATAAAAATTATTTACTTACTACAACACACTGCTTAAATAGTTTATGACAAAAAATTTAAATATACGGAATAAACTAATATATACTACAATAATAACTAAACGTTTATTAAGGGATTAATTACAAGCTAATAATAAAAATATTTTTAATGCGAAATTTGAGCTTGATGTTTTTTGATAATTTCATTTATATTTGGTCGTAAAAATGACAATGCTACTCTCATATTGTCTTCTACATTTAACAATCTTGATCTTTTTTTAGTTTTAATGTTGGCTAATGCTGAAAATCCGAATTCACACAAATAAGACGTGGAAAATTGTAATAATAAGTTTAAAGCTTTTTTGGCTATCATTAGATAATCGCATCTTATGTTAATCCAAAATGAATTAATTGATTCTTCTGAATGTTTTAAAATTAAATCTCGATTATTGGAAAGCAAAATGAGTTCTTCCTCTTCATTCAAAGTTAAGTCAAATACAGAAGTATACGTTATGAGAAATGGATTACGAACCCAATCAAATTTCTTAATATCTAATTTTGGGAAATAATGAATAATTCTCTCCTCTAATGTTGTCAAATGATCAACAACAATTAATTTAATAGTTTTATAACTGTCTTTAGAGACTGACTCAAACTTTTCTAAATTGCCTTCCTGAGCTTTATTTTTCCATAAAGTTATTTGTTTTTTTAATCCCACCAGCTTATCGGTTGAGTTTAAGATATTTTCATTAGGCCCTTGCATACTTGAATTGATGTTGTTAAAAATAACAAAAATGTCTGATAAGTAAGCCAGTTTAGTACACCATATTTTATCTTCCAACAAATTAACAAATTCATAATTTTTATTTTGTTCAAAAAATATTTTCATTTCATCTTTTAATTTCAGCACACGAGATATAACTTTTCCTCTGGACAACCATCTTACTTCTGTATGGAGTAACAAGGATTCGTACTTGGCTTCCATAGCTTGGCATAATTTACTAAATAATCTACTTTTTAATGGTCTTGATTTGATATAATTAACCATTTTAACACATTGTTCCAGAACTATTTTCAAATCTGATGGCAAAAATTTTGTAGCAAGTACTTCTCGATGCAAAAAACAATGGGTAACTAATATATCCTCATTCAGTTCTTTAACATGTGCCACAAATCCTTTTAGATGTCCAGTCATAGCTGGAGCACCATCTGAGCAAATGCCAATACATGACTTCCAAGAAACTTTAATTTCTTCTAAATATGAACTAATTACTTGAAAAACATGTTTACCAGTTGTAAAATCAGGTAACTCCCGACAACATAAAAATTGATTAATTATATCATTTTCGTGAATAAATCTAATGAATGCAATTAATTGAGCATTTCCTGTAATATCTGTTGTTTCGTCGACTTGTAGAGCAAAATTCGAATTTGCAAGAGTTTTTGCAGTATTTTGCTCAATATTTTCTGACATATCTTTAATTCTGCGATGGATTGTATCATTTGAAAGTGGTATTTTGCAAATATCAATATCAGCTGATCCACCAATTATTGTTTTTACAATTTTGCGACAAGCAGGTAATATAATTTCTTCAGCCAAATTGTGAGGTTTTAAGTTAACAGCAATCAATTCAGCTATTTCGTAAGAAGCTACTTGAGCCTTTTCAGACACACATACTTTTTTTTTTCAAAAACTTTTACTTGCTTAATTTTTGATGATAAAGACCTTTCAAAGTAGCTTTTATCTTTTGTTGAAAGCGAAGGATGATTAGTCACCAAGTGACGTTGGAGTTTGCTAGTAACCATAGCACTATTTGATAATTTAAAACCACATATCACACACTCGGGAACAACTATGTCATTTTCCATTGTAGAGGTAAATCCAAATTTCAAAAAATCATCATTATATTTCCGATGGACAACGTATTTTTTTGAGCAAGAAGTATTTTTACTTGTGCCGGGGGTTGGCTCATTAACTTGGTCTCTAACGTTATCATTATCACTATTATCATCATTAAACTTTCTTCTTTTTAACCATTTATCCATTTTCAGAAGGATCTGCAAATAAATTAATGCAAAATATTACTACATGCAAATAAATTAATATTAAACCGAATCACATACATTTGCCAATTTTAACGAAAGAAAAGGCGCAGTAACTACTATGCAACACCTTGTGAATCCCAACTATCACTAAAACAACACGTTTTGTACGCAGAAGTGGCAAGTGTGCGCCGACTTGAGACATATTCCTATTGCTATGCACGCCGCTTCATCATAATTTGGCACTAAGAAAAAACGCGTTGCAAAGCAAATAATAAAATAATTTATTTTTTTGTGGATTTAAATATATATTCATGTTTAAAATATTTTTCTTTTTAAATGATATAATTTAATAATATTAACATTATTATATATTTGCAAAATTTGGCGGCACACTTTTGAAATTTGGCGGCACACAAAAGTGCCGCGGCACAGTGGTTGAGAATCACTGTCCTAGGGCATCCCATACTTTCTGGATCAAAGATGTTTGGTAAAAATGCTAGAGATAGTAACTGTAAGATATTGGCATATTGTAGACCAGGCATGTCAAACACGCGGCCCGCTGAGACTTTTAAAAAAATTTAAGTATCAAGCTTTTAAAGTTCTTTCACTATAAAATTTATTTGATGTGAACTTTTTTAAAAAAAATTGCAATGCATTTACCTGTTAGCTGTTCTTTTTTTCTTTTTTTTTTAAAAAAGAAATCCTATTTGGTAATAGAAATAGCCTTTAGATTAAGTATTCTTTTTTAAATTTCATAAAAAATTTTCATTTAATTGTGCACTGTGAATTATTTTTCATTAACTTCTTATAAGTATGTATGCATATTATTCACTGGCACCACGGTTCATTGTCGATCGACTTTTATTCTTTTCTCTCTTTGGAGAATCCAATCACTGACACGCGAACAGCGTGACCTTAGAGGAATTCAGAGGTGTTTGTTTCTTTAAAGTTTTTAAAAAAATTCAAGGCTATCAAGACAAAGAAAGTGCAGTGTTTTCTCAATCGTTTGTGAAAGAAATTAGATTTTGGTTTTTATTCATATCAAACTAAAAAAGTTATTCTATAAAATTGTAATCAAACTTTAAAAACAAGGAGAAAGATAAAATCAACTGAAGAGGACATCGTAATTTTCAAGAAAAACGGGAAATGCAATAATTTTTGTCTCAAAAACAAGAATAATGTATTACGACGTATAAGCAAACACTCTATTTCAGTTACTAGGAATATAATCGTAAAAGGTACTAAGACACAAAACATAAAACAAACTGGTCCCTTAGCAAAACGTGAATATTTGTTGGAATTGAAATTCATTCTTCAAAAACAACAAAGGACATTCACTAAATTTGTTAGAAACAGTCCAGCTGCCATAAATTATTTATATATTATCACCTTTAATCAGTAACACACGCACAGATCGAAACCGTTTACTGATGGGGAATTAATTAGTGAATGCTCTTTAAACGGCAGAAATAATATGTCCATCACAAATTAAAAATATTAGAAGTGTAAATTAAAATACTATAAGCAGTAGTGTTGACAAAATAACCGAAAATCTGAAAAATCAGCATAATTTAACCGTATCAACATTTTAAGGCTGTCTTCGGTAAATGTTAATGAATAGGACCCGAATTTGGAACATTTTTTCAGATATAAAAGAAATGAAAAATTAATATGTGATATTCTGGCTTCATATTATCCTTTAGAGATTAGCATTTTTTATCATACATCTCATTTTTAATCGAGCTGATCCATTTTTTTGTATGAAATGTGTTTCACGTTTTTTCTCCTATACCAGTGATGGTGAACCTATGACCCATGGGTCAGACACTGACCCACACAAGCTTTTTAACTATCCCACGATTTCTAGGCAACCACTTGTTTGTTTACGCGACTTTATGTGGATTATTTATATTCTAATAGAATATTTTCAAGCACATTGACACAAAAGCAATTTAAATGCTGTTTATAACCTTCAGTTTGATCATTACAGTTCCAAAGTTACGCAAATGAAAACCAATGTATATGAAAATCTATAGTATTTGAAACAAAGCAAAAGTGTACAAAATATCAAATAAAGTGTATAATTTTACTCACATTTTGTTTGTTGAAAAAAAAATCGAAAACCAAAGGAAGTCACCACATTTAAAGCACTTTGTTCGGATAAAATGCACTTTTGAAAGGTTGTGTTCAGTTATGTTTGTATAAAGATACTTCCATATAGTGCCCTTTTTTACCCGTTAAGCCAATTGAATTTTAAAGTTGTTTAGTTTTAAAAATACTAAGTAAAAAAATTTTAAACTTAACTCGGGTGCAAATGGGCATTAGTGACCTAGGAGGTAGTACTAAAAAAGATATGAACGAAATTTGACCCACGTCTCACCCTCCCTGTCCTATACCATCATGTTAAATGACGTATTCAAAAGAGAAATGGAGTATTCATTGAATATTTCGAAATTTTTAAAAACACTCTATTGTTAACAGATGTATAAGTTATAATGTTCCACATTTCCATGAAACTTGAGGTATTTTTCTGTCTGAAAATATGCTTCGCGTTTAGTTCATATGCTCTCGTACTTTTGCCGAAAACAGCCTTAAAGTACTTACTCGATTGCAATGGATGAAAGTACAAATATTCGAAACATCGCTCAGCTGGTTGTTGTAATACGCACAGGCGACGTTATTTTAAAAATAAGTGAAAAACTTTTGCAAATCACACACACACACATTCTTTTGCGTAATACAACCAATGAAGCTGATATTTTTGCACATATGGAAGCTTAGATAAAGTATAAGTTACCATAAGATAAGTTGGTTTGTCTTGCAACAGATGGTGCACCTCTCATGACAGGTATTACTAAAACAGAAACATACAAACAGCATGGTAATAATAAATTTAAGCATTTTCAATGTATTATGTACTGGTAAGTACTCTGCTCCAAAGTTTTATAAATATTGGAGATGTTTTAAATGTAGTCATCAAAATTGTAAATTATATTCGAGCATATAGACTTAATCATCGCCAAGAAGATATGGAATGTGAATACACCGATCTGTCATATTATGCGGAAGTTCGATGGATAATCATACAGTGTTAAAATGATTCTTCAAATTGTTGGATAAAATCATAATTTTCTTAACAAATAACGTAATAATAATTTTGAATGTGCTGAGTTAAAAGATGGATAAGGGTGAAGGGGCTTTTTCATTTGATACTATAACAAGTCATCTTAATCAGTTTAATCTTATGAATCAAGGCAAAAATGTTGTTACAACGTTATTTGATAACGTTAACGCTTTCAAACACAAATTATTACTTTGATGAAAACAAATAGAAAAAGGAAAATTATTTCCCTTTGAAAGCTGTCAATATCTATTGATTAAATCGTCTAAATAAGTTTTTACAGAATATGCTCACCAAATTAAATTTTTAGAAACCGAACTTGATCCAAGATTTATATATATATATATATATATTAAAAGCTGGGAATAGCAATTTCGTCTTTTTTACTTCACCTCTGTACCTCTATCTATCGGTATTGAAATTATTGATGAAAACTTACTAACAGCATTAATTGAAATCCAATGTGATTCTTTGCTGAAACAAAAATGTACGGAATTCCAGATTTTTATACATATTTATCGTTAGATTGGTTTCCAAAACGTTATAATTTGTTATTTGCATAATATCTATAGATGGAAGCGCTTATTTATTTATGAGATAAACTATTTTTTTAATGAAAAATAACAAAAATTCAGAAAGGTCTCAGGAATAACTCCAATCAACATTTATCATCAGTTTTAAAATTTGTATCAGCTCAATATATTTAACCAAATTTTGATGACGTACTTTGTGAAAAACTATGCCAAATATCTTCTAAAAACTAGTATTAAACTGTATTTCTTAAAAAATTTAGTTTTTTTTTATAAAAAAGTATACAATATTAGTAGTTCAAGTTTTGAAAATACATGAGATTTATAAAACGATTATGTATGTATAACATACAGTACATTGTGCTTGATATTAAGTCAAATAAATACATAGTACACATAATATAATCATTCTAAAAATCGTATTTTATTAATTTTTTGAACATTGAAAACACGTGGCCCTCAACTTAATACAAAACACATCATGTGGCCCGTAATACCATATGAGTTTGGCATGCCTGTGATAGAAGAATGGATGATTAATGTTTGAGGTATAGATTCAGAAAAATTAGAATTTAAATCAGCCGCCTACGGCAGCAATAACAGTACTTATTCGTCCTGGCCATTGAACATTGACCAGACGGTCAATGGTAAGATATAAGGAGAACGTGTTATCTGGGCAACAGTCGAACATGCACGGACATTAAAGCAAGAGAAATGTAACAACTGTTGAAAGTACAAACAATGTGAAAAAGTCGCCCATCCGGTATAGTGGTTAGTGTGACGCTGACTACTGTGCCGTTGGGCCTGGGTTTGAATCCCGGAGAAGGCATTGATGTTTGTAAATGTATAGTGCCTTCGCGGCATGGGAGTACTATAAATAGCCGTCGAACCGCAAGTCATCTCGTGAGGTTGGTGGGAGGCCTCTGGCAACGCCCAGGATGTTCTCCCTCAAAATTGGGGTGAAACCGAGCTAAATCGTTCTGTCACCTGTATGGGGCTCAAAGCTACGACTAACGACAGGCGTCACTTAGCCCTTTGCCATGATGAATTTCGTAGGCCTTGATCTGGCCTTTGCCGATCATGTGATATTAGTAACAATAACAACAGCAATGTGAAAAAGAGGTGATCGAGGCGTGTATCCAGTGGCATCTTAGACCAGATGATGGGCCAAAAGATGTTGTTATTCCTACATCCAGATTCATTCTTAATCACACCATTGGATTGCGTGTCTTTCTGGGATGCAGTGTGAAGGACAGCCATGGTCAGCAGGCGGACAGTAAATGTTACCGCCGATGTAAGGTATTGTGCTGAAATGGGGCCCCTTCCCAGACTCGTGACGTAAGTCAGAAAATTGCCACATGTTTCTTGCTTTTAAAATGAAATATAAGTATTTATTCTATTGCTCTGATATTTTCGAAAACATTTCAAGCCACAAAAATAAAAAAGCTGTATTTTTAAGAAAAAAAAAATATTGAACATATGATCAAAGTAAAAAAAAAAAAAAATTGCAAGTAAAGTCAACCATTCTATTTCCTTCAACAACTAGAATGTTACTTTAAAAGAACGAGTGGAAAATACGAGCTAATAAAAGGGTTGACGGTCAAATAAATCGACAGCAATCAGCTTCGTTCCATTTGTTCTTCTCGAATCTAAATGACTTCCATTTGTTTTTACGATCCAAATGAGTGCATATTAAACGAAATAGCATTTGTTCGCCCTATTCATTTCATTGAAAACAGTTTAAAACAATAAATTGACTTCTGGTACAAGTGAATCACGCTGTTACGCTTCTTATGGGGAAAAAGAAAGGTTTTGACGTCACCTCATTTGATTCGTTCGATTGGAACGAGTGTCGTAGCGAAACGCAATCAACGTCAGTTGTGATAAACGAAAATGACCTCGGTTCATTTTGAGGACTCCTCACTGACACACCAATTATCGATATAACTCCGGATATCGCATCTCCTTACAATTGATGGGAATTATTCAGGAGCATTGTTACAAAGTAAATGTGTAAAGTCTAGATTTGAATCCACGATGAAACATAATAACGATGAGCGAGATTGTAACATTTTACTCTCTTCCCTGATATTTAACCTCTCGCACAAACACGTGAAAATATTTCATTAATTTACATGATTTTAGAGAAATATATTTAAGACTGAATTCTCGATCCATAATTGTCAGCTCTAATATTCGATTAAAAAAAGAATTGTTTATTTTAAAATTATTAATCTAATTAATTTATCAAGTATAATTTATGTTCAATACAAAATATATTTTTGTTGGTTGCCGGTTCTGAGTACGAAATAGCTTTTTTGCTTGCTAAGCTCAATTTTAAAATTTTTGTTTATATATTTTCTACTTCTTTTTACAAATTTGTTTTGATGTTTCGTTGCATTTTTGTATGTTGATTTTATTTATTTTTTCATACTTTTAAATGTGTTTTCTTTTTTCATCATGTAAATTAATGTATGTATGTGGGAGGGAGATTCAAACCAGCTTTTGTTGACAGTAGTAGTTAAAAATTACGAATTCCACTGCCAAGAGCATAATTGCTTTAGTGTACGGAATTATTAAAATTAAATCAAACCCGTATAGAGTAGGAATTTCGACTAGTATTATAATTTTAAATATAATGCAAAAAGTAAAAAATATGCATGAATATATCTGATAAACATTTTTCCGAAAATTCTCATTTTCCTAAGATTTAAAAAAGTGACCGTTATTGTTTAAGAATTTATGAAAAAAAAATAGAAAGAAAAACTTTCAAAAATACTTCGAGCAGAAGGAAATTTTTGCGAGGAAAAATAAAGACTGATCAGACATAATACGAAAACTGAACGTTTTTAAAGTAATACATATACAGTCGGATCCTGATTTAACGAATTCATCGTGACTGAATATTTTGTGCGTTAATTCGAGGTTATTCTCTACATAAAACAAATACTTTTTTTGCACTTTCCTTTTGAAAATTCTGTAACAAGCAACTGCATGAAACATATCCATAGTTAGAAATTATGCACCTTTTATTCAAGAATATTATTTTATTATTAAATAACGTACCAGTTAATTGGAAGTTTTAAAATACTGACTAATAGATATTTTTGAGAATCTTTTTTTCCGACTCGAAAGAGCTCTTTTTCCGACTTTATGCAGAAAATACTGTATCATTTATATCCTCTGCTGCATAAGGTATATTTTCACAGTTTCCAAACAGTGCACCGAAATTAGTAAATTAAGGTCCGACTGTAGATAAATATTTATGAATGACGAAAAAGAACAAGTTCTAATAATTCCGCCCAAATGAAGGATACTCTTTACAAACATATTTGCATTACTTTAAAAATAATTTTTTGCATAGTATTTTACATGTTTTTTTTACAAAACAGAGTTTGTAGTAGTACTTAACACCACTCTCCTTTATGTAGCTTCATGGTGCGATGTTAGTAACCTACATTACATCTCATTACTAGTCACTTCATACCACTCCTCATGTATCGTACATTTTGAATGATACTTTTTTTTCAAAACATAGGGCAGTCTTTTTTATATTTGCGGATTAAACTATAAATTTGAGTTCGTTTATTAGCTTCTTACTTAATATATTCAGGGTAAAGCAGCACTTTTTTTCATTGCGTAAAAAAAACTTTCAACAGTTATGATAACATTTTATTTGTAAAAGCGTCTCACAAAATAAAAGAACCTGGCTGCATTTAAATGTTCTTTCAGTTTCCTTGTCAAATGGAAATTGCTTAAATTAGCTAAATATTAGGGAATGAAAGCTAAAATGGATCTGAAACTAAAAAATTCATTTGAAAAAATACACATTTTACAAATACAGTTAAATTTCGTTACGTAGAAAGAGAAATGGGCTTCTTTAAATAGCTTAAGACATATTGCGATGGGTCCTTTCTATTCATCAGTGTTCCCTTATATTTGTGCTAACAGCAATTTGTGAGGAGTATTTATTTTTATCAAAAGAGAAATAGAGAGAGAGAGATGTCAAGTAAAACAACATTAATAAAGAGTCTTATGGTCACATTTTCTCCCAATCAAAAAAAAGACAAGGTTTTGACAAACGTCCACTAAGCACGAACATGTACAGCCAGCTCATGAGCAAGAGATCAAGTGAGTGGACGACAAAAAAAAACCAATTAAAGTGCGTTTAAACGTAACGGATAGATGTCTTGACACTTTCCGTATTCAATTGAATCAACTCTATTTTGTGGAGATACTTGAAAGCATAATGTATGAGGTAGGATATCCAGATAGGTTGGGTTAAATTAACATCGCTTTAGAGTAGTACAAAGGGAGGATCCTCGAAACTGTGAGAACCCTTCTGAAGTAACATGAATATCAGCCATGCTGGTTTGTCATTTTCCTAACTTCCATACTCTGGAAACTACTTTGAGATCCTTTTCTACTTAACATGCGATACTATCCAAGGTACTCACATACTATCGCAACCATGCCAAAGAACAGTTTCGCAAGTGTCGTAGGCGGTAACCATGGGAACCGAAGCCTAACCGTTTGTTGTAGGGTAAGCTCGGGAACTGGGATTTACCGAATTCTTAAATAATAAAACGAAGCAATAAAAATTAGTTATTTTTCGTTTTTATTGATTATTATTTCTTTATAATTACATATTATTCCTCACGTAGCATTTTTGGACTACGCACTCCATATTCCCGCGTCAGCGTATTCCGTTTTTAGAATTTGTGTGGCTTAATTTATCGCCACTATGGGTGCGATAGCACGTAAAGTATCGCCTCATTATTTCGCACTGCGAGTCTTTAGTGGAACCAAATCTATGACTCAACTTGAACAAAACTACAGCGATATAGCTCAGTAACCATGACCACTCGGTTAATGAGAGCAAGCGGAATTTCTTGGACGATAGTTTCGTCTTTCCCCTCATTCATCAGTACAGGGCTACGTAATTATGCTTTTAAAAGTTTCTCCAAAAAAGTAATTTAAAGTTCATCATTCGAATCAAATAGGTCAATTAAAAATAGTGTGCGTAATTTTTTTCCTTGTTAGAGGATCAAGAAAATGTATTTTCATACTGTTCAGGCACCATGAATCACGCATGCTATCTCTTTTTTCCATTTTATTTCAAGAGACTACGATTATTTTGAATATAGATTTCCTAAAGAATATAAATCTAACAAATCAAGAGGAATATTTCAATATATGAAGCATATAAGTAATATTGGCATATACTAGGCTACCACACCAACAAACTTGCAGGGAGGGTACAGAGACGTCAAATGGGAATCCATCGTTGCCGTAGTTGCGAGCTATGGTGCAAAGAAGCAGAGAAAAAGAACAAACAATACATTAATGGGACAGAAAACATTTTATTGAAAGGTCTGACCGCAGAACTGCATGGAACTCTTTACGTTCTTGTAGATTTCTGGCATATCACGTATCCTCCCGGCAGCTACAGATATTGGAGCGATGAGGTCTTCAAGAGAAGAAACGGGCATCTCGTACAAAGAACCAGTTAACTCGTTAAAGAACCAGTCTCGTGTAACCTTCTGTTCACTTTTTACGAAGGTCGTGTGATGTGGAACATTCATGTTCCGGTAACGCTCCTGGTAAGACTGTCGAGTGGAGGGCCCATCTCAATTTGCATCTCCATACACTATCAGCATGTCGGCAGTTCTTTGTTTGTATACGAAAAATCTTCCAGAACGTCAGGTATTCCATGTAGCGTCGCTTTCAGACTTGCCATACGACTTCTGGTCGTAATTTCAAGCACCTGTTGTAGTACAACCGTTTAATAAAATGTTTTCTATCCCATTAATGAGTTGCAATATATTTTTGTACTTTCTCTCTTCTCTGCACCATAGCTTGCAACTGCGCGCCTTTACATTCCTATGTGATTCCGAGTCGTCTTCGTAACCCCTAAACACCCTGCAAGTTTGTCGGTAATCACCCAGTAAATAAGAAATTCTTATTAGTGATTGAAAGCGTAAATGAAAAGAATAAAGATTGTCCTAAATTCTTCAATATTATTTGTGTACCTGGTAATGAAAAATCCAGCTTTTTAAAATTTTTCTTTTTTTTTTCTTCCTTCCTTCTACTTATAATATGTGACCGACATTAAATGAAATTAAATGAAAACATTTACTACCAGTAGTAGTGTTTTCTTTATTTACAAAGTTCGTAATAAATCACAAAAAATGTATTATTACGTGAACGAAATATTTAGCAATAGTAACTACAAGAAATAAAGAATTAACTACAAGAAATAAAATTAACTACAATTTTTAAAGAATTAACTAATTAATATTTAATTTCTAAAGAATTAACTACAATTCAATTAACTACAAGAAATAAAGAATTGTGTATCGTGTGACGTGAGTCATTCTAAATCATGACAGAGCAGAACGATGGATGTCTAATACATCGCAAAAATGAAGCTCATGAAAAATATTAACTTCGCTTAGACTAATTATAGTAGAAAAAAACTATAATTATAGTAACTGTCTTTTTTTTCTTATCCATAAAAGGCACATTTAGAAAATTGCCATAAATCCATCCTCTCCTTTAATTCGTCTCATAGTGTTTCTGTAAAAGCTACAGCTGTATCAATCGACAGAGCTATTTTAGCTTACAGATAAGTCTAAAAATTTAACGTAAGTAAATTATCTAAATGCATAAATATGAAAATCATTTTTTATGTGTATTAAAGAGAATGATCTTGCTTCTTTAAAACGTTACTTATACATTCTTCTTAAAGCAATAGTTTTATACATGGACTTTTTCGATGCAAAGAAAGTTTTCAGAAATCTCTTTTATCAAGGTACGATATTTTTAAATTTCATTAATTCTTAAATTTTTTATATTTTTCACATTTCATATTATTTTTATGTGTGTGTTTTGGTATCAGTTGTGCCTACAACTGATACCAAAACATAAGAAAATGCTTTGGATATTTCTCGCATTTAATATATATTTGTTTATTCTAAAACAACGTTCACATTCCAACTTCTCGATCTTAGAACAACCATTAATCAAGTCTTGGGAAAGTTTTTAAGTCAAGAAACCTTCGTACAATACAATCTTTTGATATCTGAAAAATGCAATACACGGAGAAAAAAACAAAGAGTTGACATTCCTAAATTTAAAAGATTCCACAATCTTTATTATTTGTACTAAAGTTTATACATAAAAAAACAGGATTGGTTAAATGTAGTGTTTATGCATTTTTCCTTTTTACAGGTTACATTTAAATTAGTGATTTTTTTTTTCTTTCAAGCAAAATATTTGTTCATATCCTGAGATTTCTTTGCAAGCTATCATCTGAAAAACACTTTAATGAGTATAATATTTGCTTTTATTAAACTTATTATTCCTTTTTTAATATTTGTCTTGGAACTTATTATATACTTTTCAGCATAAAATTTCTTAAATATTCTTACATTTTACACTTCCTTGAGTGGAATTGATTTACACATTCATAAAGTGTTGTACAAAATTCCAATTATAAAACCTTTTGTAATGTTTTTGATGTATAATACTTAATTTGCTATTCTTCATGTATACTACAATCCTCTGTATTTGTACGATTTATTTTTGATGACCACGTTTTCGCACTAAATGGATTCATTTAGTAATCTGTGAGTACCTCCATATAACTCCGCTCATTTCAAATTTTCGTACTATCATAGCTTCGTATATCCTTTCCACTTATTGTTCTCGTTTAATTCTTGCTTTCCTCTTCCTAAATAGTATTGCGTAAGATTGAAAACGTATTATAGGAAAGCCATATTACACGGGGATTAACTATAGTACAGCTACTTAATTAACAGAACCAGCATATCATCATGATCCAAAATGCAGTTGAACCCCAATTTAACGAATTCACTGCGACCGAACATTTTATTCGCTAGTTCAGGGTTATTTCTTATATCGGGATCCACACAAAACACAATTTTTTGCACTTATCATTTGGAAATTCTACAATAAGCAACAACACACAAAAAATATCCATAGTTGGAAATTATACATTTTTTATTCAATAGCTAAAAGTACTATTAGCGAGTTATTACGCACCAGTTTTAATTGGTAATTAATTTTGTTGGAAATTAATTTAATTGGAGTACTCACTAATAGATTTTTGACAATCTTTGATTTTTGGCTCAAAAGAGTTCTTTTTTGACTTGATGCAGAGAAGAAAATATTTACATCCTGCTGCTTAAGGTAGGTTTTCACTGTTTCCAAACAATGTACACCATAAGAAAATGCCATGCTTTTGAGAGGAGTTTCATTATCAATTTCTCCATCAGAATCGCAATGCGTTGGCTCCGTTAAGTCAACAATTTCCCCAACTTCAGCATCACAATCCGTCATCAAACGTAACGAAATCGTTGAAATCTTAAACTATCCCCTGCGTTGGGAAGTGGGATGAAATAAGATGAGATAAGAAAGGAATTTCCTGTCCTACTCAAAACTCGCACGATGGCATACACACATGACTCATCTGCACCGGTTCAGTCTAATAATGGTCTGCACCCTTTCCCATCGAAATTTCAGCAAACAAGAATCTTTTCTTGTTGGGACAAAATGTATATTATATTTGAAAAAAAATCCACATTTTTTCTAATGCAAACTAATAAAAATAAAAACATCTGTTGAAGTAATTCCTTAATTCGAAGCTTATTATTCGTTCAATAGGGGGCCTTTCCTTCATTTTGATCGAGGAAAGATAGAAATTCGTTAAATAGGGGTTCGCTAAATCGGGGTCCGACTGTACTTATACAGTCATTGGTAAGTATTGCTTAATTTAAAATGCGTCTTATTATTTTTTCTGATGGTGATATTATATAAAGTTTCTTAATAAAGCTTTCTGATACAAAATCTCTATCTTTTCAAATATGGAAATGGGAAACCACAACAGGGCTAGGTAAGTGCGGCTCAGGGTCTTCATTTCCTTCCCTCTGCCCGGGTTTATTTGTTGAACAACAATGTTTCGTACCTGGAATAGAATCGCTAATGAAAATATCGAAGATTAATCGATTCCTCCCTTCCCAGAAGCCTGTCTTCCGCGTACTGCAAACCTGTTTCCATCCTTCTGATAAATGGCATCATTATTTTTAGTGGCTCCCTCTTTTCCTCCACACACACAAAAAAGGAGAGAGTTCTTATTTCCCCTACGACCCTAAAAACAAACTATTCTGACAAAGAATGGAAAAGACCTGGCCACTTTTCTTTGTGAAACCTTCAAGTTCGAATCAAGTATTTTTCTCTGTAGTAAATCAATAGTTTATTCGTTGCTATGTTAGTGAGGCAATCTAATTCGATACTATTTTGAACAATTACGTGATCCATTTGACACCTCTTGGAAAACAGTTTAAATTGTATTACGATCCACTGATGTTTTATTAAAAAATATGTGAATTAATATTTCTTAGTTTTTAATTTGTTAGATCATCATATAAAGAATATTGCTTAATATTAGAAATTAGATCACCTAACTTTTTTATCGATGTAAATATTATCGATATTTGTAAGGAATGCGTTATTCGATAAAACGCATTATGACATCAAATACTAAACAAAGGTTTCAATTATTAGAATATTTCAAAAGACGAGATAATTAACATTCACTCACTCTCAGTTTTAGGTTACTCACTTTTACTAGTTTGCCTGTTTTCTATTCTGATTATCGTTAAACATTTTATCTGTTAAAAGTGTCTCTTATTGATAAACGTGGGTAAATTCACATTGGGAAATTCCTTTCTTACGTTCGTGTTTCGAAAACTTAATTCACATTTTCTTGTGTGACATGTTCTGGATATGGACTGCAGTCATTATTTGTATCAATGTTTATTAATAAAACTTGAAAAATAAAAATATTTCCTAGGACAAAAAATATGAGTTGTATAAAGGCAAGACACCATATGTTGGATATAGATCCTGCTTGAGTAGGTTTTGATCATTAGTTATCAAAAAATTCATAAGATTTCTTTACTATATTGTTATTTCAATGTGTTCAACATATTCTTTAGAAAAAAGGATTTCTTTTTAAAGTGTTTGCACTCATAGTATTTTGAAAACTCCCTCTTCACTCCCATCAGAACGCTGTCATTGGAAATATTTTGTAATTATATAATTAAATATTTTCGATTTTAACTTTAAAAGAAAAAAGATATCTTAAGCGAGTCTAAATATCCCTTCGTGGCGATTGACTTTTTATAAAGCCAACCAGAAAGATAACTAGGTTATTACAATATACCGCGAAGAAAACCAGTTATGCATATAAACTTTACATTAAATGTTAAGGTATATGTTTTCCCGCTATCGTTAACAGGCTTTATTTAGATAATATCACTTTCACATAAGTCGTTTCTTTTCCTGTACTCGATTGTCAACAAAATTTTCCTTACTTTCTCCCTTCTTTTCCTTCGGAGTTCTTACCTTTTGTTACATCAACGTCATGCGATACGATCATTTCGAATTAAATCAATTTAGGTAAAACTCTTCATCTTATTAATATTTATTCTATTTGTATGATATATATGTATGTATGTATAAATCTCTCTTGGTTCAAATACTGTTTCACTTGACCATTTTCTAATGAATGCGTTTTTTTTTCTCCATACATTGATATAAATTGATCAGGCCCATTCTCAGGATCGTACTTACACTCTATCCATTTCTGCATCGTAGGACAAAGAAGTAATTCTGCTCCCTATTCATACACGCAGAATTTAAAGCTAAGTTATTATGTTCAATTAAATACTGCTATTTTATTTGGGATACAACACAACGTAAAATTGAATATCAAAATCAGAAAAAAAATTGTTAATATAAATATTTTAGAAGGTTATCTTTTTTCTTGACTGCACCTAATGATTGTTGCACTCCTTGGCTGTGACTTGCGTTGTTCCTATGGGAAATCCATTTCTAGACGTTCTAATGAGTAACGATGAATTTCGTCATTTATGGAAGTCAGTTTTTTGTTTGTTTGTTTTTAATTATTTCTTCAGAATTGTCCTTTTTCTGTTGGAAGATTAGAGAAAAAGTGAAAATATACATGAAACCCTCAAAAGAGCAACAATTTCCTGATTTAGGATCGATAGATAACAAATAAAGTGACGAGATTGATAACTTTGTTTTGAAAACAAAAAGGGTAAGAGGATTTGATAGAACGTGTTAATAATCAATAATACAAAAAGAAAACAATCATGGATAATGCAAAGCTGAAATACAGTCAAACTCCGATTTAACGAATTCTTCGGGAACGAGCATTTTGTTCGTTGATTCGGGATTATTGGGGATATTGGGATCCAAACAAAATACAATTTGTTCGCACTTTCCTTTTGAAAATTCTATAATAAGGAACTACATAAAAATATTAATAGCTAGAAATCATACACTTTTTATTCAGCAACTAAAAATACAATTAGCGAATTATTACGCACTAGTTAGATGGAAATTTTAAAATACTGACTAACAGATATTTGACAATCTTTTTCATTCCTGATTCGAAAGAGTTCTTTTTTTGTAATCAATTTCTGAATTAGAATATCTATTCATTGACTCCGAAAAATCAACAATTTCCTCAAATACGGTAGCACAGTTAGGAAGTCCGTCATCAAATGTAACATAATCGTTAACATCTTAAAATGTTCCCTGCGTTATGGATTTGGATGAGATAAGAAAGGAGTTTTGGGCGATGAATCTCGTAATTTCAAACTGTTTTAATGACGAAGACGACACCTGAGATGGCACCACACTTCAAATATCCGCTACATTCTCCGATCAAAGAATTTGAACCTCGACAGATTTCATGTGAATCAATCTCTCTGCACGGCCTTAAATTGGGCTAGAGCGGATAAGGAATGAATATTAGAAGACTATACTTTTTACAATTGAGTCTAGGTTCACTTCAAAATATTGTATAATTTTCGGCGCTTTCTAATTCCAAAGGAACAATCACCATGAATCCAACATCGTTGAAAGTTTAGCTTAAATAGGAAGAGTGGTATTCTTATAAAAGATGGAATCTCTATGGAAGGCAACACAGACTTGGAGGTTTTCATTGGAGACATTGGAAATAGTCAAAGATATCGAAGTGAAATTCTTGATTAAGTGTGATCCCATGTTGCTGTTATTGGTAATAATTTTAATCTGATGGACGATAATATACTTGGCCACATCAACCTATGCTAGTAGACAAATGCCTTCTTGATCAAGGCAATAGGCAAATGGAGTTGCCATCTTATTCGCGACAGATTTAAATACAGTGGGTGATCGGTTAACGAGCACTTTCGCGAAAGATTTTTGTGTTCGGATAACGAACACATATTCGGATAAAGAACACTTTCAAGAAAGATTTTTTGTTTGGACAACGAACACATATTCGGAGGTGATCAGGGAGACACCCCTTAAATTTTGGATGAAATTTTGACAATTGCTAGAGATCTGGAATTGGAGGTGAACGAGGTTGATATAGAAGAGCTCATAATGGGACATGAAGATGAACTGACGATAGAAGAACTCCAAGAAATTTTGAATGAACACCAAGAAACACAACGAAATGTGTCTCCTTCTGAACAAGAGGAAGACGAAAGAGGACCAGTGCCGATATCTGTCATTAAAGATCTTTTGAAAAAGTGGGAGGCTGTCAGAGCAATGGTCTTAGAATGGCACCCAAACCAAGCTGGTGTCAGTTGGGTTGGGGATCTTTACAACGACAATACTATTAATTACTTCCGGAAAATCCTTAAAAAGAGAGAAAAACAATCGACATTGGACATTCCTTCAACGCCCCATAAGGAAAAAATGAAAAGGACTGATTAATATGCAAAACTATATGTATGTATTATTTTTTTAAAAACTTACTAAGAAATTATACATTTTTTAAAATTTAATTTTTAGGGTATCCAGAGCGAATTAATCGATTTCACATAGAAATCTATGGTGAATCGATGATCGGTTAACGAACAATTCGGATAGCGAACATAGTCTTGGAACGGATTATGTTCGTTAACCGATCACCCACACTGTACAAGAGAATCTTGAGAATATAACCTTGATTGAGCAGCTACAACATTAGGTACTTATGTACTAGTCCATCGACCATTTTCGTTAAATTAAAAACCGTCACCAAATGCTGTGATATACAACCAATGATGAAAAAAACTTTCCCACGCATGCTCGACACAATAATTTTGTTTATGAATTGCCTTGTTTTTATTTTCGTAATGCTTTCGAATAATGTTTAAAATTTGGGGCCTGCCTTTTAAGGAATAGAACGTTGTGAAGTACACTCATTGCCATAAAAATTGTCGCACCCTGCTGTAAGAGTAAAATTGTTGCGAAACTTGGTAAGTGGGAAGCAGATATGTAAATGATTAGAAATGGATGCGCATTACCGTAATGCCACCAGCGTGCGTTGAGCTTCGTTCTCCTTGGATTATAAAACAGGCAAACATAGCTTCTTTGCGTGTATTTAGTATGTTGCACTTTTTTTACTATAGTTGCCATCATAGGAGACAATACGAGAAGCTGTCCTAATTAGAAAGGGGGAGAATCATAGGAATGATGGAAACCGTTTGGTCAGCTCAGTGAGTAGCTCTCTACCTGGGATATTCTGACTTTACTTTAAGGAGGTGTTGGAAGCAATGGCCAAGAGAGAGATTTGTTACATGGTGACCAGGCTCAGGTTGCCCTCGACAGACCAGTGGTCGAGAAGACCGAAGCATCATACGACACACATGCATAGCGCCAACCGTCACATGATCCGCCATCCATACACAGGCATCCCCTTTACTACGGGCCTCTGTGTCGCTCCGTACTATCGCAAGGTGTCTGGCTGAAGGATGGATGCTATCACGACATACATTACATGTATTGCCTTTATCACCTACTCACCATCACCTCCGTTTAAAGAGGTTTCACACTCGAAGGGATTGGACCGCAACCGTATGGAATCATTTCGTCTTCAGCAATGAATCCAGATTCGATTTGGATTGTGATGACAATCGTGTACGTGTGTGAAGGCTGGTGAACGTCTCAATCCTACTTTCGGTGTACAGCTGCACATCACTCCAACAACTGGTGAGATGGTATGGGGTGCCATCGCATGACACGTGGTCACCTCTAATATTAATCCACGGCATCATGACAGCACATGACAGCCCAGAATGTTCGTGACATTCTTCAGCCACATGTGCTGCCACTTATGACAGGGCTCCAAAGAGCCATTTTTTGACAAAACAAGGCCCGCCCACTCACAGCAAGGAATTAACAGCACTTCTTCCACCACATTCCCACCCTTTTCTGCCGCCCATGATCCCCAGGTTTGTCACTGATCGGATATATCTAGGATCATTTAGGGTGGCAAGTTGGACATCCTACGAGTTTAGATGGAATGAGAGGAGCGTTTTCAGCAACTGCTGAATAAGATGTCGCAGGACATCATACGGGTCTAGTATGCTTCAATACCGTCCCGTATCACATCATGCTTTCATGCTAGTAAAGGCCCAACAAGATACTAAAACCTTCATTCATTTGTAATTTTTTCTACAATAAATGATTATTTTGATTTGATTTTGTAATCACTTACTTATATCATCAATGAAATTTCGTTTTATTCGGGCAACTCTTTCTTGGTGCGCCAATTTTTATGGCAATGAGTGTATTTTCAGAGTCACGAGATCATTACATCAAAGAAAAGGTGTGTTACAGAGAACGATATATCTATTTATTTAAAAACAGACAACTTGTCGCCCGAATAGTATAATTTCTATCAGATATTTCCTTTATTTAAAATTTAAATAAATGAAAAATTCAGTAAGTAATTCAATAAGTAATTGAGTTTAAATTATGAAATGTAATTTAAATTTGGTTAACTACGCAAAAAAATTTCGGTGAAATAATGCGTGAGTACTCCTCTCTAACCCCCCCTTCACGGAAGCCTACATGAGCAACAGGGTTTGCGTAGTATATGATTTTCCTCATCAGTTCTTGTGTGTGTGTGTGTGTGTGTGTGTGTGAGTCCGACTACTTAGTACGATCAATAGAAAACAGATACCAATCAGGTATTAGAACTAGGGAAAACGTATAACTTTATAACATAAAACATATTTTATAGTTTATATCGGCTTATGTTTGCCAAAAAAGAGTTATTATTGTGAGAATTATTATTATTGAATATCCAAATCCTTAAGAGCATTAAATAAATTGTACATTAAACAAATATATACAGATTAAGATTTAATTTTCTTGAGTTTAGCGTTGTGTTTCAAGAAAGTTAGCTCCAAAAAAAAAAAAAAAAAAAAACTTTTTGGAAGCCTGTGTCTATACGAACACAGTAGCTTACTAATATTTTAACGCTGACTTTATTGCTAGCATAATATCGATAATACATATTATGCACTTACTATTATATATTGGAGACTTTATTTTTAAGTTCGTTTCTTCAAATGGATTTTCAGTGAATTTCTAAAAAAAAATTTAAGTTTTTGTTTCTGAACATGAGAGGAGTCCTTTTTTTTCACTTATTTGCAGATATTTTCATTGAGTGAAAATTTTATAAATATATACACACTATACAAGAGAGTTACTATATGCATTACAATCCATTTTGAAACATGTTTACTTGAAACGTGTAATATTTCAATTTAACTCGATAAAATTCACCATTACGTTTTTATTATTTATATAAAGACTCATTAAAGATATTTAAATCGAATTAGATGATGCGAAAAAAGTATTAGCTCTTTAATATTTAATTTGTTGTCATAAATCAAAGACGCTTTAGCAAAAGCTCAGATAACAAAAGTTAATTTTATTTATTCTTTGAAGTACGATTTTTTTAATGAAGAAATAATCAAGACTTGGTTAAGCGTTGTCTACATAACACATAATTTGCAAGCACTTAATTTCCATAATCGAATTCAATAAATTCTTTCAGCTACTTGTGTTGAAATAAACTATATACATTTATCATAATTGCTATCTTTATCGTGATAAAAAGAGCTTTAAAATGATTATTTAATATCAGTCTCAATCATAAATGTAAATCTTGCTCTGTTTTAATAGAAATGATATCTTTTGAAACTTTAAGATACTTTAGCGTCGAATTCCTTATTCTAATTTTGTTTGAACATTTGTATCCAACTCGGTTCATTGACGTCGCACTCGAAGACAACACGAGAGGCGATGGACTTGATCATTTGGAACCTCTGCCAAATGAAGAAGACAACACCTGAGCTGATACCCTCCAAATCAGATCCCAAATTCTAAAATGTGACGTCCCTACAAGTCTCGAAGCTTCACTATTCCCGTAGTTCACACTACCTCGACCATTCCATAGTCTGTCTCATTTCCTCGTATTACTGACGGTGTTTCACATAAAAAAAATTGTCCTCTAGCGTTAACAAATCAAACCTTTTTTATTACTTAAAATACTTATCAACTTTTTTCATGGTAAATCTTATAGTAAAATACTATTTCCATTCAGCTGTTAGTGGGTCTTCCGCAGGTATTATCAAGAATAACTCATTGATTGATTTCTGGTCGGACAGCAATCTCTATCTGCTGCATTAAAACTATTCTACCTCTAGCATATAATTTTTAGAGAAAAAAAAAAGGTTTCGTGACATCCACCCTTTTATCTGAAAGCATAGTCCTTTTCTGCTACTTTAACACAAAAATTAAAAAATAAACCTCATTAATTCTTTTTAGATGCATATTGATGCCTATCTTCTAATTCCTAGTCCTATCGTGATATAAGAGAGTTTTCATTTATATTTAATTTTTCATGCGTGATGTCGAATGGTAAATCTCATTTTTTTTGAGATAGCATTGAATAAACATTCATAAGGGCATAAACATACTCTAAGGGCTCCTACGCATCTAATTGAATAATAAAGAAGGGTAGATAAGGTAAATCGGCTTTTAAAACTGGTAATAAGGAATATAGAAAACTCTGCTTTATGAAATAAAAAGTGTTCCTATTTTAAAATTCTAAAAGTCTTCATACAAATATGTCCCAAGTGAAATATCGGATATTTGCATAAATTTCCATTTGTCAATTTTTATAAAAATTAAAATTTTTTTTTACTTTGTTTAAAGCTAATCTAATTATATATAGGTATAATACAAATTTTAGAAGTTCCTAAAAATTAATATGTTATACGAATTCATTTTATAGGAGTGAAGAACTTAGGGATGCACATTTAAAAAATTTAAAGAATTATTTATTTTAATTTTACGTCATAAAATTATATATATGTTAATAAGAAAGATTAATCACAGCTAAGCATTAACTTATTTTATTAATGATTTGTTATAATCAATTTTACTGTGAGTGAGTGAGTTAATATTAACGTCGCACTGTTCAGCTACACGAGGGCTTTTGGCGACGGACCACGTAATTTTGAACCATGGTCAAGTGACGTGGACGACACCTGAGCTGGCACCTCCCTCTCCTAACTACCACACCACACCAACGGGAGGACGTTTCAGCTCTCGACAGATTTAACGTGCATCGCTGCCCTACACGGCGGGTCTTTAGTGGTACTGGGATCGAACTCATGACATGCCTGCCATGGTTGGATACCTTAACCACTGGGCTACCGCAGCCCTCAATTTTACTGTGAATTGTTTTTATGAGACATAATTGTGATATGAGGAATTTCCCCAATTCTCAAAAATGTTGAAATTCTACTGGGTTAAGGGAATGTATCAAATAAGGGATGGAATGCATATATAGAGGGGTAAGTTCCTGGCTTTTCTCAGTTTGTTTCGATTCATTACTAGGAAGAAGTATTGCAGTCTACATTCCAAGGGTTCAAATGTACGCTTGGCACAACTGAAAACTCATAATGTAAGACTCGAAGCATCCATTTATCAGCTCAAAGCCATTAGCTCCCAATGTGTCAACAGCACAGATTCAAGTGAGTGCCTTAAGTATGGGAAAGATTCTGCGCAGAAATTATGGTAGGGCGCCAAGAGAGAGTGAGTTTTCTTTGAACAAGCGGAGCAAATGAAAAAAGACTCCCCAATGGCTTGTTGGAATTCATGTTAAAAGTCAATGATCTTTTAAAACTGAGATATTTTCAGGAAGCTTACAGTATTCAAATTCAAAAGTATTATTTCATACTTTTTTTCTTTATATTTACCAATGTAATCTGATATTTTATGTCAAGATGCAGGATTAGATAGTTTCCCCTTCCCTAAAAAATTGCAACACTAAGGTTTTAATATTATATTCTGTATCAAGAATATATAATTGAATCTGAATAGTATTTTATATCAGGGGTGAGCAATTGTTTTGGCTCAAGGACCCTATTGTGGCCGCGGTAGCCGAATGGTATAGGTATCGGACCGTGGCTTGCCTTGTCACGAGTTCGAGCCCACTACCACTAAAGACCCGCCGTGTAGGGCAGCGATGCACGTTAAATCTGTCGAGAGCTGAAACGTCCTCCCGTTGGTGTGGTGTGGTAGTTAGGAGAGGGGGATGCCAGCTCAGGTGTCGTCACTTGACCATGGTTCAAAATGACGTGGTCCGTCGCCAAAAGCCCTCGTGTAGCTGAACAGTGCGACGTTAATCTTCCATCAATCAAGGACCCTATTTTAGAAGCGGAGGATAACAGAAGACTGTGCCTTTATAAAAGGACATTAGTTCACTTTACATCGCAGAAAAGGTAACAATTGTACTATACAAAAATCATTAAATATAAGTTAAATAAAATAGTGATAGAGTTTTAGACATTTTTTTGTATTTGTGCTAATTTCACATCATCTCTAACTACAATCAAGTTTAACACTTTAGGATTATTTTACTGAGACAAGTCACAATTTTTTTCAACTCCGGAGTGAGATGACTTGTTGAAATTCTCATTACACACAGCTAATATTACACACAACCAACTTCCATCTATATTTACTCTTAGTGATCTTCATGCAAGAAAAACTTTGCTTACACCAGGGCTTCTCAAACTTTCAATATTTGCGACCCAATAACAATGTATTGAAAAAATTCAATAATACTATACTTTGAAGCTAAACCTACAGTGTGTGTGTACTACTTTAAACTCTTAAGTGCCACCGGAGGATATAAACGTCTCACTTAGCCAGTGTGTTAGTTGTACCGGACGTATATATACGTCTTTCCTAACTACGAATTTTTCTGTGTGCATTGCTATCCATAAAATTATTCCGAAGGCTTTGGAATGCAATAAAATGAGCTTGACAGTGTTTGGAAGGATTTACTTATTTATTCCTCTTTTGTCCCCTACCCTACAGGTGTCGTCCACGTCACTTGACCATGGTTCAAAATTACGTAGTCCGTCAACAAAAGCCCTCGTGTAGCTGAACAGTGCGACGTTAATATTCAATCTAATAATTTTTTTTAAAAAATAGTCTTTAGTTCTCGACTTTTCAATATGCTCGTGCCTTCCTTGTAGGGTTATCACACACCCCTAGGGGGCGCCCCACAGTTTGAGAAACACTGACTTACACAAATATATGTCTACCCCAAAATTTAGAGAACATTTTCTTTGCATTTAATTTTTTTACTCTCTTGGAAAGCCGCAAAAGAACTCTTTGCGACCCGTATATGGCCTGCTGGCGGCTATTTGTCCATCCCTGTTTTGTACGGATATCTCTGATCACATAATATAGAATTAGATGGCTGCAAAAGAGTTTGGAACCGTCCTTCTAGTGTGTATTCGAGATTTTAAGCCTTAATTTCTTACGAAAACCGAATATTTCTTACAAAATCCACATTTACCTAATTTGTTATCTCCATTTTTTAACTCAGCATCATTATCCTTTATTTTGTTTTTTAAAAAGTAAAATCTGCATTAAATCTAGATTATGAAAAATGTTACAGGATATTTGTTTCTTATTGAATATGTAAGAATATATTGCTATAAATTTGATTTTAACTATATTCTAATGTAATATTCTAATTCTATTTTATACTTAATTCTACACAAATTCTATACTGATTTCTATAAATAAAAGATCCTAAATATTTTCCAGTGATCCTTAGAATATCTTATTGCTTTCCTATTGCATTGATTCCAATAACTTAAACATGAACTATTAGTGACATACATACACACACACACAAACAGAATTCCATATCCTTGAATATAATCTTCCTATCAAATATATTTTTATCTGATATTTTTAAATTTCACTCTAAAAAATCATCATTCACTTCTTTTTTGGTGTAGTAGTTAGGAGAGGGGGTGCCAGCTCAGGTATCGTCCACGTCACTTGACCATGGTTCAAAATTACGTGGTCCGTCGCCAAAAGCCCTCATGTAGTTGAACAGTGCGACGTTAATATTCACTCGCTCACTCATTTACTTCTTTTATGATTTCGTAAGGTGCTTTGTTATGCCTGGAGGTTAAAGCTATACGCATTTTTTTTGTTGTTGTTGGCGTAGTTAAGACTAGAACTTCTTCTATACGTCCGACGGTTGGGTGGGGGCTGCGGTAGCCCAGTGGTAAAGGTATCGGATCATGGCAGGCATGTCATGAGTTCGAGCCTAGTACCACTAAAGACCCGCCGTGTAGGGTAGCGATGCACGTTAAATCTGTCGAGAGCTGAAACGTCCTCCCGTTGGTGTGGTGTGGTAGTTAGGAGAGGGGGGATGCCAGCTCAGGTGTCGTCGACGTCACTTGACCATGGTTCAAAATTACGTGGTCCGTCGCCAAAAGCCCTCGTGTAGCTGAACAGTGCGACGTTAATATTCACTCACTCACTCACCCGGCGGTGGGGTGTAAATGTTAGGAGAATAAGGTATTAGCTGAGGCACTCGCTCCCCCCCTTCTCCTCTTTATCACCTGATATGCAATTACGAGGTCTACAGCTAATAATTTCGGTGTAGTTCTAGAGCAAAATTAATTCAAGCCAAACCAATTCATTGAAATTATTCAACACTAGTTTTACTATTGCAAACAAATTACTCTTAAAGTTACATTTTCAACTATAGCTGGACCATCAATAACGTAGTGGTTCGAAGCTCATTTGATACTGTGCCATACAAAATGCAACTCCAAGAACGGCAGTTCAAGTGATGACATTTTCAATAAGGATTCTCCGCTTTTCATTTGATTTTTATTCAAAATAACAAAGTTCATTACCATAAGTTCAACAAGTAACTCTACTGAGATTTCATTCTACATAAATTGATTCAGGTCCCCCCTTCCCATTACATTTAAAACGGTCTTTTGCAATTTAACGAAGTTGTCTTGCCAGTAAGTAGGTTTTTTTTTTTTATTCCTAGATTCTAAGATAAGGAAATTCGTCTTCCAACTTTGAAAGTATCTATTTGAATGTTTTTTTCTTTTTTGACTTTTTCTAAAGGTGACACCGTTGGGGTGAAGTGCAGACGGCACTGATTCGCTAGAGTATTTCCTGACTGAAAAGGTAAGAATTTGAAATATTATTAGATAAAGTGAGTGACACTACAAAGCTAAACGAGGGCTGTTGGCGACGGTCATTTTGAACCATGGTCAAGTGACGTGAACGACACCTGAGTAAACGCAAAGCAAATTTTGAGATATCTTCTGTCAAAAGAGTTTCATTATTAAAAATAATTACCAATTTTTTTTCAGCAAAGTTATTCTTCAGAAAAATATAAGACTAAATAAATATTTATTTTCACACCACAATTCCGGCTTTTTACATTAATAAGTAAGGCTATGAATATAAATATACGCGTGAATTCTCTTGTTTGTATTATTATTGAATAAAAATAATTCATAGATTCCATCATGAGGGAAAAAATGAACATACACACACGTTACTTATGACATAAAGCTGTTTAGAGCCGCAGTAGCTTGATTGTTACAGCACCGGACTCACAATTTTACTGTCCCGGAGGACAGAGGCCAGGGGACTCTAAAGACTTAGAGCTATAAACCGGTTTCCAGAGAACTAACTACTCAGTAAGCAAGTAACAAACGCGGTCACAAACTTGTGGGCAGCGTTGTCAAGTCCTGGTGCCACTGAAGATCTACCGTGTAGAAGGGATGATGCGCGTTGAATCTGTGCAAGTGCAAAATCTTCACGTTACCGTGGAAGTTAGGAGAGCAAAATGCTAGTTCAAGTGTCGTCCTCGTTTCTTACCGTGTTCAAAATTACGAAGTCCATTGCTAATAGTAAGGTGACCAACCATCCTCCTTTAGGGTTTGATTGATTGATTTAATATTAACGTCGCACTGTTCAGCTACACGAGGGCTTTTGGCGACGGACCACGTAATTTTGAACCATGGTCAAGTGACGTGGACGACACCTGAGCTGGCACCCCCCTCTCCTAACTACCACACCAACGGGAGGACGTTTCAGCTCTCGACAGATTTAACGTGCATCGCTGCCCTACACGGCGGGTCTTTAGTGGTACTGGGATCGAACTCGTGACCAGGCAAGCCACGATCCGATACCTATACCACTCGGCTACCGCGGCCACATCCTTCTTTAGGGAGGACAGTCCTCCTTTTATAGGTTCTGCCCTTCCTCGAAAAGTGTCCTCCTTTTTGACCTCCTTTTCAATATTTTAAAACTGATTTGTTAATCTCTGTATTCAGAGATGAATCAAACATGTTTCCAAAATGTCGAGTGAGTGAGTTAGTGAGTTAATATTAACGTCGCACTGTTCAGCTACACGAGGGCTTTTGGCGACGGACCACGTAATTTTGAACCATGGTCAAGTGACGTGGACGACACCTGAGCTGGCACCCCCCTCTCCTAACTACCACACCACACCAACGGGAGGACGTTTCAGCTCTCGACAGATTTAACGTGCATCGCTGCCCTACATGGCGGGTCTTTAGTGGTACTGGGATCGAACGCATGACATGCCTGCCATGGTTGGATGCCTTAACCACTGGGCTACCGCAGCCCTCCAAAATGTCGAAGAATGGTCCGAAACAAATATCACAGGAAATAACAGTTTTCAATGGTATTTTTTGACTTTGTCGCAGGTAAATTGGACAGATATAGAACATTACGTTGAGTTTTTATCGAAAGAAATGCCTGATATTAAAATCAATAACAATTGTCTGTTTGAAGTTGAAAGAAGACGGAATGCATGTATTTAAATTCTAATAAATTAGAACAATTGGAACATCAGTATGCTGAGAAATTGGTAAAAGATGGGTGAAATTACTTAAACCATTTTAAAAATGAACACATTCTATATGAAAATGTAATTATTCTTATTGAATTTACGTTGTGCTGCCCTGGAACTAAAGCAGTAGTTGAAAGAGTTTTTTTTTCAGTCGGTAATGATTTTTGTGAAGTAGAAATTATATATATATATAATTGAATGTTAATATATTTTAGCTACAGTGCTTACCGTAAAATTCAGTATGAAGGCTATTTTTCCCCCGAACTTTTCGATATATTAGAAAATGATATGTTGACAAAAAAAATTCATTCAATGGAAAAATACTAGTTTAAGTAAATAATTAAAAAGAATGTAAGCGTAATTAGTGTATTTTTGTTTGAATGAATAAAACGTTTCATGTATTTAAGTTGTCACTTTTTCTTAAATTTTTCGTCCTCCTGTTCATTGTGAAAATACTTACTAAGAGCCCTCGTGGTGCGCGCTTCAGAGTGCTCCGTTAGTAAACGCTCTCTCAGTAACGAGAGCAACGGGGAGCCGGTCAACGTTGACTTAAATTTTTTAAAAAGGTATACGTATAAACCAAGTTTCTCATTTGAAACTGAAATTGTACTCTTCTTGCAAAAAAATAATTGGTTCAATATACTCTTGACTTCAACATACTCTGACTCACAAAAAATAAAAAAAAAAAAAAAGTTTTAACTTGTATCAAAGCAGCAAAAGTTTAGAGCAGATCATAAGTTTAAATCTCTAAAAAATTCGTCTCACATATCCGATAACAATACATCCAGCAACTTTTATAACAAAATAATTATACTATAATTTGATGATTTGTATTAATGAGTGTTTATTTATGTTAATACCCCAGACAGTTTACTCTCCAACGCTATGTATGGGGGGAGGGAACGTACGATGATAAAGTGATAAATTCAATACACAGAAGGAGTATTCTTATAACAGTTAAATATAAAACATTGATTATAAATATTCTCATCCTCACTACTGAAATTCATACGCGTTTCATTATCATTTATATCAATTCATCAGGATTCTTAACCTGGTGGTAGCGAGCTCGAATCTCGATTTCCGAAAAAGCATCATATTAACAGACATACATGTTAAATCTCTGTGGGCTCGAAAGGTCTATGTTGGCGTCACAAAGCACGAGGGGTCGCAAATGAGACTTTTAATTTCTTTAATAACCTCTTATAAAGCATCGCGAATTCCATTCAGTTCTAAATAACTGAACAAGTGTCATGTTTTTCAAATATCAGTCTTATATTTCAAAAGTATAACGTAGAGTTATCAAGATATTGAGTGACACGTACAAAACATGACAGGAACGGCCTTGAACTCCTTAAAGCTCAAATGTTACTTCGGCACACACACACGCAAGTAGATATCTTATTTTGATTTCTCAAAAGTTGCCAAACAATTTTGGACTATCTAACTCGCTTGAATTTCATCTACCGGTTCAAAGGTCTTTTGTTTTTTAAAGTAATGTTTTTCTAAAAAAGTAATGCAGCGCTGCGAGCACTTTCTGTGAAACATGCTTAACCCTTCAACGGGCCATTTTTTTTCTAGTAAAGGTAAATTAAAATATTTTTGGAATTGAGATTGATTTAAGAAAAGAAAATCATTTTGCGTGTTATAGATAAAAATTAATTTGCGATTTTTAACACCATTTTTTTTAGGTAAGTATACTTCTCCTTCCCATGAAAATCTATTAAAAAAATAGGAAGCTAAATACTTTTTATTTATTTTTGTTTTATATTTATAAAATATATTTTATAAATACACAACAAACTGGAAAAAGAATTATATATAATAGCTTTTCTTATTCATATGTGACGAAGATGGGATAAACATGGAGATTATGGAGGTACACAACGGTTCACATGGCTAGTTGTGCACTGTAGAGCCTCCTCATTAGACAAACACTTTACGACACCACTCGTCAATTTTGAAGCACGAGGGTGAGCGAAATGGCCAGATGAGCCATTGTGTTCTTCTCTCACGCCCAGGTGCTAAACAGATATTGAGCCGACTCTGGAAACGGCTTTGATGTTACCATACCTCCTTCTTCTCCGTCACCCAGATGGTTTTTCCGTCACAACGATTTATTGAAGGGACACTCCTGTTGTGCTGCCATCCATTCTTTCGCTCCTTCGCACATGTTGACCGCGAAGTACTTGAATGAAAGGAATATGCCGTCAATGTCGGCCTGTTGTGAGGAAGCCATACCCAGGAGGGTATTCCCAGTGTCAAAGTGACATTTCGATTGATAGACCCTCCATACGGTTTACGAGGTACAGCGAGATAGATAATCTCAGTCACGACGGCCTTTTGTCTCGAAGAACCAATGGAGTTAGGACCAAGACAGAGGATGGCCCGCGACGCTCGTTAATCAGAAATTATTGGGGGCGTGAAAGAGACCCACAGAGGGGGTTTAAAGAGCGGGCTCGGAAGAGGAGGATCAAGAGATGAAGGATATATGAAGACCTCTTCAAAAGGGAGTGAAGGAGGCTGTGGGGCAATAGCATCATATTTTGATCTTGGGCGATACAAGCGAAAGAGGTAGTGGAGACAGCCGCGCACCCTGGAGACGATCATCTGAAAATCAATGAACGTTGATCCAAACTTGAACTTTTCTGCAGCGAAGGGCTGAGAAAGCTAGAAGCATTAGTAATGGAGTTAATTTTTTTGAATTAGTTTGTAAATAAAATGCCTTTGGGTCAAAGCTGTGTGATTCCACGCGCTACCCAGAAGTGAAGTAAATATGAGGGTTCACGATGTTACAGCACACATATCCAGTTCTCTTTTGATGTCCCTTAGTAGAGAAAAAACTACAGCACCTGTATGTGTGTGTGTATTCCCTAAAATTTCAATATAGTTAACAAGTTTATTCAATATCACTACGCTAGAACCCTTTTTTATTGCCCAGGAAACTTACGGGTCGTCCTTTTCGTCTCCGACTTGAAAATCCTGAAATCCATTGGTGTGCTAGCCGATGACGAAAACCTGGTTGATCTTGAGAACAACTTTATCTTCCACATAATTTCTACAAAATAAAAGAACTGACAAGTGTCAGATGAATGACGAAATAAAATATTCCATGCCCATCATTTCCGGGAGCGTCGTCCAATTGTAATTCCACGATATATACTTGATGATATCGTGGTTTTTAACCTCATCTACACGAAAATACAGAGAGGAATGAAGGGTAGCACACGTTGGAGAAATGGCTACAGAATATTCTGAATTCGGTCATTATGTGGGGAAAGGGTAACAGAATGTGTGTCTGTGCAGAAGTTTATAATTTTTTAAAAGTTATTAACACATACAGCACAAACGGAAAGTGATAAAATAGCCACCATGGACATTTAAAAGTTAATGCAATTGGTGCTAAATATACTTACCACAGCCTTGAAAAATGTTAATATAAGCCACAGTTGATCTCTTAAAGGCCCTTTACTTATTTTAATCAGTTAACACTTTCATCGCGGCAATGGAGCGCCTTTATCTCACTCTCTGTGCTAAGAGTCTCTGCGCCGCTCTCCTAAAATTGAAACAAAACACAAAATCTTTTGAAACTTATTTATTTTACTTTAAAAAAACAATAATTAATAGCAATCAATAACAATTCTCACTATAATGATTTATTTGTGGATCCTGGAAGACGAGTTATCACATCCCTCGTGATGAAAGTGTTAAGTATATATAATTGGCTCGCGAAGAATGTTACAAATGTATGTGTGCACGATTTTTGCATGATTATAATAAAAGTACTCGTTTGACGAAACGCTTGAACTTGAAAAGTTTCCGCATCACTATTGTTATTTTCTCACCCAATCCAATTGTTCGATAAAGAACATACAATAATGTAATCAATAATTAGAAATAAGGTATTCAATCTTTCCCTATTACTATTAAGGTTATTTTTAATCCTATATATATAAGGCTTAAATTACTTTTTTTTTATATTAACGTTGCCCTCAGAAGCGACACGAAAGCTATTGACGTCGACCTCGTAATTTTGAACCTTGATCAAGTGATGAGGACAACATCTGAGCTGGCACCTCACTCTCTAAACCACCATACCACAATAACTTGAGTATTTTCAACCTCGACACATTTAACATTCATTAAACCCTCTGTACGGTAGGTCTTCAACGACTCCAGGATTAAGCCCACGACTCGACAACCCCAGCCACGAGTTCGCGATCTTGATTCCTCGTCTACCGCGGCCACGTTTTCCTAATGGCAGTAAAATATTGATTGTGTGTCATAATAAAATCCGGATGCTTTGCTCTTCATGAAAATAAGTTAAAGGAATTAACGTGCTCAAGAATTTGAGTATGTTTTTACCTAATGGTAAGGTGTAAAACACACACACACACAGAAACTAAGAATATACACTAACGTGCGAAACAAAACAACAAAAGAATTTTTTAGCATACAACCATGAACTTGTTGCAAAGTTCTGTTAGCGACCAGTACAGCGATACGGCAACTCCGTAGAAAGGTGATGCAATGCAAATATTAGCATTTTGACATCAGAGGGGATGTCACGGTACGTAATCGCGGGGAACGCGTGCACTCAGTGTCAAGACAACTTAAAGAGAAAAGGAGGCAGAACGCATTTCTAGACATTCCCTGCGAGTGAAAGGGAAATTGTATGTTTTTAATGGCTACAGTGAACCATCAGGATATCTTTCCTTGTGACTGGAAAACTTAAAGTGAAAAGGATGCTGCACTAAAGTTTGGAATTGACAAAAAGTAGTTTCAAGAGCTTGGAAAGCCTTCCAAATAACGGGTACAGTTGTAAGAAAAAATGACGGTCGTCGGTCGAGGACAAGAGATGATTGGTATATTATTCTGTCCGGAAAAGAGACCACAACCAGACATCGGGTAACATTGCTCAACAGCTGTGTAGAGTAACAAGACAATAGGCATTGCTGTTTACTTTGTCCTGATGTCTGTGTAAAGGTGGTCCATTAGCCCGTCGTTCTGAACGCTGCATATCAATAACAGCAGACCATCTTCACACTGTTTACAATGGTGTCAAGAACACAAAGTCTGGACATCTCATCAATGGAGTCACTAATGAGAATTGTTTCAATCCGAGCAACGAATCTCAGCGCCAGTTGATGTGGAAGGAGGTAGGGATAGGATTCATCCCAACAATGACAGGGAAGAAACCGTTAGGGGTGGTCCAAAAGTGCTTGTATGGGGAGGCATTATGTTGATTGGAGCTCGATATTTTTGACAGCAGCTCGCTTAACGGAGATCGTTACTGTGGTGAAATTATCCTCCCATGCAGGCTTCTAATCGGAGGAATTATTAGTTCATACTTTATTTTGTTGACTACAATAAACAGCTCCACAAGACCTCTGTTGCCGAAGAGCTTCTAGAAAGTGATGATATCTGCTGAATGGACAGCGTGCCCACTTGATTTAAATAACATCGAACATGTGTGGGACGCTTTAGTGAGATACCTGGCAGCAAGATCGTATTCTCCGGAAAACACCAGACCGCTGAAACAGATTCTTCTTGAAGAGTGGCAACTCTTACCCCAAGAATTACTGGATAATTTGGTATTGAGTAGAAACAGACGGTGTCACTCAGCTATTGTGGGACATCTTTGATTAGATCCTATCCCTTAATCAGAGACTTTGGTTTGTTGTTCTTCCTCAAGGTCTGAGGCAATGTTTTTTAATACCATTTCGTATATATAGTTCATTTTCTACTTCGTTCCAGGTTGTCTGCATACATTTCCTTTTTTAGCTACTAAGCTTTCATCAGCCTTTAATTACTACATTGTACCTCTGTAGTGGGAACTTTATGTTATCCAGTTGATGTTTTTCGGAATTACGGCACAATCTGAAAAGTCGCTGACGTTTTTACGGTAGTGTAGTTTCAGGTAGCAAAAATGTCCCAATATTGTAATAAAACATGGTACAATTTTTATACTGTCCACTGAAAACATTTTAATGGTAAAAGCAAAAATGAGTACACCCAACTTTTTTTTGTACAGATAGATACGTTCCTTAGAAAACCGTGCAAAAAATAGTGTAAATAATATATGCGATAGATGATAAATTTGGGGATATGTTTCAAAATTTTAAAAAATCGTGTAAGATAAAAAATTTCAAGATATTTTCCAAAAAAAAAAGCTGTGTAAAAAAAAAGTAATAATGAAATCCATGTTACTTATTCATAAAACAAAATTGATTCCTTTTTTGTACACACAAAAAAATAATTAAAATTAGTATACAGTGAAAATTTAGAGTTTTTAAGTACATACAACATATAAAAATTCATACTGAAATTAGGAATAGAAAACTACTAACTAACAACTACTCATCGCTACTTAACAACAAACGTACACGTTTATTACGAACTGGGATAAAAAATGCTGTCATCAGTAGATGTGCCAGATATGTCGACTTTGATTCAAATGAAAAATTTCACTCGTTATTAAAGGCCGTTTTTGTTGTTATTATGACAAATCAGTTATTAACGGCTGTTTTTTTTCGGTTTCTCAAGTTGCTTATATGATTCTTGATATCCTGTTACATGAAACTTAAGAATTCGTCGAAATTTTAATGCACGCTGTTTTCTTCTTGTAGCTAATTTCAAGTTCTTGCGAATTTAATCAGTTGAACTTCACCTCCGACTTCGTCATTATCAACTTCTTTATTATCATAAACTGTCATAAATTCGACCAAATCATCCTTATCCAAAGGGCACGAATCTCCAAATTTTTTTGGAATTCGTGCTAGAGTAAAAAATTCGTGTAAAAAAATTCTTTAAATTCGCGTACCGTATTGTTTCAAAATCGTGTAAAAAAGGAATTGGGTGTATATATTATGTTGAAATATATTGCTTTATATATGTGTGACATAGGACTCAGAATCTGGTATAAGTAATTTTACACTCTTTTATTGGAAAATATTTTCCGAAATTGCATCCATTTTTTTTCCAACAAAGGCGAAGGAGGCACTTGGATGGTGATTTAAAATAGGGCAAAATTCTTTATATAGCGTATATACTTAAAATAATGAATAGTAGACAGGCAAAGTTCTGTTAAAGTTCTAATAATGGCCTCTGATTAAAAAATAAATACATATTTTTTTATCCACTTATAATCATTTTGTGCTATTTTTGTTGCTCTTCCTAGGTCATTTTAAAGCTATTTTCAATATTTTCATAGACTATTTTCTTACAATTTTATCATTTCCTGGTAATTTAAAAAAGCACTCTAATCACAAATGTAGAAGTTTAATAAATATTTTTATAAGCGTTTTATTTAATATTTTTTTTATTTCGCTTATTTGTTTCAAAATTCTGGTCTACCGAAATTCTGTTCACAAAAAGAGATATATTATTTTAATATTAAATTACTATCAATAATGAATAAAATTGTTTACACTACTTTAAATCATTTTCCAAGTCCTTAAGGTCACCTAAATGAATTATTGCTATTCTTTAAGTCGTCGTTCGCAAGAAGCAAACGTCATAAATCATTGTTTACATAACCATTTTTTAATTTAAACATACAAAAGATGTTGCTTTAGAAATGAACTTATTTCGGTCGCAAGAAAGAAGGAAATATTTTAAGCGCAATTATGGAACTCGTTTTTAAAATTGCTTACCTGAAAAAATGTTGAATTAATTAATCTTTAAGCATATAACTTGTTTAGAAAATATAAAACTCGACTGAATTTAGGAAATAATAGAAAATAAATAATGAGTCGAATTATAACTATTAAGCAAACGAATATTGAAAATATGAAATAAATCGAAGGATTTTCTGTTATTGTGTGTGTTAGGAATATCTAACAATAACAAAAAAATCCTTCGATTTATTTCATATTTTCAATAAAAAAAATAAATATAAGAAAATCTCTTAACGCATTCGACAAATGTTTAAGATAATTATAATATTAATATTATTGCGCAAAATATCAGTTTAGAATATTAAGATAATCCATTCACAGAGATAAAAAAAATACACACAAGAGAGTACAAAAATTCATTCAGGAATTATACACATCTCAGATGGAATAGTATATAAATTCCAATCTTATTATCTCCTATTCACCAATGTTTAAAAACGACAGCTCATGTAAGAGAAAAAGACAACCTACTCATTTGGTATCAGTCAAACTAACCAAGATGCTTGTAATGTGTCCTAAAACTTCGTGTACAAACTTGGAGGAGAGGTAGGGAACATAACTAAGAATCAGAAACACTCGTGGTTGGAAATATCCATTAGACGTGATCAATTGAGATTAAAAACACTGGAAGGATAACAGAAAATGGTGCAAACATTTTATTACACAACAAAAAGTACAGAATTATGTACAATCATCACAGGAGTTATTCTGATATTCTGGCCTCGCTTCTAGAAATCCGTGTTCCACAAGGCTCGAATGTACCTGAATGGACATTTGGTGACTCGGTTGACATTTCGTTCCTTATCTTTCTCAATACAACACAGGGTGGGCCAACCTGTGGCACAGCTGTGTTGCAACAGTGGCCCGTGAAGACTTACTAAAAATTAAAACATTTGAAAAGATAATAATAAATACCAATTTTTGAAGTGAAGCTTTTTTGCTCGTGAGAGTGAATCACAAATTTGCCCAGTTTTGCATAGCAGTGAAAAGGCGAACGAAAGTAGTCTCCGCCCCCCGAATCGTCACCATGATGACAGGATAGCGAGTTGGGAGGAAAAAGGGGAGCGGGAACACCTCGTGACTTGCGTCATATCCGTGAAAAGTTGGATGTTTGCTCACTTCTTCGATTGGTCAACTTGCCCACCTTCCTATTGGGGGTCTTTTTTCCCCCAGACCCGGGAACATCTATCAACAGTTGTATGAGATGCAGTGACATTACGTTGTAGACAAAATAGGTCTCGCAGCAAAAGCGTGTTTTTTTGAAATATTTTCTTAGATTGTTTGCTACATTATATATATATATATATATATATATATATATATACGATGTTTTCGGCGGCTAATTTGCTTTTTTGACTTTATTTTGCGTTGAATTATTATATTAATTCTGGTCAGAATGCCTAAATCAAATGCATAAAGAAGAAAAGAGTTTCGTGAAGGAAAGAAAAAAGAAAGACTAGCAACAAATCCAGTCGAAAAAGTGACAGAAAAATATTGCAAATTCATTAAGTGCTCTGCCAAATCTCCATCAGAGTACATGAGAGAATATCGCGAGCACAGAAAAAAACCCACTGCAAAATACTTTCTTAATGCTCAGTTTAAGGGATGGGAATGCTATTGAGACTCTTCTAATGACAGCACAGATTAATACGGACTTTGTGAACCATCCTTTTGCCATTAACTACAGAGCCCTCAACAAGTCTAGTGTGTTTTGGATGATCTTTCTTACGTTACAAAGACTATGATTCCCATAAAAATGCTCACAAAGATTTTCAAAAGCGATTCGTTGATAATCGTCCAATTGATACGGGCGTTCAATTTATGATAGATTATGGTTGAGATGATTTGAGAACGTCTGTTGCTGAACACAAAAATATTTTACCGGAAATTAATTTCGAAGACACATTAAAGCATGCTACAATTGCCGACAAAGTTTAAATAGGATGCGTATACTAAATTTATCAAAATATAATGGTTTAGTATACCCAGAAATTCCAGGACATCTTTCTACTTTGGATTTGATATCAGAAAGACTCATTTCGCCACGAATACCTTTCATGCAAATTAGGCGATCGCGACATGTACTCGGTCAATTTGGAATATTAGGGTAAATAATCAATGTTCCAACGTCGCCAAAGAAGTTTCACTTCTATCGCGGGGCGTTCCACGCACCATTTTTTTTTTTTTTTAGTTTTATTGAAATGTGGTTGTCTTAGACCAGAGGTGGCCAACCTTTTTTGAAAGGAGTGTCACTACTTGACGAAAAAAAATTATGCGTGCCACTATTTGAAAAAAAAATATGTGTGCCATTTCCAACTTTTCCAACAAACAAAAAAAAAAAAATTAAAAAGTGTTACTTTTAGTCTTATGGAATTTTTACGCGAATAGCACTTATTTAATGCAAGTCCATGTAGTCAAAATTTAAAAATAACCTAATAAATAAGACAAAAGTACAAACAGGTTTCATCGTTGAAAAGCTTTTTACAAGTTCACTCAGGTGAGGTATGAAATAAAAATCAGTCTCTTGAAGCATTTAATTCTAAATACTCATTAAGCAGTCAGTGCTTTCCAAATGTGGTTTTTGAATTCTTTTCTTTTTTACCAAGTCATCTATTTGTATTAGGATTAGTTTTTGAAGATTCTTACAAAATGACGTAATATTTTAGGTACATTTCAGGTAGTTTCGAGTTAAATTTATTTTATTAAGTTGATAACAGAAAAAATTTATTCACAAGCATATTTTGATTCAAATTGTGAGGTTTTTGTCTGAGACAATCCTATTTCAATAAAATTCGAAAAAGAAATTATTATTTATTATTTTCTTTCAATATTTTAAAAACTTTTACAGTATGTAACAACTCCACCGTGACACGCGTGCCGTGGGTTGGCCACCTCTGCCTTTGACAAAAAAAACCCATCAAAATTTGTTTTAAATACTCTTAATTGAACTACAAAAGAAAATTAGAATGTAGAGAATACTCATTTATTGTTGTGTGCGCTGACTTTCCAAAGGAAGTGTATTCGTGAGATTTTCGAATACGAGGGAGCGTGTGTGGAAGAAAAGAATCAAGTGACAGACTCCACAAGAATGAAGACTAGCTTTGGGATTTAGCTTTTCTCCGTACACTTTGAGACATTTCAATGATTTAAGATTATAAGGGAAAGATTGTACTTCTCCTACCCTAGTTGATCACGTGTCGTCTTTTGTGAACACACTTTTGCGTTTTTTGTCTCGATTTTGGAAAAAAGATCAGCACATTTCACATGAATGCAGGAACTTTATACCAAAGTTAATGAGATGCTTCGAGCTATGATAGAATTAAAAATTTAATATGCATTTTGCAGGATTCATTTAGTATACTAGGTTTGGTGATTACCAAGATAAAAAAAAATGCTGATCTTTTCATACATCCTTTTTTACAATTTCTCCGAGAGACGTTAATTGTTACCCACCTGAAATCCAAATCGGAATCATTGACCTATAGCCCCATACTATATTGAAAAGTAAATATAAGGAACTTAATTCAACTGCAAGAGATCTGAATTATGTTGAATTTTGGAAAGTTGTGCCACAACGAGCAATTTTTCAAATTTACAAGATTTGGCTCTCAGATATTGTTGTAAATTTGGATCAACATGTTTAGAACAAATGTTTTCTATTATAAATAAAATAAAATCAAAATATCGCTCAAAATTAAAAATACACACCTAAAATAACCTAGTTTTGTAATCATATTCGAGAACTAATCCTAATATAGATAGATGACTTGGTTAAAAAATAACTACGAATTCAAAAACCCCATTAAGAAAGTGCTGAATGTTTAGTAATTATTTAAATTAAATGTTTTAAGTTACTTATTTCTTATTTTATACCTGATGTAACTGATTTGTGAAAAATTTAAAAGTTTATTGACTTATTGACGATTAAACATCTATACTTACACTTTTGTCTTATTTGTTATATTATTTTTAAATTTCACACACTATATATATATATATATATATATATATATATATATATATATATATATATATATATATGACACGTTTATATATGACGTTTCGAGTCAGAATCAGTCTTAATTTTCAAAAAGGATCTTTTTATTCGATGAAATCTGTACAAGTTCTGACGTTGAGAGGCAGAGAGAAAAAAGAACGGCAAAATGAAATCTAAGTGTTTTACCACTTATGCCAGATGTAAAAAGTATCTCTGATTTTATGAGTGTACTTGAAAGTTAATGCTGACATATATGTATATATGTCAGAATGTAATGCTGAAATATAATGATCTGGGATCAGAAATGTTTAGTGATTAGGCCATATGTTGTGGAGAAATAATTGGGGATTGATTTAATACTTGAAGATGTAATGAAAAATAAAAGTTAAGTGCTTTATAGGGAACTTAATTTTAAATATAATTTAACTATCCTTACACACACACACACACATATATATATATATATATATATATATATATATATATATATATATATATATATATACAATAAAAAATAGGTAGATCAATTTTTAACTATAATGTGCCTATAAAGCAAGATAACTTAATATGTAAATGTAATGAATTTAAAGAATTCATTGATAAGCATCACAAACATGTTGTTACTGGTGACCTCAATATTGTAAAAGACAATAATCTTAGAAACATAATGAATAAAGGTACTGGTTTTAGATTAATGATTTCGAATAGTAATAAAATTATAAAAAATCAATTATATAATGATATTGAGCAATTTATATACAAAATAGCTATTAAATATAGTATGCCTATAGAGGCATTCACAGAATTCAAAGGTAATATTACACAGCAGCTTAATAAATATAACTTTGGTACAGATAATAAAGTATTTTTTAATAATATTAAAAATCAGATTAAAAAATTGCAAAAAAAATTTATTATAGTTTATGTTGATAAGGTGCCAGGAAATTTTGCCTTCATATGTAAATACTGTTATAATTAATGATCAACAATTATTTTGATAATAATACAACTTTTATTAAGTCATCTGTTTCTGATAGAGAAATAAATAATCGAATTTCGGCTTTTCATAAAAAATTAAGAATTCAAATTAATAATAATTTTAAATTTCCACATATATTTCTTACTCCCAAATTTCATAAAAACCCAGTCAAATTTAGAACAGTTACAAATGTATTTAATACATATATTAGCAAAACAGGCAAAATTTTGCATGAAATATTGCATTATGCATTAAATAATCTGAAATCCACAGCCATTCTTAAAAAAAGTAAATCAGTTATTGAACAAATGAAAGATAAAAGGATTTATTCAGTCTACAGTTTAGATTTCGAAGATCTTTTTAACTCTATTAATATTGATGATTTGATTTATATACTTGTAAATTTACATAAAGATAATTTATTTAATAATGTTAATAATGATAAATTTGGTTCACTACTTAGGTTTGTACTGAAAGAGAACTCTATATATCATAAGGGTAACTATTATCTGCAGACTAAGGGTTTGCCACAAGGTGGCCCTGCGAGCAAATGTCTTGCCAATTTATTCTTACATTATTTTGAAAGTAGTTACATTAATAATTCAAAATTTTATATTTATCGTTATATAGATGACAATCATTTTTGGCAAACAAGTCAATTTAATACCTAACATTAATTTTTATCCACAATATCTTAATTTAATACAGACAAATAGTAACAAGAATGAAGCAAATTTTCTTGACATACATGTCAAAATAAAAGATAATGTAATAGTTTCTAATATTTATGATAAAAGAGAAGATTTTAATTTCAATATTATAAAAGTTCCTCATTGGGAGAGTAATGTACATGTTTCTATATTCAGAAATATTGTTATTAATTGTACACAACGCAATAAATTTCTGGTGTCAAAAAAATCAGAAATAATAAATAACTATAAACATTTTACTAAATATTGCTTAACTCAGAAATACCCAAATAATTTTATTAATAGTTATATGAATAAAGCTGTTCGAAATAGTAAGGATTAAAAATTCTGAGACTCATAATAGTTTATTACTATAAACTTACATATTTCATAGTTACAGTTACCTCCATATTCTAATATTAGATAAAATAACTTATTATTATTTTATTCATATATACTCTAGTGTTACTAAAGTTATGGTAATGTGTAATTCTCTTATTAATTTTTATTTTCATTCTTTTTACACTTTTGTTAAGTGCTACATTTCAGCCATTCACATGATTTAAATCTGCATTAGGATCCAGAATCTGGCACTAACTTTTTTATTGTACTCTGATTTAGCGCGGGCTCTGCATTTTTAAGTGCAATTTTTAAGTAAGTTACTTCTATCTTGTAATGGATTTAGATATTCCTATCCATTACTTTCAATAGGTTTTTGCTTAGAATTATTTACATAAAGGGGGAAGGTTGGCTGGCCAAAAAACATGTTCAACCCCACTTTTATATAAATTATTTTATATATTAGCTGTCCTAAGTCAGCAATGTTTATAATACTGCAGCATCCATTTTATAATTATAATTTTTATATAATCTCGGTTGCTTATGTGTCCATTTTGTGTGATTTTCCTACTGTCTTTGTGCTTTTCGTGTGTGATTTTTGGATGTTATCTCTTGTTTGTAGAGAATAAGACTATATATATATATACAGAGAGAGACTTGCAAAATAAAAAAATTTGCCGTTTGCATAAAAACTTCATAAGTCATCCTTTAAGTAAAATTTTTTCACCTTTTTATATTCTTTTGTTTGTAGTAAAAGTTGGAAGTGGCACGCATTATTTTTATCAGATAGTGGCACTCTTCCCCAAAAGGTTGGCCATCCTTGTTATAACAACACGTCCATTTCCATTAGCTTCGTAGCAGATGAAGTGGAGCGATATGGAAGTTAGGGGAATGAGATACCTGCTCACAGGTATGATCTTTCCTATGTGATAACAGTTCAGAATTATAAATAATATACTAAAATTATCCCGCCTCTATTAATACCTTTAAATTTACGGTTTCCATACGCCCATCGTTTTCTTAACCAGAGTTGAGTAGACGCATTTAAGGATTATTTAGTAATATGCCAGAATAAAATTATCTTGCTTAAGAACAACACATTTTTGTGAGAATGATTTTTCTTCTGGAGCATATCGACTGTTAAAATAAATTTCTGTTCTCGTATAAGAAAACGTACTCTTAAAAAGTGTTTTCAAATACACTTCCTATAACACTGAAATGGGAGGAAAAGTGTTTTCTTCTTAATATTTTACTAATAAATTAGTCGTTCGATGACTTCTTTGGTTATCGAAGCTTTCGAAGACATTTTGATTTTATTCAAATATTGCAAGAAAGCTTTTATCAGTGCTTATTTAAAGCAATAAACTTTTCATATATCCTTCAAGGAAATTCAGACGTGCTGAAAAGTATAGCTGAAAGCAGACGAAAACAAAAAAAGTCTCGATCGATCGCATAACTAAAAAAAATGCTTCGCTCAAAGATAGACAGAGTTAAATACTTATTAACTTACAAATCAAAAGGTTGAAGTCTATTCTGTCAACATCTGCTTGCTAAAATGCTTGTGTCATGTCCAAAAAAACTGATCTCGTACAAGTAAGACTATCATTATGCTACCGCTAAATGTAAAAGATCAGTAATATATTTGACCATTTATGTCCATCTGTATAATTACTTTGAGAGACAGAAAGCTTATTTTCTTTAATTACAGCTCCAAGTAAGTTACCAAAAATAGGTAAAGTAGACCGAAGTCTGTAATTTGAAAAACATGAGCTGTCAAACTCTTTATAAATGGGAAATTTTTTTTAGATTGTTTCGTTTTTCGTAAAATGGAAATATGAGTTCATAGAGAAAGATTAAAAAATTTCCTCGACTTTGCTTTACAATGTATCCAGATATGAAATCAGATTCTAAATAGTTTATATTCTTGAGATTAATAAAGTAATTAATTATACTAATATACATTTATTTTAATGAAATGTCAATGCTAATTGCTTTCAGATGAGAGCCAAAATTGTTTTTCGTAATATTAGATTTTCTCTCAAGTCCATTTATTTAATAGCTGAAGAGCAATAGAATTTTTTTTTCAATCATGACGTTATTTTACCCTACTGGATCCATGATGTGATTAGATTTTCATTTTTTTTCTTCCTGGTGTGTTCAGAATTTAAACCTTCCTGGTTTTACTATTTGAGTTCATTCCTTTTTCTTCAGAATTTAAGATAAGAGAATATAGGAACTCATTTTACGAGAATATGTTTGATATAATCTCATTACAGTTTACGTGAGAAAAAGAAACTTTTTAAACTTTTATTCTCTCTCAATACACAATACTGAATTGTAGGACAAATACTGTGTAAAACATTTAACTACATGATCAACATAAAATATTATTTTTGTTCATGTCCAGCAGTGGCCCATGCAGGATAAATTTTGCCCTTCCAGCAAGATTTTGACCATAGCATGCAGGCCAGAGTCAAAAGTCCATCATTCTCGTATCATACCCCAATACGCCGCCTAACATATTTTTTTGATTTTGTCGGGAACAAAAAACAATAAAAAATAATTTATTGAGTAAATAATTAGCATTAATTAATAAAATAAATTATTAATAACTATATTCCGTACTGTATACATATAATTATAATGAATCGAAAAAAATCAAGGGTGATGGGGGAGGGGAAGGTACGGACCCGTGGACCCCCTTCCTTGTGTGCGCCACTGATGTTCAGTAATTTTTCTATATTAATAATTGTAAATAAGAATCACATCAAATAACAAATTTACATTACTTTAGAATTTTTGCTCCATACATCAGTTATTTTGTAACGAACCGAAGTTCGTATTAGTGTCTGGGGATAAATGACCGCTCGCTAGCATTATAAAACTCTTCACCAATTTTATTCCCTCCAAAAACTTAATATACTGGTATCTCTTTGGCTAGCGCTTAATGAGGGCGGAAAAATGATCGAACTCTAACCAATCATAATAAAGATTCATTGAACAGACACTGGAATGCTTAAATCACATCCGAGTGATTTCCAAATCGGTATAACATCATTTTACGAGTTTTAATCGGACTCGCCAATTCTAATAAATATTCAAAGACTCACTTTGAACTTTACAATTTCAACCTCCTCACTTCCACAACCTCAACATATTCCTTGAATCAACTTCATATCTCTTTCAATAGCAAACCTGATTTTCATCGATCACGATTCCTTCGCAAGGCAAGTCAAAAATCCATATCATAGGTTTTCCTAGAAGTACATTTGAAAAACTCGACTCGGTAAAAGAAGATCTGCCGTTGGCTGTGCTGCCGCCGAATGCCACTGGCGCCGACGCACAGTGGCCAGTTTTCCCAATCGAGCGCACCGAAAGTCCAAAAGTGAAATGGCGCGAAATAAAACAACCCACAATTTATGGTCCTAATAGGTTTCCTAGCCATATGGTAAACAGTTTTTGTCAGTACGCGAATGGAAATCGTCAACAATTGTCTGTTTAGATCGGGTTTGTTTTTGCTACAAGAAACACTTGCGCGAGCCTCCTTTTCAGTCGCAGGTCCTATCGTTTCGTCGGAAAAGGATTTTGCAGATTTTAGAAGGGATTTTTTTGAAAATAGAGTGAGTAAGTGATTTCTTGACTTGACTTTCAAATTAGGTTCAAGTTCAATTTAAAAATTGAAGAAACATAACATTTAGCACAGCATGTAACTCCTACTAACGTATGTCATTTTTTTGTGTTTAATGGACTAGAACTTTTGGGATTGACACGGATTGATCACAGTAACACTTAAGTCACATAGAGTAGATATAGGCCTTTAATTTAATACCAAATTTAGCTGCTACTACCTGCTGCTCCCAAAGTTTTATGATTTTTTTTCAGCGTTGGCCGATGGTATTACTCGGCGTGCCTTATTCAATGTGTGGAAGGAAGAGCAAGATACTAGTGCAAAACTAATGTTGTTTTGAGTTTAATTTGAACTACCAAGGAATTTTTTATAAATATGAGGACCAGCATCAATTAAAATTTAGAAAAATTGATAAAAATTCCTGCCCGTTTGTAGGGAAAAATGGATGAGGTGCCCCAGAAATTAAAAGTTCTTCTCCAAGTCGAATGATGCTGTGGTTGTCGGGGGGAGCAAGATTTATATTATATTTTATTATTTTTAAGAAAAATATATAGAGCTAATATTTTAGTGTGGTATTTTATGTTTATTTAAGCTTATAATAATTATTTTTTCAGAATTATAGACATTAAAATGGTTTTTCTCGTTTTGTGTTTTTTCGCATCCAAAATACTACTTCTTCCACAATTATTTACAGATCCCTTCAATTTTTTCCCTGTGTCTTATATGTAATGCATGTAACAAAATTAAGGATCCATTTTGCTGTAAATTGAATACTTCTTTTTTTTTAAATTGAAATGTGGGAAATATATTAGGCTTTTGGTTGAATTTTAACATATATATGTATCAACCCATTTTATTATTTTTTCTCTCCAAAACTAACCAAGGTATTGTAAAATCGATCTCTAAAAGGTGTTTAAAACATCCTCATAAATATTACAAAAATTTCATGTCAAAAAATTAATTAACACAAAAGAGTAGAATTTTAAAAATTTCTAAATTTTTTAAAAGAAATTAAATTTGTAAAATTGTTTGAATAATATGTGCAAAATTTTATCTCGTATCACTTTCTTAAATAAACATTATATGAAATGCTAAAATGCAATTTTTAAAGAAAATAAATAAAAAAAAATGCCCAAAGTGTGCTGAGTCCTTTTAAACACTATCTATTATACTTTATTGTATATGTACAATGTTATGTTTGATTGTTATTGTTTAATCTTTAACAATAACTAAATTTAATTTTTTTAACTTGCCACACTATTTTTTGTATATATTCTCCCACGTGCAAATTACTTCTGTTAATATCCTTAGATCCTTGTTCGAAAACTAGGGGCTGCGGTAGCCCAGTGGTCAAGGTATCGGATCATGACAGGCATGTCATGAGTTCGACACCAATACCACTAAAGACCCGCCGTGTAGGGGAGCGATGCACGTTAAATCTTCCGAGAGCTCAAACGTCCTCCCGTTGGTGTGATGTGGTAGTTAGGAGAGGGGGGTACCAACTCAGGTGTCATCTTCGTCACTTGATCATGGTTCAAATTTACGAGGTCCGTCGCCAAAAGCCTTTGTGTGGCTGAACAGTGCGACGTTAATATTCACTCACTCACTCACTTGTTCAAAAACTAGTTCCACTTAGCAATCATTTATTCTTGATCAAATTCAAACTTGACATAAATTAGTTAAGCTCCTATTAACTTTATTTGTTAGTAAAAATAGAAAAGAATAACCAATTTACGCTAATTACTATGATTTTAGATCATTATGAAGACTTCAAAGCCATAAAATAATTTCCGAGCGCTAGACTGGAAAAACTGCCCACTGTGCGACGGAATTTTTACCGTCCCTTTGAAGCAGTGACACTCGCCTTTTTCTCTTTTCTCTTGGATCTTTATCAATCAACTAAAAATCTTGAAAGGTCTGAAAAAATGATTAAAGATGTCCTTAAAATCTAAATAATGACCCCAAAGTAAAAGAATGACATGAAAACATTACATTTTATATATATATATATATGTTAGACATTTAAATAGTCGGATCCAAATTTTTATAATCTCCTTGTGTTGTTTTTCCAATCCCGATCCATGATCTCAATGAAAGTAAGCACACCGATTCGAACCCGATCTTTTTGAGTTTCGTGATTTGTGGTTGGCAGCAACTGCCATGCAAATCGAGCGAGTATTTAAACTCAGCTCATGTTAGTTTTTCAAAAGAAGAAAAAAGGAAGGAGAAACGGAAATATAAGAAGTGTGTGAGTGGTTTAACTCTAAGAGGGAGAGAAAGGCTGGTTGGCAATGCAACTGCAGGTTGCATCACCATTTTAGATTAGAAATTCATTTTTGCAATATTAGAAGATGGTTCGAATCGGATGTCTCTGGTAATGTTGCTTTTTGAACTTATTGTTTTTTTTATCGCTCCAGTAACGAGCGCAGTGACTTTATGATTGATTATTAAAGGCCAATTTTAAGAAACTGTTTTTCGTCTTCATGCCTCCTCGACACATAAATTTCACTGCTAGCTTTGAAAAATTTAAATTAGTTTACCAATAAGTGTAACAATATATATAAACAGGATTTATACACATGAACAATGTTTGTTAGTCAGAAGAACAAGGATTATCCGGTACTCTGGATGCTACTTATAATATTGTTACGAATATTGTGTAATGAATGTTTAAAATAGTATCAATAATTTATATCTGGATGTGTAATACGTTAATATTTCTCTCTGTTGTATTTATTTTATGCTAAAATTGTAATTAATAGTAAATTATTTTATGCTAAATTTGCAAGCAACGCCGTTCCTAGTATTATAATGGAGATTCAATGGAAACTTGGTAAAATGTTTGCAATAGAACCAAGTTGTGGCATCATTTTTTGCGACTTGCCAACCATTTTAGCGACCATATGAATGTTTCTGAAAATTACTGGAGAAATATCACGATCATATATTTTAATATCGCGATCTATGATGTTAGCGAATTTTTCGAGAAAAAAACTAAAAAATTAGTTATGTCGAATTTTTTTCCCCCTTAAAAATTAAAATGTTTATATCCTCTTGTTCTTACTATTTTCCCTACCCTTAAATAAAAAAAACACATTCGCTAAAAAATATTTACTTATTTATAGAGAATATTTTTTTTTTTTTAATTTTTGCTGCAATTGTGTGTGGGGAGGAAATGTATTGCGCAGGAAACATTTTAAATTTATATTGAATCGACAAAAACTTTAAAATTCCCTTATATGAAGGTTTTTATTAGAAAATGATTACAAGTCTTTAATCACACATTTGATAAATGCAATTATTGCTATGTATAATTAAGAGATACCATATTATTTACGTTATTAACTGGTTTTCTTTGTGTTGTAATAAATAGATTTAATTTTCCTTCATAAAATTTTCAGTAGGAAAAGAATTTATATTTTTTGATGTAATCATTTGAAACATAACTGAAAATACAATTTAAAGTCATGCACACAAACTTAAGAACTTTATATTCAACAAATCTAAATGTAAAATAATACAAATAATAAAACATGTCTGCTTGATTTCAGCATAACTACTTTTATTTATGAATAATTTACTATACTGTGAGTACTGTGATTTCGAACTATATCCATTCAAATGAACAATAATATAAAAAAAACCAATGTAATTCTAAAATTTTCATAAAAAATGCCAAGCTTTTTTTGACCATACTTTTTGCCTACAAAAATAAATAAATAAACAAAGAGATATAGTCAAACAGGTGTGTTCGAGAATTAATAACATCCATAAAAATAATCGCAATTGAAAAATTCCTTTTGTATTCGGTAGCAGTAATTGCTAGTATTGCTAATATGCTAGAAACGAAAATCGAAAATTTAATTGATTTTTACCAAGTTGAAAGTCTACTTCCCCCTTAAGAACAACATTTCATTACTAATATGAAACATATGATGGAGAGTAAATAACGGAGACACGGCGATTTTCCAGCTCAGGCTCATAGCCTGGAGACGGCAGCGTTTATTCTCTTTTCTTGAAATTGTTTTGAAAACTTTGTATTTTGTATGAGGGAACCTGCCTAATTGCTATCAAACTTCCTGTGATTATAATAAAATTTAATTATGAGAACTCCCAAACGCATACCATATATTCTATCTTGTATTGAATTGAAAAAAAGTTTTAAAGGAATTCCCCTTCCTTTTCGGGAAAAATTGCATAAAATTTGTAATTAACTTTAAAATTATTCTTACGAGCACAGTCTATTGTTTTGAAAACAACTGGGACCTTTTAGAATTTTACAAACATAATGCAATTACTTCTATGCAATTAAGTTATGCGTACCGCTCGCATACAGTACAATAAACCCTTTATGCCGTGGGAAGTACAATTCTCCCCAACTTGATTAATTTTTGAATGTCGATGGGAAGCTATTTTCCCCACCTATGATTTATGAAGCTAGTATTACGGAAAGCACAACTGAGAGATTTCTGGATTTTCAAGTCGTCAACTCAAAGGAGAACTTGTAACCTTCTTGAGCAGCAAGAAAACTGTACCAAATGACGTACGATGGACTCAAGTTAGTTCAACTGTGGGGCGCGCGGCGTAACTAACTCGATGAGGGACAAAAGAATATTTAAAAAAATTATTAATATACTGAAAGTGTGTGTGTGTAGACTAAATATATTCTGACATAATAAATCAAATAAACATTTACACTGATAGAATACACTTAGAAATGTTTTAGTAATACATAATTTTATAACTTTAAGTTAAGAAAAAGTTTAACAATGGGACTGTTAACCAGCGACCCCATGGGCTTGTCATATACAAAATTATAAACAAAAACTAACACTTATCTTGATCATTTGTACAGTTTATAATGAATCCCTTCACTGCCGACTCTAAGGTACGCGATTCGCTTCCCAGTGCCACCGCTTTCCATGTATATCTTATGTATTGAGGGGGGAGAGAAGAAAAGGAATAAAAATAAGAAAATCCTTTAAAGTAAGTGAATCCATCGCAAACACTGTCAAGGTTCTTTTATTGAATTCCAAAGCTTTCGGAATAATTTTATGGAAAGAAGCGCACAGAAAAGATCGTGCTTCAAAAAGTGGTATATATACATTTTTTCGCGGGGCAATTAGCGCTTTGGATGAGCGAGACGTATATAAACGCCGATGGCAATTAAGAGGTTTAAGTCGTATTGTACCTTTTGCGTCAAAGTATAGTATTATTGAATTCAATCCATTGTTTTCGTATGGAAGGGGTGCGATGAAAATGATGACTGAATATTGGGTCGCAAATATTGCAAGTTTGAGAAGCACTGAGTTAGTGCCAACTTTATAAAAAACATATAAACGTTACCTTTAGTACTCTACTAAAGCATATGAGAAGTGAACAAAATTGGCTTGTACAGCTTGCAATGTCTCCCTATGTGTTGATCCCTGTTTTCTGAAATTTTATGGAAAGTAATTTAAATAAATTCTTAAATTATTGAATACAAAATATATCTAATTCATAACTCCATTCGTAGATTTCATTATTTGCAAATTTTTCTTATAAATATCACGTAACGCGATACGAAGAGAAATACAAAACATTAGAGAGAAACATACTTCCCTCAACAAAAAAAATGGTCTTAGAAAATCAAATTAACTTTAGGTAAAAAGTTAAATGAATTTCTTTTTATAAATCAAACTCTCAATTCCAAAAATATTTTAACATAACACTACTAGAAAAAAATGGCCCAAAAAAGGGACAAAACAAATGAATATGATATGGATTTCAGTTGCTTAAATAAAACTAACAGTTATAATAACAGTTATAAAACTTTTATAATAATTATTTCAGCAAATCAATACCGAAGCACTCTTCACTATTAACAATCGATGAGCAATATTGCCCAGTCTTAAAATTGCTATCTATCTGACTATTTATAATTGCTATCTCTATCACATAATGGCACTTAACAGTTTATGCAATACAATATACATCTGCATATCCCATTCCATCTGCAAGGAGGCAGAAGTTAAGCGCGTTTGTGGAAAACTTAAAAACAATTTCTGAGAGAAGCCTCGCGTGCGAGAGAGGTATAACCCGTGACAGCGTAATTTATCTTGTTGTGGTCTATGAGCGTGGATTCGGCTAAATTTGTTGTACGTTAGTTTTATCAGTGGAAATTGGGTAAATGGAATTTTTTTCATCATCTATATACCACCCTTGTAGTTTTGATCTATGTTCAGATAGATGACAAGAAGAGTCAACAATGCTACCCCCTTATCTTACTAATTCAATTTAATTGAACTAAAGACTTCACTTATAATTTTAGAGTATTTAGAGGCAATTATTTCATATTCCACTTACGACTTCTCGTGCGATATAAAGGAAGCTGATGTATCTTGAGCCTAATTGGGCCTCAAAGTGCCCCACATGGTGGAGTATGTAAGTTTGGAAAGTCAACGGCTTACTCATATGCCGTCTTCGTCACATGACTGTGTATTAAAATGTCAAGGTCAAAGACCTTCTGTAGGTAACTTAGAGCCAGTAGTCTTAGGTAGTTCTGAGTGGGACCGGTATCACAATTCGTTCGAGGCCCTGTTTTAGATATGGGAGCTCTGTTAGTAGGACTGTCGATACCCCGTATCATTGATACGGCGGTAGGTACTCCCCTGCTTACAGCGCAACATGAATCAACAGGTATTATAAAAATATTAATAATATTTTATCTTGAACTTATATATATATGTGGGAGTCCGAAGAAATCTTCGAATAAAAATCAGACTCTTCAGAAGGCGGGATTTTAGATTGGCGAGGTGGCTTGTCTAGGGGTAAGTATTTAAGGGTGAGTGATGAATTATTAATTGAATCTAAGTCATTTAAACACAAATACTTCAAAGTAAAAGAGAATTTATATTTAAAGTTAAAGGGAAATATTTACAAAAGGGGATATTTACAAAGAGAAAGACATGCAGGAATTAGGTTAATTAAAAGTTGAGTAATACCTTTAGAAGACGGGGATATGAACCTTTCTCATTATTGGATGTTAGGACTGGTGGTGCCACGTTGGGCGCGGAAATGCGGTAAGGACGCGACGTGTTGATCTAGCAGTAGTTAGTTGGCCTCTGCCGAAAAATTATTCAAGCCAGAGCTACGAAAGCTCACTAGATGGCGCTGCTTCGGAATGCAGTAATAAATAAAATTGAGATTTATGGTCCTCTGAAAAGGATATGACTCAACCTTTTAACAAATGTTTCAAAGGGAAAATCCTACATATATATATATACAGTCAGGTCTCTTTTTATGCGGATTGTTTTTATGCGATTTTGAAGTTGTGCGGTTTGGATTTCAAACATTTGCGATTTGTATTCCAAACATTTCTAGATTTTTGTTATTATTATTTTTTTATACTGAGACGTAGATCGTAGTATTCCGAGAATTTCCGTATCTTTTTGGTGCTTACGTCTGCGGCTCGGCTGCGACAGTCTTAGACTCGCATTCGTTATTTCAGTAGTATTTCAGTAGTATACCGATACGATATCATTATTTCGAAATTATATTTTCTCTTAGTGGTGCCTCGTTCATTTTTATAAAAGTTTCACTTTAATAAGTGGCGAACTTAAATTGCGATATAATAAGCAGCAAATTTTGATTTCTGGATTTAAAGTGAGTGTCGTAAAGTTTTATTTTTCATTAGAAAATCGTAAGTGTAAGTTTTTTAAATTTCTTTTCTAAGATTTTATTTGGCCCAATGGAGAAAAAAACCCATCAAAGACAGTCAATTTCGTTGGAAACGAAACTTGCAATTTTAGATCGCTTAGGAAAAGGAGAAGGATCTACGGCTATTGGAAAACATTTTAATTTAGGCGAATATACTGTCAGAGCAATTAAAAAGAATGGAGCTGCAATAAGAAAATCGATCATTTCTGATATAAGATTAAGCACCAAATTTGCATCGTACACAAGGGATGTATTATTAGAAAGAACGGAAAGAGCCATCGCAATTTGGATTGAGGAACAAGTTCAAAGAAGGATTCATGTAAGTGGTTATTTAATCCAAGAAAAAGCTCTTCAGTTTTATAAGTCAATGAAACAGTCAGAACCATCAACTTCCACTTCCCAAGCTGGAAAAGAATTTTCAGCTAGCAAAGGATGGCTAACCGGGTTCTTAAAAAGAAATGCACTTCATAATATTAAGATAACAGGGGAGAGAAGAGAGAGAGAGAGAGAGAGTGCGACAGCAGATGAAGGAGCAGCAAAAATATTTCCAGAGGAGCTAGCGAAAATTATTGAAGATGGGGACTATTCTGCCGATCAAGTATTTAACGCTGATGAAACAGGACATTATTGGAAAAAATTGCCTAACCGTACTTACATCGCAAAGGATTAAAAAACTGCAAGTGGACATAAAGCAAGTAAAGATCGAGTCACCTTATTACTTTGTAGCAATGCATCAGGAGATCGGATGTTGAAACCTCTCTTAATAAATAAATCTCTCCGACCACGCGCCCTTAAAGGTAAAGATTTAAAACAACTGTCCGTGCATTGGATGGCTAACCCGAAAACCTGGATGACAACAGCTATTTTTACAGAATGGTTCAATAATTGTTTCGTACCAGAAGTGGAAGCCTATATGAAGGAAAAATCTCTCGATTTTAAAGTTTTATTAATTGTCGACAATGCATCAAGTCACAATTAGAACATCCAAATGTTTAACTAGTATTTCATCCGCCGAATACAACAAGCCTTATTCAGCCATTAGATCAAGGCATAATTGCAACTTTTAAAAAATATTATATTAAGACAACGTACAAATTCATCTTGAATAAACTAGAAAATGAGTCCTTAACAGTAAAAGAGATGTGTGGAAACAATTTTCTATTTTTGATTGCTTAATTCATGCTGGATCTGCTTCCGCTCAAATAAGACCTAGAACTTTAAATGCCTGTTGGAAAAAGATTTGGCCAGCATGTGTGACAGACAATACAACCACTCAAACATCGACACTATCAGATGAAATAATTAACTTGGCACAGGAAATTGGAGGAGATGGTTTTAATACCTTCAGCCACGATGATATAGATGAATTGCTTGTAGATGATGCATTAAGTGACCATGATATTATTGATTTAACTTTAGATCTAACTGTAGACGGCGTCGTAGGTCTAGAAGGAGATAATGACGAGGAAGAAAAATCAACTCCCCTCACTGGAAAATTAATTCAAGTATGTCTCCAACTTTGCAGTAAATTAGAAAATCATTTTCTTATTAATGACCCCAATTCTGAACGAGCCTCTAAATTACAACGTGAGCTGCAGAGCTGCATATCTGGATATCGTGAGGGGCTGCGGTAGCCCAGTGGTTAAGGTATCCAACCATGGCAGGCATGTCATGAGTTCGATCCCAGTACCACTAAAGACCCGCCGTGTAGGGCAGCGATGCACGTTAAATCTGTCGAGAGCTGAAACGTCCTCCCGTTGGTGTGGTGTGGTAGTTAGGAGAGGGGGGTGCTAGCTCAGGTGTCGTCCACGTCACTTGACCATGGTTCAAAATTACGTGGTCCGTCGCCAAAAGCCCTCGTGTAGCTGAACAGTGCGACGTTAATATTAACTCACTCACTCACTCACTGGATATCGTGAACTGTATAAAAAAATAAAAGAATCATTATCGCAAAGTTTAATTACTGATTACATGGTCAGAAAAGGAAGAGCTACACAGAACGAGAATGAAGTTTGTAAAAATCCGTGGCCTTTATCGCAAATATCTATTGCAGAGACAGTCTCTTCTGATGATGAAAATGATTTGGAACCACTTCGCAAACGGTGCAAACCATTATCAGATAGCGATAATGATTAAAAATGTAAACCTATGTGTATTACTTTTCCATAAAATAAAATGAATTAAGGTTTGAATACAAGTTGTTTTTTTTTAGCTTTTGTGTGAATTTTTTTTAGACATTCGAAGTAATTTATCATGCAGCCTATTTCTTTTCATTTCTGCAATTTTTTTTATGCGGTTTTAAGTTAATTTTAACTAGTTGTTTTGGTTTTATGCGATTTTAGAACACTATATAAGGAACGTATCCCTACTTTCTCCATTCAAGTAATGTCTTTTTTACTGCGATTTTTTTATATGCGTTTTTCGGTAGAACGTATCTACCGCATAAAACCGAGACCTGACTGTATATATATATATATATATATATATATATATATATATATATATATATATATATATATATATATATATATATATATATATATATATATATAAACTGACACTATTCTAGAGCTAAATGGAAAAAAGTCTAACGTATTTATGTCCTTTTATTTTTAAAGTTTATCAGAGAAAAATAATTGTACTTCATTTGATTAAATATTTTTCTTATTTTGTAGGCACCCAAATAAAGATGGTAATATAAAATTCTGTCAAATAACTGGAGTTCTATAAGCGTTTACTATATCTGAACTAAGTGATAATATTAAATAAACCATTTCTCGAAAAACTGCTCGAACACATACGTATAAGTTTCAATTTTGTTTTTTACTATGAATAGGGAAGAATTTTTTTTGTTAACACTGTCCCACAGATACACAAAACTTCAAGTAGTCCATAAATAAACTCAAATCCATGCCTCTTCGGGACAAAGAATGGTCTAAAACAGAGGTGGGCATTAAGTTGATCGCGATCGACTGGTAGATATTTTGGGGTGACCGCCTTTGACTAAGACCCAAGGAGCGCATTCTAACAGAAATACACTTGCCTCCGGTACGTGTTGATGCAGTAATTACTATTAAGGCTGTCCTCGGTAAAAGTACGAGAGCTTCAACTAAATTGGAGATAAAACACGAAACACGTTTTATACCAGAAAAAATGTATCAACTCCGTTAAAATTGGGAAGTATGATAAAAAAATACTGCTCTTTAAAAGATAGTGAAGCCAGAATATCATATTAATTTTTCATTTATTTTATATCTGAAAAAATATTCCACGCAAATTCGAGTCTTATTCATTAACATTAACCGAAAACAGCCTTAAAATCTCTCTTCAGGAAATCAACATACCTGTAGGAAATTCTTCAAAATTTCTTTATTCAAATAACAACAAAATCCACCTTAACACGAAAAAACAAGAATGACCAACCACCTACGCCAAACATGAGAAACAAGAAGTAATCACCAACCACCTACGCCAGAAGTCTACGTACACTTGTAACATAGAGCTTTAAAAGGCATTTAAATGTGAGATAATTGCACCAAGTCGAGATTTTAAGTAATTATAAGTTGCTATAACGCGATTTATTTAGGATTTGAGACTTAAATACTTGTGTGATTCCATGGCAGGTAAAGGAAAAGAGATCGATGTATTACTGAAAGAAAGATCATCTTAAATCTTCTGAAAAAGGGGGAAATTTTTAAAGCAATTGCTGAAACTGTTAATAGAAGACATTCATTGATTCAATAAGTCTTCATAAACTACAAATCAACTAAAATTTTAACGTTCATGCCAAGACACGGCCACCCGTTTGTAGTGTCACCTTGAGAATCTTGCTTTGTAATACGCTCTATAAAAATAAATCCAAGACTAAAAAGCTGCGCAAATAGCTAAAAGTGTGGCTGAGATCTTGCAAAAAAGTGTGATTTTAACTACAATCCGAGAACTGAAAAATGATGATTATCATGTCCGAGTTGCACTCAAGAAGCCATTCATGTCTCGAGTGAACATAGCTAATAGAATGATATTCGCCAAAAAACGCCTAAATGTGACACATAATTATTGAGAAAATGTCATATATTCAATTGAAAGTAATTTTTGTAATTTAGCATAAAAAAGCACAAAAATATAACCGCAAAAATTCCTGCACAGATCTTGAGAAAAAAAAATCTTCGACTATCAAGCATGGAGGAGGAGGCATAATGTTTGGGGGTGCATAGGAAGCCTTTGGGTTGGAAATCAGTAATTTATTGAATCAGCTATGTACAAAATTGATTATTTGAACTTTTTGAAGTAAAATATAAAGGAAACTGTCAAGAAAATTTCCGTGAGTGATGATTTTTACTTTCAGCAGGACAAAGTTACCAAGCAAATGGCTTACAACGTGAAGCTATGGCAGTTCTACCATATCCCAAACCAATTCCGTAAGCCATCCCAGTCCCCAAACCTAAGCACAGTACAGCATTTGTGGGATTTACTAGAGTGAATAATCAGGGAGAGCGTAATAACATTCAAAGAAATGTTCAAATCTGTCGTAGTAGAAGAATGGAACACAATAACTACGGATGAGAGAGAGACAAATAAACTAGTTGAATCCCTGCTAAATATGTTGAGAGAGTTACAAAAAGAACGGAATAAAATTTGAAAAGCATTGGACTTTTAGTTACAATCCATTATAATAAAGGTTTTTTACCAGTGTACGCAGACTTTTGACACGCACGATTTGCGTCCTTCTCAAGTTATAAATATTTGTATTATTTTACGTAATAATCAGGTGATTTTTGCTTTTACTATTTGAATTTACGACGTTAGAGGAATCAATAAAAATAGTACTGATTCAGAAAGACTTCATTTAATTAGCGATCTTTGCATGAATATGAAAGTTGATCATTAGTACACAGACTTTCTGAGGCAAGTGTATTTGCTCTAACCGTCAGTATCAAGCTCAATTTCCTCCATCCAAAGAATTTTTCCGTCTTCGATTCACACTTGCTTTTCAGTACGAAAAGCATTAGCAAAAAAGTGAGGCCTATACTCCAATAAATATACGGTAGTTAGAATTAAGTCATTTTCTTTTTAAAAACTTTTCTCTCTCCCAGCTATATTTTTTTACCATTTTGTTATAATCATGAAAACATGGAATTCGCCAAAGAAAGAAAAATAATAAACTTCTTTTTCAAAGGAAGGAAATATAGAAACACAGCTTTTTCGAGACCCAATGGTCATGCTATGCAGATGGAAGCAAACAAGAAATGCCGTTGAAGTGTTCTGATATTCAGGTGATAATTTAGCTCTTACGCTCATGACACCTAGGCCACTGGGTGGACCGCGAAACTTTGAAAATTTAGAAGCAGACCGCAGCCTGGTAAAGTCTACCCACCCCTAGTCTAAAAGATCTGGAAAGGCCTTGATTTGTAATAATACATTAAATCTGCTTGAATAGCTTTATTTTGTCTCTCACTTGGCTTTTTTGAATAGAAAGATATTAGATCCGGAGCAGAAATTTGAATTTTCAATATTACAATGGATAATGATAGAAGAATGGCCTATTTTTTAAACTCTTAAGAATATTAGGAAAGGTTAAGAAAATATGCTACCGATAACTTTAAACTGCATTGGATATGTGAATGTATAGGACCCTGTCTGTAACTCAAAATGGCTAAATGCATCGTCCGCAAGTCATTGTTAATCGTGCAATTAAAAAAAGAAATCCAAAACAATTTTATTACTACAAAAATTGAACCAAGAAATATTCGCATAATTTCAAGGAGTTAACACATACCCACGCATTTAAAAACCTCAAGGCACAAGTTTAGTTATGCAAGTCTTTTTTCCTGAAAATACATCGATTTCATGTTTCGTTAAAATCGACCTTTTATTCCTGGACCCCTCGACTTAAATTTCAGTTAAGAAAATTATTGACTTTGTGACGAATCTATACGGAACTTTATCACTAACCTTCTGAGTCGACCTTTTTAGGGAAATTTAATTCCCTACCTATTTCCAATCAACTCCAAAAAGCGGACAGGACTCCTTGTTATATGCAGATTAGATTAAGTATTTAAGTCAAACGAAATAGTAAAGTTAGAGCAGTAGGAGATAGAGATTGAAGCAGAAAGATATCGTGGATTTAAATTGAAGATTTTTTTGTTAGATATTTAATCTCAAGAATTGAGATTCCGAGTGGTAAATATTGATTTGTGTTTAAAGTCTCATTAAAGTTTTAGGAGTGAGATTAAAGTTAAATGTTCAATAAGAACATTATTAAATATAATTCTGGGATCTCTTATCGTGGTAATTTCTGCGTGATCGTTATTTAATAAATTAATTGGATCATTAATTAAGTTAATTTAAAGGATATTACCTTTAAAACCTCATAATATTAGTAGACAAATTTGTTAAGTCTTTGATTCTATTTGGATAAGATAACCAAATAAAGAAAGTTGTTTATAAAAATGGCTACTGGTTCTTACATGACTCCTATTTATTCTCGTTCTCAAAGTGAGGTCCTAGGAGACCTTCACAACTTGGACTTCTGCGATCAGTGTCTTAAAATTTTACAAAATTTAGAAATAATTTGGAAGGATGAAAAGAAAAATAATACAGGAATAATTTATCTTCATCTGGTTTAAAATCTTAATTGTAGCGTATGACAGATGGCCGCGATATATGAGTGGATGTCATCATTTGGAAAAAATCTGTATAATACCTCTTTTTACCAAAAAACAAAATAAAACCGGGTCTTGATTTCAGGGAACAAAAACTTTGGATATGAAATAATCTTTGCTTCAATTCCTTCTATGGCACATTTGTTTTGAAAGTTTGCCAACGCAACGGTGATCCGCAACCCGTGGATCAAATGGTGCCGGGCCGCCGAAAGAACATTAAACTATTGCCATTTTATTTCAAGTCGTGCATTTCTCTCGGATTTGCGCAGCTTTCCACGGAAATCACTTTATATTCCACGATAAATCACTTTTATTCATTTTTGGGGGGTGAAACTGTATTCCATTCTGAAGACATATTTAAATGTAACTAAATTAAAATAGTTAAATCAAAGCAATCTAAAATATGAACAATCAACGTGTCCCACCCTCAGCGGGCCGCGGTAAAATTATCAAACGTTGACCGGTCCGCAGCGATCAAAAGGTTGTGGAGCACTGGTCTAGAACAATAGCTGAGAATTTTTTTTCTGGCTTCAAAAATTGCACAACCGACCGCAATAATATTTATCTTAAGTCAGAAAATGTTTTCTCTCTCAGTCTTCCATTTCATATTTCATAAGTAGAAACGCTGTGGGGAAACATGTTCCAGTCGACCATTCCAAACTGCATTCCATGCACATACCATTTTTTGTCTCCTCAAATCGACAGTGGTTCCCAAACTATGGAGCACCCCTCCTAGGGGGCGTGAGAAACCTACATGGGAGGCATCAAAATTATTTTTAAAAAAATTATTTAAAAATTATTGATTTACTGAAAGGAGAAGCAAAACAATTTTTTTTATCTTACACTCATCTTCGGCATCTGCCATTAGTCGACGAGCAGCCCTATAAAATGATGACGAAGCATAAAAAGAATTACAATTTGCCTCCGTAGTGTTATCTACAATAAACTGCAAAACAAAATGTACATTCTGATTATAGTAAAAATATAGAAAATACATATTTATACTGATATAACATACTTCTAAATATATTTGTAATGTGCAATATACTTGATAATTATCAATACTAAATTAAGAACAAGCTTAATAATTACTAGTAACTCTCTCCGATGGGCTTTTAAAAGGAAAGATTAATATTAGAGAAATCAACATTCTAATTTTTTTTTCTATATTGAACTAAGATCTATATTTTGTTTTGAAAGCAGCCTCAGCAGAAAATCTTAATGGATTTGAGGTGGCGTGGCTACAGAGGATGTGGTAGGAGCGGACACATAACATTTCGTGGTTTGAGCGGACAATTTTTCCCCATCTTAGAACAGATAAAGGGTGCAAATAAATAAGGAAATAAATACTTTTGAAAATCCCAAATATAATTTAAAACAGTATTTTAAGGGGTAAATCTCTTTCACGGGGATAACGGGGGGATAACGAAGTTTTCTGTTTTTACACTCGATTATCGAATTACGAGGATAAATACATTTTTGTCAATCAAACTTAATTACTTATATTGAATTGTTAAGATATTATAGAGTGAATGCATTTTAAACATAGCGAAATGTAATAAAAATAAAAACTTTCAGATAAATATTTAAAAACTAATAGTAAGTAACAGTATAATGAAAGGTATGGACAAATTTCAGGAATTTCTATTTTAGAGTCAATTAAACGTTAGAACAGGTGCAATTACCGTAAAATTAACTAGTTTCATTAATGTAAGTAAAAACAAATGCTAGAAGTAAAGTATATAAAACAGATACAAGTAAATAAAAGAAAAATAAATACAAGTAAATAAATACTAACTAACCTTTATTATAAAGGCATAAATGTGTCAAATTTACCATTGAATTTAGTCTCACCTAGTTACAAAACTTAAAAGGTTTTAGACGTTTTTCTAAATTGTTTGATGTTTCGAATTCTCTCTCTTTTGCGATGTTTTCAATTCTTTCATCCAGTTTTACACATGCTTTTTTTTCTTTTTATTCCAGGGGTCTCCTTGGATTTTAAATTAAAAGACACGTTTTGTGTTTCTTCTTTTAGTATTTTAACTAATAAGTGGACATTAGGCTGGTTTCTGCCAGTGATTGCATTTAATTTGGAATTCCACCCTTCAACCAAATTTGTCCTATGACGCTGTCCATATGGTACATTCCAAACTTAAATGGGAACATTTGTATTGTCCATATAGTCTCTACTTTGAGTCCCTCTACACGGCGGGTCTTAAGTGGCATTTGGACTCGAATCAATGACTCGATAATCCTGGCCACGAATTCCCGATTAGGATCTATCGTGGCCTGCTATATGGGGTGAATAGGTAAATATAAACACAAGTTTCAACATATCAGAAACGAAAATATCTCATCTGCAGTGTTTGGAAGTTTGTCACAAAAAATTTCTCCCAAAAAGCATTACTATTAAAAAAAAATAATATCCAAAACACAAGGTGCGGCTATTAAATAACGAGACGAACGCTGCTACAAGAAATATAAGCATGTGACGAACGCCAGCGACCAACAGCTATTTAGCGTTTTCGAATGCAGTGCCTCTCGTTTTTCTAAATAAATAGCTGTAATCTTCGTTCGCATGAGGGTTATTTTTTTGTTTCACCGGAAAAATTATAAGTGTAACACTAGAGCAACGAACTGTTGCAAAATTTCACATAAAACTTGGAAAATACCTCTACTAAAACTTATAATTTGTTAAAAGAAGTCTATGACAATGAGAAGGTTTCTTGAATATACAAGTGTTTTTGAGGGGTTTCAAAGAAGCCGAGACGACGCTGAAGGTGATTCATGCCCCAAACACGGAAGGCAGTATAAAAAAAATCGTTATGTGGTTTGATCTGACAGTCGGTTAAGGCTGTCTTCGGCTAATGTTAAATAGGACCCAAATTCGGAATATTTTTACAGATATAAAAGTACTCAAAAATTAATATTATATATTCTGGCTTCACTATCCTGTAGAGAATAACTTATTTTATCATGCTACTCACTTTTATCCGAGTTGACACATTTTTTTCTTGTATAAAATGAGTTTCGCATTTTTTCTCCTATACCGTAATGCTAAATGAACAATCCCTTTACATGTTAAAAGGAAAAACTTATTATTTATAAAATATTTTGAAATTTTAAAAACACTATATTATAAATAAATCCACAAGTTACAATGTCACAAATTTTTATAAAAATTGAAGCATTTTTTCTGTCCGAAAATGTGCTCCGCTTTAAGTTTACGTTTTTGTGCATATGGCGAAAACAGCCTTAAGTGTTTGTGTGATTACTTAGACTGTAGGAATTGACAAAGAATCCGTACAGCAAATTTTACGTAATAATTTTGGCATCCAAAAAGTGTGTGCCAAAATGATGCTAACAGTTCTCTTATTTGAACAACAAAACGTTCGCAAAAATGTTTTCACTGACACTTTGAATGTTATTGAAAATGTCCTAAACTTATTGAAAAGGATAATAACGTGTGGCAAATCGTGGGTTTTTATTTATGATTCTGAAACGATGTACCAATTCATGCACTGGAAGAGCCTAGCTTCACCGAGAACCAAAAGTGCTCGAATGAGCAAATCGAAATTCAAATCAATGATGATTGTTTTTTACAATATTCATGGGATTTTATTCTTCACTGGTTTCCTGAGGTCAAACTATTAATCAACGCTACTACCTTCACGTTCTTGCTGAACTCCGTACAAGAAAAAGGAAGAAACGACCCGAATTGTAGAAAGACAAGTCATGAATTCTTTATCAAGACAATGCGCCGGCTCATTCCGCATTGTCTGTCAGGAGGTTTCTTGCCAAGTACAGCATCCCAATGTTAGACCATCCGTTTTATTCACCAGATCTTGTACCCATGCGACTTCCCTAAGGTGAAATCCGTATTAAAAAAACAAGATTGAGTCCATTGCGACTGTGAAAGAGAAAATGGCCTTTAGAAGGCGACACAAGAAGACTTTCAGCCCTTTTTCAAACAATGGAAGATTTGCATGGAGCACTGTAGAGATAGAGGAGAGGTGTATATTGAAGTTTTTTGTTAATAAGTAAATATGTATGAAATCAAAATAAAATGTTTTATAATATCAATCTCGTTATTTAATATGCACATATTTACTAGGTATGGCTGTGTTCTTTAATTTGCTTATAATTCTATTTATGAAATTATGAGTGTAATTTTTCAATTTTAGGAATGAAAATAGTTTTCTTGAATGTTAATATTTTTCTGTAATAATGTATGATTTTAATACAATAAAATAATTAGCATTTTTCAAATTACATAAAAGAAAGCAAAGGACAAAATGAATTATTCATGTAAATTTAATTCAAATTCAAATCTTTTTCTTTCTGAAAATTCAGAATCAATAAAAGCATTTTCTTTTTCCAATTATGTGGAAATATTTAACTTTTAATTCTATCATTTGCAAAAAAATAATAATCCTCATTATCAAAGAAACATGTACGTATTATGATCTAACGTAGTATATATTTTATGTATCCCATATACACACATTATATATCTTTTTTGACTTTGTATAAGAAACAATGTAATATATGCAATAAAAAGTAAATTAATACACAATTGCTTATTAAAAGTGCATTCTTTTGTGTGTGTGTGTCGCACCAATTTATAATCAAACCATATCCCGTAGAAGGAAATGTTTCAAAAGAATTTTACTTCGACGTTTGTTTCCTTGAGTTGAAATTCTTCTGGAATCTCCTTTTATAGAGAAACCCCTCACTTCTCTACATTTTTCAAACGTGTGTCAAAATTTTCGGTTTCATTCGAGTCATTGTGCATTAGATGATTGCATTAGATTACTTATAAAATATCGTATATATAATTATGGTAAAAATTGGCCTAAAATAATCTCTAAGAAATCGTTCTATGATATAATTTCTTACGGATTAGAATTACACCTGACGGATTGAAGTTAGCTTCCAAATTTCTCGGCCATTCATAATTATCTCACACAGTTCTCATGCGTTCATAACTAGTTATCTCAATTGAAGACGATTCCAACTAAGGCTTATCCTTTTTATTTGATGAACATCTCTCACCACGAAACAAGAACAGGGAGTGTATCCATCTACTTCACAATTGCTGTCTTGTGAATATATTTCTGGGATAGCATCAAATGTAACCTTGGGAAAACCTTGATTGTGAGGACTTCGGTCGCTACATAATTGTTACAGATAATCCGTCTACTTTTTTCGTTAAACTGCGGATAATGGCCCCTATCTCAGTTCAACTCCGAGAGATAATGTTTATCTCTGATCCTTGGGAGCATCAGCTATCAGTACTTAGCAAAGGTACCCTTCCAATACGCGGCGGCCAATGTACGAGTCCTGGAATAAATATTTTGACTTATCGAATTCACACAACAACATTGTGTTTAAAATCCTTTTTGTTTATTTTTTAGTTGGATAAACTACACTCATCTCTTGATAGCAAATTAATTAAGGTGAGAGAACATTTTTAATAGGTCATCTAATTTCCTTTAATCGCATTGTTCTTACGTCAGTGCCCTAGTATTATATACAACTAGAGTTAAAGTCCGCATAGTTCGGTTGATAGCAGTAAATTCGTTACCTGAATTCTAACCATAAAATCACATTGAGAGGTCTCCGTGTTTAATTTATATAAATTACGAAAATGTAAGTTATTTTAATAACAAATTGAAATAAAGTATAAGAGATAGAGTCTAAATGAATATTTGAGATGCGTTCAAAAGATATCCGGCCATAAGTTTTTGTGCACAAACATAGAAGACTAGAGAAACCTAGCCTGCTGCCAAGAGATTTTAATGTTCATAATGGAATTTCTTCCTGAGTTGTCGTCGCCCTGCTGACGAGTCAGGAAGTGCAAATGACCGTCGTTGGATTGTCTCGTTTGACAGGAGAGAAAAACTTGAACAACGCGATACTAAATTATGTTGTGTGCAAAGCTTAAACGATTTCCGGAGACCAGAAGAAGAAAAAAAATCTGAAAAGGGGACCAGATATATACAGAATACGACGGACCATTTTAAAAAAAGTCTTCCAGTGTTGCTTCTGTTAGTGACGAAATCGTTGAAAGAAGTGCGAGACCCCGTGCCCAAGGATTACTTTGAAGGAGATCATTGTAAGACTGTTGTATCTGAATACTGTGAAATATTTAATGAATAAAAGAAATATTTTTAACACACTTCTTATAATAAATTACCTAAGTACCTCCTATTAACAAATTAAATGCATTATATTTTTAATTTCCCATATTAATCGATTATTCAAAAAATGTTAACACATTTTTCCTTCATTTAATTTCAATATTTTTTTCTTTTTGTTAATTTTATTGTAACTTTATTGCAATGATATCTGGTGAAGTATGTACGTTATATAATCATAACGGGATTAAGCACACTACATCTTTTTTAATTGTACATATTATGGTAAAACTATCAAGTAAAAGGAAAGTGTATAACCCACTTATAACAAACATCGAAAATGTGCTTCTTTTAATATCTCTCAAATATTCAGAATAATTTTAATTCTCTATATAACTTTGATTTACAATATTACTCATTTGTTTTGAGATATAATAAAAGACATGCTCCGAATTTTTTTTAAATATCACTTTCTTTAAGCAAATTGCACACATTTTTCCTAAAATTTATTTTTATTCGGGAGAGGAGGGAAGATTCTGATACATCTTACAACATTTTCTCTTTAGTTTTGTCTCTGCAAAATGTTTTGTAAACGATTTGCGATTCTTATAAAAATATCAAAAAAACTATCGTATTGCTTCAATTTGCAACGATACAATCCCCATTAGGGGAGGAGTGCTTTGATTCTCGCTGGAACACTCTCTTTTTTAATTGCATCACTGAAAAATGCTCGAAGGAGGGGGAATTCTATTAACGTCGCACTATAAACAAGCACGAGGGGTATTGGCGACGGACCTCCGAACTTTCAACTATAGGCAGGTGGCGAGGGCACACCCCACTCCTAACTTCCACTCCACATCAAGAAAGTTTGGGCCTCTACATATTTAACATGCATCGTCCCCTTTTACACAACTGGTGTTCAGAGATACCAGGCTCGAACTCATGACACGCCTGCCACAAGACCGTGACCTTGACCACTAGGCTACCGTGTCCTGTAAAATATTCCAGTGGTTTTTTTTTTTTTGCACGGTTTTTCTATTCTTATCTAAAATTTAGAGAAATTCTCGTATTATTACAAATTAGCAGGATGCAAATTATTTTAAATACAGCAGAACCTCTATATAACGAAGTCGCTAAATCCCGAAAAAAGTTCGTTACTCGGAAAATTCGTTATATAGAGGTTCATCTCTTTTAACTTTCTTTATAAACCACATAAAACAAATTTTAAATACATGAACACTATATATTAAAAAAGGTAATTATTCACACCTTTTTGTAAATTAAAAACATTTATTTTATATATCTTACCTATCAAAAAGAAAGAAAGAAAGAAAAACTGCAAGGAAAGTTTCTTGGTGCCTTTATCCCCCCCTTTCCTGAAGAATTAATTTTTTTTCTTTGTTTCTCAAGCACTTACGTTTCGAGCTACAAGAAATGAAGTTACCAGTACGACTGATCAACACTACAATTGAAAGGAGACTTCTTCCAGGATACTTGGACACGAGACAACTCCACTGAGGGTGAAAGGGGATATCGAAGTTGTTTCTAGTGAACTGGACGATGGGAATTAAATGTTGAAATGTTTGGAAATACTGAAAAAAAATTAGAAAATAATTGAATCACTGGAGAAAAATTCGTTGTATAGAAAATGCACTTCCTTATTGAGAGGTTATTTTACGAAGAAAATAAAAATAAAATAAATAAATGGTTCCAGGAAAAAGTTTGCTGTATAGAAAAATTCGCAATATAGAGGTTCGTAATATGGAGGTTCGACTGTAAATATTTAGCTGGAGTGTAATGCATTCTGTCGCCAAACTGGAAGTGTTTTTTTAATTCATCTTTTTCATATTTTTTACTTGAGATAAAAAAAATGAAACAAGAAAAAAGAACTTTCTCCCCCATGTCTAAAAGCTTCGATAAGGCTTCATCACTCTCTTATTTCTATCAAAAGGAACGTGCTACGCAAGAATCTTTTGTTGATTAGCAGATTGCGAAAGAAATATCGCTAAATATAAATTGTGAAAGGGATTTGGAAATTATAGGAAATTAACCTTCTTAAAATAGCCAAGGTTCAACTTTTAATCAAACGAATCACTTCCTAAAAGGTAGGATATGTTTTCGAACAGCATCTAGATTCATTATGAGAATGACTCATTTAAATTTTCAAATCAGAATTTTTTTTTAAAAAAAAATCATAATTATCATTTAGATTTCAAAAGAAGGCAGTAAGATGTTCTAAAAGGGTCACTAATGGATTTCAATCTATATAACACCGGAGATTAATTTAAAGATTGATAATGTTGAAGATCTCTCGTTTTACCTAAATGTCTAAAACTCAGACAAACACATTCATTCTATAGCCTTATCTATAATATTAATTTACAACTATGTCGTCTTTATCAACTTCTTCAATGCTTACCTTGAAATGCTGAATTTCCCGTGAGGTTTTTAGATGTATTCCAGGAAAAAATATTTAAAATAAGCTAAATAAAAAAAACCGCGTGGTATCTGTTGTGTTCTTCATTTTTGGATTGAATCGATACAATTTAAATCTGTGCATTGGTTCTCATAAAAAAATGATTTTTTTCATAAATTAAATTTCAAGAAAAATGAAAGACTAAAAAATCTTACATATCATAAGATTCACATACACACAAGTATATAAGCTTTGTACTCTCATCATTATTAAACGAATTTTAAGGACGCGATATTTGGAGCAAGTTATTTTTAGATTTTCTAGTAGTTATATCTATGGGTTTGTGATAAAGCGCGAAAACCTGTGCCTTGCGCGTGTGTGGTTTGAAAATTTATACTCTGTACTGGCTTTTGGAAAGTAATTTTATTGCTAGAACAATGCAATTCTACTCGTATTTTAGTAGTTTCTAAAAACTTTCATTCTCTCTGAATTATAGCTGTATGAGTTTTAAGTATTGCTATTTTAGCATTCAAAATTTTAACTAACAATTCTCTAGCATCGAAATCTAGTACTTGATTTATTTGTACATTAAAGATTTGTTCACGACAGAAAATATTGAAACGTCTCAAAAGGATCCAGGAAAGAAAATGGCGCAATTTAAGCAATTCAACAAAATATCTATATGATTAAACCCTTATTATAAAGATTTGCATTCGCATTATTTATTTGTCAGTATAAAGTGAATTTGTCAAATATTTACAAATGAAATGATTGATATGAGTCATTAACCAGTTGAACGTTCAAGAGGAATCAATCTAGTTATCGAAGAGCATAGGTTTATAAGAAAACGAGTTTTCAAAAAAATTGCTAAATGAATGCTTAGGATATGATTTCCAATACGTTTTAAGACAATCTTACATGTAGTACTATTTTATACTCAGTGTATTTAGATGGAAGTTGACTGCCTTTAATTAACACTGGTAGTAAACCCAGGATGTCATACAGATATTTCCTTGTTTCCACCAAGTAACCCCGATTAGCTGAGTGATCATAGTCGTAAACTTGAGGCTCATACTATTTCTGTCAAATCATGGGTTCGAGTTCTGTTGCCACTGAAGACCTACCATGTAGAGGGGCTGAGGCTCAAAACTCTAACGTTGACGTGGTGTAGAAATTTGGATAGTGGAATTCTCCAGCTCGGCAGCCATCCTCGTCAGTTGTCCGAGGCTCAAAATTATGAAGTCCATGGGCCTTCATGTTGCTTTGAAGGGCGACGTTAAAAAGTAATCTATCAGTCAATAATACTTTTAACTCTTCCTTTCCTTCTATCTGCGTCACAGATGTACATCAGCGGCTCTTCAACTGAAGTCAGCGGGGGTCCCCAGTACCTTTCTTGGGAGTCTGTGAAGGTCTCTCGTTCAATGTTAAGAGATTCCCCTCTTTTACAGAATCTGAAAGGCCTCCAGGAAACATTGAAAGGTGTGCTATCCTTTACTAGATTGCCCCATATGAAAAAACTGTGCGAGAACATGGATTTCGACTAAGAAGATCAATTCAGTTTTTTTTTATTATTTTCAACTTTCTAGCCATTACTACAACACAGTAGCGCACACAAAACTTTTTCACGGGTCCAGGGCCGACAGCTCACCATTTTGGTATCATGCTCCATTGATTTTGGGGAACAAAAACAATACAAAATTAATTATTGAATAAATAATTAGTATAAATTAATAAAATTAATTATTAATAACAAATGCATAATCAAATTTTAAGTAATATATACATAGAATTATAACCAATCGAAAAAAATCAAGGGCTAGGGGGGTTTGATTGATTGAATATTAACGTCGCACTGTTCAGCTACAGGAGGGCTTTTGGCGACGGACCACGTAATTTTGAACCATGGTCAAGTGACGTGGACGACACCTGAGCTGGCACCCCCCTCTCCTAACTACCACACCACACCAACGGGAGGACGTTTCAGCTCTCGACAGATTTAACGTGCATCGCTGCCCTACACGGCGGGTCTTTAGTGGTACTGGGCTCGAACCTGTGACAAAGCAAGCCACAGTCCGATACCTATACCACTCGGCTACCGCGGCCACTGGCTAGAGGGGTATACGGACCTCTTGGACATCCCCCTTGTGTGCGCCACTGCTACAACGTAATATTTTCAAAACATATAGCAGAAACACATGTGCAATGATTAAGAAGCATTTGAAGTAGATGTTTGTGAGCAGGAGGATTCTACATTAGTAAAGAACAGCTGATAGAAATTTCTCCAGAGGGCACTTTGAAATTGGTTTACAAGAATAAGTCCTTTACAAACTTTTGGGATCACTTACGGGAAAATTTTTCCCAGCTGTCCCCGAAAGCTCGGAAAGTTCCGCGATGCCTTTCCAAAATACTTATTTATGTAAAAAAAACATTTTCGTCTCCTTTTTCTTAAAAATAAGTACAGAAAGCGTCTGGAAAACGTAGAACACATGATCTGAGACTGCAGATTACAAATATTCAGCACCATCTCTTTTTCATTAAAATTTTTAATTAATACAGTTAGGTACATTATTTACTTATTGGAGATTAGTTTTTTCTAATATTTTTAATTACCGTAAAATCCGGCGTATAACGTGCACCGGTGTACATCGCGCACCCATATTTTCAAGCTGTATTTTTGAATTTTTATATATATTCGCCGTATTACGCGCACCCCCTGGTTTGCAAAGAATTCAGAAATGTTAGCTCTTATGTTTTGAAGGTATTCCCCAGACTTTTGAAAAAATAGTCTACTTGTACAACTACAACGCTCTTTGATTTCATAAAGCATGTCATTTCTTTCAAATCAAAAACAATTCAATGTGTAAAATTCTCTTATGCTCACACATCTCTTTTGTTATTTTTAAAGCTATCGTTTTTATACCCGGCGTATGTGGCCGCGGTAGCCGAGTGGTAGAGGTATCGGAGCGTGGCTGGCCTTGACACGAGTTCGAGCCTAATACCACTAAAGACCCGCCGTGAAGGGCAGTGAGGCACGTTAAATCTGTCGAGAGCTCAAACGTCCTCCCGTTGGTGTGGTGTGGTAGTTAGGAGAGGGGGTGCCAGCTCTGGTGTCGTCCACGTCACTTGACCATGGTTCAAAATTACGTGGTCCGTCGCCAAAAGCCCTCGTGTAGCTGAACAGTGCGACGTTAATATTCAATCAATCAATCAATATACCCGGCGTATAACGCGCACTTGTAAATTCGATCTTATTATTTTTTTTTTGTTAAAAGTGCGCGTTATACGCCGGATTTTACGGTAGATGTCCACTGCTTTCTTAAAGGAAAAAAGAAGTGTTAAAAATTTGTCTTATATATAAAGGATTATTGAGGAACCTTTAAATCACTCAGCGATGTGTTGAGGGTCAGGGAGGGATATTCAAAATTTTGGGTTTTTGTGATGTAAAGCTAATACATAAAGGGGGGGCAGCGATCGAAAGTTTAAAAACCGCTGATAAATATGATAAATTCGATTTCTTGTAAATTAATTAATGTTTAGTGCAGATTGGCCACTTATGTGGCCTTTGTATCAATCAAATGAACCAATCAATCAACATATTTATGAGTAGATGCATTTCATAAAACCAAATAATCGATCAACAAATTGGTAGACAATTCATATTGGGGATAATATAGCCTTTGTTGCTCCATATCCCACAAAACTCATAACTAAAAATTCATATTGCCTTGCAAAATCCAATATTCATCTAAGACTTAATTATTAAATATAGGTCAACAATATGTCCAATTAATTAATATAAATATTTGCTTTTGTATATGTAATGAAATAAGCTATATAAATTAATTATAACCCTTCATTTTGAATAAATTTTTTTGTAGTTGGTTATCGACTAATATTTTAAGTCATACTCGTATTTATAATACTTTTACGCCTAGAGTTGCAAAAATTGCATGTAGAAAACAGTTACATGTAGAGTTGCATGTAAAAAAGTTCGGTGATTCCTATTAAAAGGGATAATCTTACCACTTCAAGCTGCTTTGATTTATTATATATACAATGCTTTAAATCACGTTTGTTGGTCTTGAATGGCTTTGTGCTTTCAGAGTGAAAGTGTATACGCGCGGTCATTTATCTTCTCATCCCTTTCATCAAAAACTGAACATTCTAGACAGAATAAATTAATTCTCTTCTTGGCAATCCTTGATGACCTTGATCTTAAGAAATGCTGACAAAATTAGAAATATCACGCACAATTTTTCCCCTTTTTAGGAAAAGAAACTGACAGGAGTGAATATTTTTCGGCGCGTGTCATCATAGGTTAAAAATATAGCAACATATCGTTTGATTGTTCTGATTTCAGTGAGATTTTTATGAAACAAAAACGGGGGGCATAAACTACATGGAAAAATTGTTCATTAATATTAATTAAGAAAAATCTACAATGAATACGAAAACAAGGTATTAATAACTTGTAAACATTTTTTCCCTTAGGGAAATAAAGTTATTTATAGTTTACAAAAGAATTTTTACTTGACGCGCTTTTCACGACAGTTTGCAAAACTGGTTTTATATATGATGTGACTTTTTAATTTGTTTGGAGAAATTTACCAAGGCAAGAAATGTCACTCTTTATGTTTCTACGAAATATTTTTCCTAAAAATTTTGAAACATATAAGTGGCTTCGACCCTGCACTCAGATATAATCGGAAAACCAACCTGGCGAGTCTCCAATTTATGCATATGTAATTATTAGCAAATTATATATTTATTAGTTAATGTAAATTTAATTGTAAGCACAGTACTTACACAACGTATTATCTTTATTTATCAATTATATAAAATTTTATAATTAATTAGATTTTACATTAATTTCAATGTTTTATATTCTCCCCCGTAATATAATTATACTTTTCACGTTTAGCGTGATAGTATAGGTACCAACTGGGGTGTCGTCTTCATTTTCTCGACTTGGAGAGTAGCTCAGTAGTCGTAATTGTCATTCATTGTGTCCCGTAATTTTGACAAAGGTTTAAATTTAAGTGGTCCGTCACCAATAGTCCTAGCAGAGCTTCTGAACGTGACGTTAATAAACAATCAATCAATCATGATTTTTCCCATGGTACAAAATAACGAGGCCCATCGTCAGTAGTCCTAGTTTAGCCTGTAAGTATGACTTTAACAATCAATGGATGCTCGTAACATTTATTGCGACATGTAAACGAAATCTCATAAAGAACTCTTTGAATTGTTTTATGGGAAAAAAGTATTTGCATGTTCTTCTTGCAAAGTTTGCATTAGTAAATTCTGAAAAAATGCATTAAATCAAGGCTATTGGAGGTCTATCGGCTATATTTGACTTAGTGTGTGTGTGAACACATTTTTTTTTTTACTGTTCTGTGGACAAAACAATTTTTTTTTAAAAAAAATAATTAGCACTTTTTTATTAAAATTGCTAATTGTTTGCAAATGCAAGCCTGCTGTTAATTACAATAAATTTTATACTTGTATGCAACATAAAAACAACATTTCTAAAATTCCTTAAATATCGTCCCTCTCTATAACATGTTTTTTAAAAGCAAGCTAAGAGGAATGTACTTATTGTGATATTGTAATGATTTATTAGGCATTAAAAATACATTGAGGAGTAACATCCAGAAATTTATTTTCTTCGTGTGAAATAGTAAAATTTATTTCTAAAAATCTTATATGGGCATCTGTGAACTCTCTGAATTAACCATTACTCTCTTAATCATCTACTTTAACAAAGCCATTTTTATTACACGGAAGTCAAGTTCACAAGGGGAGATCCAGTTAAAAAAAAAAAATTTATAGCTCATATTATTGTAACTACGCGTCTAAACCAGTGGTCCGTGGATCAAATGGTGCCGGGACGCCAAAACAATATTAAACTATTGCCATTTTATTTAAAGTGGTGCATTTCTCTCGGATTTGCGTAACTTTCCACGGAAATCACTTCATATTCCACGTTAAATCACTTTTATTCATTTTTGGTGAAACTATATTTTATTCTAAAGGCATATTAAAATGTAACTAAATTAAAATTGTTAAATCAAAACAATCTAAAATATAAACAATCAACGTGTCCCACCCTCAGCGGGTCGCGGTAAAATTATCAAATGTTGACCGGTCCGCAGCGATCAAAAGGTTGCGGAGCACACTGGTCTAAACTATACTTTATTCCTTCTCTTGCAAAAATAGTATTAGCTCATTAAATTAAAATTTAATCCATTGTACTAAATTGTTCGTATTATTTCAGAAAATGCACAAAAAACAATTTATATATATATAAGCAGTCATTATAATAATTTTTAAACTATTTTGTATACATGTATAACAAAAGGAGAGTTCCAGGTCCCTTGGACAATTTTTTTGTTCCTGTTGCTTCTGGAAAGGCATATAACTAGTCATCATCGTTGTGTAGGTTTGTCAAACGAATGATTCCCTGATTTTAACACTTCTGAGACAAAAACGCAGCCTCGAGATCATAAAATACAGAAGAGTGCTTACTTAACATGACTTATTTTATCCCAACGCCCGAGGAGCTTTGGGGGCCTTGTTAGGTTCCAAACCTGTATCAGTGAAAACCCAGCGAGTGCAACGTCCTTTACCCCTAGAAAACGTGACCTTGGAAAATTTATCAGGAGGTGAGCCCTTTTCATTCGTCCCGCGGGGATCCAACCCAATAACTTATGGGCAATAACAGACAGTATGTCAACAGATTGCGAGGAGATATTTACAGACTATCGCTGTTGGGAAAGTTCATTTCTAGCGTTTCGTTTTGAGTAGAATCATCTGTTTTAACACACTCTTCTTTTTTTAATACCTGAATCGCTAGGACACTAAAAGTTAAAAATTAACATTTCTTTTTTTTTAAGAGAGAGAAAGGGATCCAAATAATTGATTAAATCTAGAGAATTATGAAAAAGGCGAAAAGAAAATTAAACCTGTCTGTTAAAAGGACATAGCTTATTGCTTGCTTATGCTCTCAATGCAACCGTAGGGAGTTAAAAGTTTAACCCTTTATCCACCGACGGTACTTATAAGTACCACTCACTTTAAAATAATATAGAATAACCAATTTTACGAATATTTTGACAATACTTAGCAAGAATATTCTTTGAAATCCACTCTTCCAAAATATATGGCAGCACGGGTTCTAGGATGAGTATTTTAGCGGGGAAGGCGAATAGTTTTATAGCAGAAATTGCGTTTTCAGCTGACGGCGTTTTCAGCGGATTGCAAAGATAATCATTTGTGTCCCGAAAAAATAGTTGACGTCAAAACTTAAGTGTCTTATTTTTTTTGTATGTTAATGAGGACCTTAGAAAACGATTTGACTCTTTATTTTAAGTGAACAGTATATATAATTATTTTTAAAGGGAAATATCTCTAATTAATGAATTAGCTCTAACGGATTAAATTTCCCACTGTTGAATGTTTTGTTTATGTATATCCCTTAGAGTTTTCAATGTAGTGATCCAAAAAAAAAATATGTTGCATGAAGAAAACTGCAGTAAATCAAAATGCGGTAGATAAAGGGTTAAATACATGCTATGTCGATATTATACATCAGAAGCTGCCCTAAATTGGTGGGTATTTAATTCCCCCTGTAAAAAAAATGGTCAAAATTCTTTTATAAATGAGTTGCACTTTCCTGCTGTATGCATTCTGTATAAAAGCATGAGCGATTACTCGTAAAATTTATCAAATTTTAATTTCGCGTTGCAGTTAGTACGTAATTATACGTAGCGTAACTATGTTATGCAAGAATTCTATAACTGTGTGTACGATGGCTTTCTAAGACTACATCATTTCTTTCTATAAGTACCACTAATAAATGTGAATATTTTAACTTTCATTGTTTTATTTTTGGGTTGTTTTTTTTTCACAAAATTTAATATGATGGTCAAAAGACAAATATAGATACAAATGAAAAAAAAAATTTGTACTTATAATGAATTACATGAACAACAGCAAAATGATGGAAACGAAAGAATTTTTCTTAACCATATATAACAAACAATTATCAAACAGTTAATTTGATTTTTATTAACGTACTATTGAAGCCGGACCTTGTCATTTTGAACCACAGTCATGTGACGAAGACGACACTTGAGCTGGCCCTCCACTCTTCAAATTTCCACTTGACGCCAACAGAAGAACTTTCACCTTAAACAGATTGAGAGTTCTTAATAACTGTGTTCTTGTTTTCGTTATCATCTTGAGTTTTTTCTCAGAAATTAGGTGCACACGCACACAAATTTGATTTCAGGATGAACAAGTGAGACAAGAGATTAAAACAATTGTGTCAAACTTTACGATTTAACCCGTAAATGATGTAAGTCCTTGTGGTTCATGTGTGGAAGACGTGGCATTGAACTTTGGAGAGTAGAGTGCTAACTCGTATCTTGATAATAATTGAATCGTTATTCATTCCACATACAAATTTATTCCAAAAAAAATGCATTAGTTGATCTAAAAAAAGTTCACACATTTTTAATACATCGATATTTGATATTTTCCCAACATTATATTACTTGAACATAAGTAGTGGTAGTTTGCATTACTTTAAAAACATAATGGAATTTAATTTTTTTTGGAATATGTCAAGTAGAATATAAATTAATTACAATGTTCTTAATCAATGTAATTACTTCTCAAAAAAATGTAAAAATATTATTGTCAGCTCTTTTCATTAAAACGAAACCATTTTATTTTTAGATTTTTTTTCGTAAAAAAAGTTAAGATAGCTTCGTTTTGAGATGCTGAATTCAGAATCGCTAATTAGAAGTTGCATAAGCATAGAATTTGGTGGGAATGGAAGAGAAAACTTTTCGACCATGAAGTATATAAAAATCTCTTTATTTCAATATTATAAATTTTGAAACACTTTTTATTTTTATTTACGGAAGCTTGTAAAAGTGAATGGAAAGTATGTTTCAACTTTGAAAAATGATATATTAATATTTTACATGTCCTTATTTTACTATCTCTGGCTGAAATTAACCCGATGTAAGGTTATCCTGTCTGCTAAATTCAAGGGAAAGGCGATTTCCGGACTCTTTTGTTTTGACATTTTTGTGCTCAATAGAAATCGCCCGGCTTTGTGGACTCCATGCTGCTCAGAGACCTTGACGAAATGTCCTTTCCATGTGTAAACAAATTGGCGACTCTTGGCTCATTGCACCTTTGGCGAATAAGCGATCTTTGGCGACCTGCCCTATTTCTCTTCTGTTTACAATTTTTTGGTTGCTTTATTCTTACGTTCGAAAATTTCTCTGTTGATTCACACTAGAATGAGACGGTATTTTTACGCCTTATACAAACAGAATTCCCGTCTGCTCAGCGAAAACTACAAACTTGCCTTGCTGGGGAAGTAGAGTGTTAAAGTAAAGCGCCGTCTCTTATACCTCGTAATGGATATTAGAGCCTCAAGAAAATATTCCATGAAGAAAAATACTTTAAGGGAGGAAAAGTTCGATTTCACATCTTTTTCGACTTGGATGTTAAAAAGAATTTGAAAACATTGAAAGAAAATATAATTACGGTTCCTTTAGAAAGTGAGGATCTCGGTATCTAATATCGTGGTAGAGAATCTAAGAGAAACCTGCGTAAAAACCCGTTACACCTCAAATTCTCCGAAGCAGGGATGTCTTAAGATTTCTTGAGGCCCTGAGCCCCTATACAAATGTAAGCCTCATTTTAGAGCCTTAAAAGTAGATAGCACATAAAATGCTCTAAATACTCGTACAAACAATAACCCGAAACAAATAAATGTGCATGACTTATAATCGCACAAACCAGCTCGACCGACTGCCGCCTTTTGACTTAATGAGCAATGATAGTGTAGGGTGATACGCGTAGTCCTGTACGTGGACGACAGTCATCAGATGTAACCAGTTGACATAATGTCCAAAATTCCCAATTTCTCGGAGAATACAACTGGAAATAACATTCGATTGTTAAAATTATTCGAATTCTGATCTTATCAATGCTGAGTTGAGAACGAGACAAGGTCTCCATTGCGGTTGAGCCCCGGGCCTAGTTGGCCCATGCCTTCAAACGTCCCTGAAGTCATGTACATTTATTTGTTATTGCTCGTACGAGAATCTGACAACGTATGCTATGCACTGTCTACTTTTAAGGGTCATAGGTGAGGCTTACATTTGTGTAGGGACCCAGAGCCTACTTTTGGGTACGGGCCTCAAGAAGTCTTAAGATGTCCCTGGGAAGAGATATCCTGTTAGTCGACCTTTAGACAACCACTTAAAAGAAAACTATCAGTAAATTAAAAGTTTTCTGGGTATTTGATTTTTTACAAAACAGATATGTAATTTTTTATGTCAAATAACATAAAAATAAGAACGAATCATTTTAGCCGAGAAAGCATCGAAATCATGCATGAGTGATTCTGAAACCGTGAGCCTTTGCATACCTTTAGGTCAACGAAAAAGCTTCTTGGGAGGTATACGAGCATTTTAGAAAAAGAAAATAATTGAACATCCAAACCTAAAAATCTCCCTTTTGTTTATACTGAGAGCAGCAACGTGAGAAAATCAATTCAAGTCGAGACTCCAAGACGACTTCGTAAGGAGAAAAAACCACTGTCTGACCATTTCCACAGGAGTGAGTAAAAAAGGGAAGAATGATTACGGTCACAGAACATAAACAATGAGATTCGTATATCCAAAAAAAAAAAAAAAAAAATTCCTGCTAAACAGTATGACTTTCTATATTCTCCAGTGAATGGGGAGACATTTTTTTTCCCTGTGGTATAGTATTAGACACACACAGCTAATTTCCCCTCCAAAGTTTTAAATGAATGACAACTGTAAAAAAAACCTTGAAACCGCATAGTACCATACTTCAGGACATGTCCGCTGGGAAAATAGCTTTGGCTCATTAATGATAGAAAAAAATTATGTGAATTTTCTTACTCTGGGATATTTTTTGCGTGACGAAAAAAAGGTCTCACATCAGGTATGATCTTGCGTTTTGTGTGTGTTTTTTAGATGTAATTTACTGTATTTTTTTTTTTTTGTCATGCTTTCGAAAATTCTCTATATGTAAATCAGCTAAAGATTGTACAATCCTTTTTTCTTACCAAAAATGCATTAGAATTTTTATCAATTAAGATCAGAAGCTATTTATTCCCTAGAGCTTTATTTTCAATAGTTCTTGTAATTCAAAGAGAACTGGATTCTCCACCAAAGGCGAATTCTTTTAATTTGGTGTTGGAAATTTTTTTTTTCCAAATTAAAATAGATTTCATTCCTATTTAAACCTGTATAGAAGACCGCACCCGCGATCGGGCCGACTTTCACCGCACGACATGCCAATTCTTATGCACTTTATGTGACCTAAAAAATTTTATTCAAAAAAATTTTTTAATTTTTTTACTCATACCACCGAAAAATCATTACTAATTTATTTTAACTTTCATAGTTGTGGAAATGAGTTACAAATATTTTACTTGATATGAAATATTCTCTGGACTCCCTAACATTGTCCCCTAAATTAATTTTAATATTCCACGGACCTCCTCGGCTGTCACAAGGACACCCAGTGGTCCGTTCGAGCTATTTGGGGATTCTACGTTCTATACGCAATTGTTTGAGAAAATTCCTTTTTTAATAGTAGGTATAGACAGATACAGATAGAGGGTGGTGCAGGAACGTCTTAAGACTTTTGAAGCCCGGAGAAATTTTAAGATTTTCCGAGGCCCTGGGCTCCCATGCAAAAGTAGACCCTACCTGTGATTTTTAAAAATAGACAGTATACAGCATGCATTGTCAGATACCCGTATACATTCATGGTAATTTGAAACTCATAAATGCACGGGATTCACAAACTTAGGCACAAACCAGCACGACCGATGGCCGGATTTGGACTAAATGAGTTGAATGATTTCAGGCCCACACATGGACAATGGTCATTGCATAATAATATAGTCTTGCCCTTTTTGCCAATTGACATGCAGTTTGAAATTCTGTTTTTTTTGGAGAATACATAGGAGAATGATATTTGTCCATTAGAATTATCCGAATCATGATATTATAAAGACTGAGTCGAGAACGAAACAAGGCCCCATGCCTTAAGACGTCCCTGCTCCGAAGTGACTTGAAAAGGTCCGCCGCCAATAGCTCTGGGATGTTACTTTCTAGTTGCGAAGTCGCTCCCCTCGATTAGGAATAAAGGAAGAACCAGGAGCCGTCAGGATCTTCATATGACTTTATTAAGATCTTTTAACTTAATCGTCGAACAAATTACATGCGGCAAAACACACAATATATATATATTACCGAAATTACTTAACCCGGACCACTATCAATAACTGACTCGCCTAAACTCAATTCCAATACTATCACGGATCCTAATATTAAATAGTCAATCCTACCTTGATGTAGTCTGAAGTAGCGATCACAATAATCTTAGATGAAGTTGCGTATTTACTTGAGTGCAATGGTATGTACCTTGACTTAAAGGTTCTATATATATCACGTATAACTTCCGATAGCTGTCACTTAATGTTTTCCAAATCCACTTCACACTTGAACCACGGATTATCTTTACATTCCTCAAATTGCCACCCCGCTTACTCTAACTCCTGATATTTAAAGGGCCGCGGTAGCCGAGTGGTATAGGTATCGGATCGTGGCTTGCTTGGTCACGAGTTCGATTCCAGTACCACTAAAGACCCGCCGTGTAGGGCAGCGATGCACGTTAAATCTGTCGAGAGCTGAAACGTCCTCCCGTTGGTGTGGTGTGGTAGTTAGGAGAGGGGGTGCCAGCTCAGGTGTCATCCACGTCACTTGACCATGGTTCAAAATTACGTGGTCCGTCGCCAAAAGCCCTCGTGTAGCTGAACAGTGCGACGTTAATATTCAATCAATCAATCAACCTGATATTTAAAAGCTTCCTAATTTGCATCTTTCCTTCACTTCTTGGATTTGGTTGGAAAAGAGTTGCCATTAATTCTGGCCCCAAAGAACCTAAAGGACATGTTAAAGAAAAGACGCGTGAGCCCGTCACATAGTGCGACGTTAATATAAATCTCACTTTTCTTCTGCGAAACGATAAGTAATATCCCGATACCAGTCAAGTCGAACATGCTAGAAATTTTCCAATATAGAAAGATTAACAGTCAGTGAAAGTAATATTAGTATTACTTCGAATTTTATCGGATACTTTGGTCGATTGATTGAATATTAACGTCGCACTGTTCAGCTACACGAGGGCTTTATCGGATACTTTGGAGAGAGATTCCAGTGAAAAAAAGGTCAACAATTTTTAATAAAGTTAATTGTTACAAACGACATTCATTTGTCAAGTGCTACAGAGAACATCCCATTGAATTTTGGGAAATTTTATTATTTACTGATGAATCAAAATTTGAAAAGCAAAAACATCAAAATCACGCACTTCAATTTTGAGAAATGCAAATTATCAATTACAACAAAAGAAAATTGCGTCGACATTAAAGTATAGAGAATTCCAAACCATTTGAAGGTATATAGCGGCCTTCAGTGACCGACACCTGTGCTGTCACCCCAACCTCTCCTAACTTCCACGCCACATCAACGGAGGATATTTGAGCCTCGACAGATTTAACGTGCAACAGCCTCTTTCTCCCGGCGGGTTTTCAGCGATACTAGGCTCGAACACATGACACACCAGCTACTACTCCGTGACCTTGACCACTAGGCTAATGCAGTCGCCATTCGCTCAGAGATACAAACCCTTGTCTCTTTGCTATAAATTACATTCAAGAGGATATTTAGATGAAAGTACTTTTATGGAAATCAGTACGCCTAGCAATAAATGATCCAGAAAAAAATCCTGGAGAAATACACTTTCGCTAAATTTTGTAAACAACCATCCCTGCATCACTTTGCCCTTTCTAAATCGATCGTTTTTCCTTTGAAGGCAACATTTTTTTACGTATTTAATCACGTAAGTTGTTTGTAAATTTACTCGAGTTTTCTGTCCAATTAATTTCCTTCCCCTTCACTCCCAAAATCGATATCCCTTTTTCGGTAAACATATTCCGGAAATCGTTCAGAAGCAAGGATGGAGAAACAGAGAAGCAAGAACCGCCTTCTCACTCACAGGGAATGAGTGCCATACTGAAGGGTGGTATAGGTATCGGATCGTGGCCTGCCTTGTCGCGAGTTCGAGCCTAGTACCACTACCCGCCGTGTAGGGCAGCGATGCACGTTAAATCTGTCGAGAGCTGAAACGTCCTCCCATTGGTGTGGTGTGGTAGTTAGGAGAGGTGGTGCCAGCTCAGGTGTCGTCCACGTCACTTGACCATGGTTCAAAATTACGTGGTCCGTCGCCAAAAGCCCTCGTGTAGCTGAACAGTGCGACGTTAATATTCAATCAATCAATCAATCAGCCATGCTGAAGGAATCCGTACAAGAATCTCCGTAATGAATTAAAAAATATGTATCTTGTTTTTTTTAATACTTCGGCTTACCAGTATAAATTTTAATTTTTTTCACGAAATGAACCGATAATGTATAATTTTTTTTAAAAAATAGGATCAATTTTTATGTTTATTTATTATGCATCAATGCAATTCCACTAGAGTCCATCAGAAATTGAAAATAAAACATGTCGGGAAATATTCGTCGTATTACAACCAATAAATAATAGTACGAAAATAACAATATCAGTGCAAAAAGTGACTGTGTTAATTAATATTAGTGATAACTATTTAGAGTGTTTGCAAAATGTTTAAACAAAATAAAATAGTGGATATTATCCATCAAGACGAATACTGTTTGCAATGGAACTCGGCGTCAGAAAAGTGTATAAATTTACCTTTCAAAGGATACAAAAGCAAGCAAGAAAGAAAAGTGAAAGACAATCATTAGTTATATATATATATATATTCACATTTTCCATTCAAATCAGGACAAACTCAACAGTAAATGTTCAAGGTATTTGTACATTAAATAAACGTATTATCTCTGTTTCAGCTGTTAAAAAGAATAAGTGCAAATTTACCCCCTTTTTTATCAAATGATTGATAATCATTAGTCTTCCTAGGCTAATCGTTATTGGGTATTATGTTATAAATATTATAAAAGCACATTTGAAGACTAAATGTAGTTTCTTCAGGATTTGTATTGAAATAATATATTTATCTTTTCCATTATATTTATAAATCGCGGATTTGCGATTTTGTAGTTGGGGTAGCCAAGGAATTATGGTCAGTGATGTTCAGAGTCTATATAGCCGAGAATTCCAATCCTAATTCCACAAAAGACCCCTCGTACGAAACATTGGGAGCTGTTGCAAGTTTAATGTGCTGAGGTCCTCATGTCTTCCTATGGAGTAAAGTGGCAATAAGGAAAGGAAGGTATCAACTCCGGTATCATCTTCATCACTTAACCGTGGATCAAAGTTATGACGTCCTTCATCCCCTAGTGTAACTTCCAATGCGCGAACTTTAACACCAGACAACCAAACAAATTTGGGACAGAATTTTTAAAATTGAATCAATGTTAAATGGTGTTTGAAGGAGAAATTGCTTTTTAAGCGTGAATTCCTTAACATTTCAAGCATTATATATAGTAATTCTTAGGAGCCTTAGACCACGGTAGCCGAGTGGTCCTAGTACCCTTGAAAGCCCGCCGTGTAGAGAGGCTGATGCACGTTAAATCTTTCGGGGCTTCAAGTCCTCCCGTTGATTAGTGCCGAAGTTTGTAAGAGGAATGACAGTCAAGGTGTCGTTAACGTCATTTGACCTGTTTTAAAATTACGTAGTCCGTCTCCAGTAGGCTTCGAGCGGCTTCAGAGAACTAAGTAAATTTTAAAAATCAAAAATTAGGGTGCTTCAGATAAATTTCTGGTATTTAATCGATCAGATTATTTTTTTAAAAAATTGCGCTTTAATAAATGCTACGGCCAGAATTCTTGAGCAGAAATAAGTATGCTTTCCGAAAGCTATTGAAAAAAGGCAGGTGCATTTTATATCAATGGACGTCTTTTAAGACTTAAAAATAAAAATTTTAGAGATTGACAAAAGTCAGCGTTAAACTTCTTCCTTTTCACATTGGAGATTCTACTCGGCGGGTGCACAACGACTCGAATTAAAACGACAACGCCAGCTACAAGCAGCCTAGAAATAAGAATGAAGAATTTTCTTTATACATTTTGAAGAGAGGAACTGTTGCGCTATTGAGGCCCAATGTTCTCACGTTGGTGTGGGGTAGAAATTTGGAGAGTGAGATACTAGTTCAGATGGAGTTCTCGCCCCTTTCCAAGTGTGACTTTAACAAACAATTAGTTTTCAAATCATTCTTATTTCGAAATAAAATCATTTAACTTTCTGACGCTTAAAATTTCCTGGTTTTCTTCTCGTGTTTTGTAATTGATAAATAAATTACATTCTGTGCAGAAAAACATTAACGCACTTTAAATATTTCGTTCGCTGTGAGTTGAAATCTCAAAAAAGAAATCAGGTGCGACATCTTTCAAGACATGAAGAAAATAAAACGCGCCTCACTGGAATTAGCTGAACACCTAACAAAATAGAGTTTTTTAAGACCAGACGAGATAAATCGAGGGTTATCTTTATTTTTATTGCGAAATATAAAAAAGAAATAAACTGTAAATAAGATTAAAAGAAGGTAATGCCTTTATGTAGATATAATACAGAATGAATGAGATGTTTGACAACTGTCAAGAAAAGACTGATAAATATATATCATTAATTTTAAAATATTAAATAATTTTACACTGGTGTAACGCTTTAAGTTGTGTGTGCCTTAATATATAATTCGGCTATCATATTTTCTTTCGACTAAGTTATTTACTATTTCCCAATAGCAATACCTGTAGTAGAATCATTTATAAAGATCTACATAGAGAATATATACACACAAGTTATGACCGCTTATCAGTTAAGAGAGTTAGTCTTTATGTATTCATTCTTTATCCGATATCTATTTGCATCCCTGTCTTTATCGGGATGTTATCTGCTTCTATTTTTACTACTAAAAATAGTGATGAAAAAGATTCCTCCCTAAACAATTCTTCCTTTTTAGATAGTACATGTGGTGTTATTTTTCACATTATATCAGCATATTTCATTATTTCTGTTTTATTTTTTATTTAACCGAGTTTAATTTTTTAAACAATTCTAGTTAATAAATATATTGTCAAATGAAGGCTTGTGTATTATTTAATCTCCCAAGATTCGTATCTGGTGTGTTATTTCTCGTTATTATAGACGTGGCTGGCTTGTCATGAGTTCGAGCCCAGTACCACTAAAGACCCGCCGTGTAAGGAAGCGATGCACATTAAATCTGTCGAGAGCTCAAACGACCTCCCGTTGGTGTGGTGTGGTAGCTAGAAGAGGGGGGTGCCGAGGGCCCCCACCCCTTGTGTGAGCCACTGAGTCCAGACATACTGAAATTTGGGGACTTGCAATAAAAAAAAACACGATTCATAATATTTATACATTTAATCACTGGCGTAGCTAGCCTTGAGTGGGCCCCGTATCAAAAATTCTTTAGGAGCCCTTTTTGGAAAATAAATAAAAACAATCGCATGGAGACAAAACTTACATCAAAGTGTCAAAATAAGTATACATAGACACAATAATGTATTAAAAAACTTCATTGCTTAAACATTAACTTTGTTTAAATAGGTGCTTTTCTCGATTTTTTTTTTTCGGAAACACATTTATAATAACATCCATAACAGATTATTTACTTTTTCAAGTTCATCTGTTTCTATTGACAGTATTGTTAAGACCGAAAACCAGTTTTGGCCTTTGAAAGCTCTAAGATGATTTTTTGATAATTTTTTTCTTAGAAAAACTTTCAGTTGCAGCAGTTGTGACAGGAAGGGTATAAAATATTAGGCATGCTATCATAACATCCGGGAAACTGGACGCTACTGAAATTAAGTATCAAAAACCAGTGTTACCAGGAATTCCCTTTGAAAAACACACATCAAAGCCGTTTTTAACCTCCCCTGCGTCCTAAGCATTTCAAATTGTTACGCCCCCGGATCTAAAAAATTATTGAGTAGTGGCACCTTTAAATATATATCTTCTTGAACACAGAAACAATCCATCAGCTTACAAAATTTGATCGGTGATCTCAAGACCATGCACACTCACTCTCCTTAGAGTAATTGTATTCCATATTAAAATGAGATTACTGGTGAAATGCATACAAAATAAATTTTATTTTTTTCATTTACACTTTTTTTACACTTGCATACTTCACCGCAATCAAAATGACATTAAGGCAGTAGCGCAACACAGGAATTTTTCATCGAGGGGGGTCCAAGGTCGAAAGTCCACTCTTCTCGTATCTTACTCCAATACGCTGCCCAACATATGCTTTTGATTTTCTCGATTTGGGGGAACAAAGAAACAGAAAACAAAATAATTATTGAATGAATAATTAGCATTAACTAATAAAATTTATTAATAACAAATAATTAAATTTTACGTACTTTATACAAAAAATTATAATCAATAAAAAAAATCGAAGGCATTGGGGGGGGGGGAGGTCGGACCCCTTGTGTGTGCCACTGCATTAAGGTATCCGACTACTTGCAACAGCTTTTTTTTTAAAAAAAAATAAAGATATGGTGATTTTTTTGTGGTTTTTAGATTTGTTTAGTACATTTTAAGAAAAAAAAGGCTAAAATTAAGAAGAGAAAAATAAATTATTACTACTAAAATGGGTAAAAATTGACAAAAAATTATGTAAATGGGGCCCACTCTGTATAAATAGTAAATGAACAAATTTTCAATTTTGATGTATTACTTTGCTATTCCTTTTTTAAATGACCTTCAGGATAAGAAATATTTTAATTTTTACAAAAACTGGAGCACTTTAACTTAGCTGTTATATGAAATTACTTAAAAAAACAGTGATTATATTCACATAAAGAACTGTAAATTTTGTAATAAGACATTGATTGATAAATCTGAAGGTTAAAACACTTCTACTGTTATGCAGAATAAACACACAAAATTTCAGCAAATTATTTAAAAAACTTTTTGAGCAATCGCTGTCCCCGTTTGAACTTTTCGAAAAAAAAACACATTTTAAAGTTGGACATCTTATGTAAAGTTATGGCATCTGCTTTGACTAAAACACTTGTAGTTTTTGTCCTATCGAATGGAAAGTAAAAGCCTTGGTATGTTTCTAAAGCTAATAATAAGGCATATAAAATAATATCATAAAAAAAAAAATTCGTCAATTTTTTAAAAGAATCGTGATTTTAGGGTAGTCGGATATCTCAAGAAGAATTTCATGACAATCACAATTAGTTGTTTTACCCTCGCAAAAGAAAATTGAGATACAATACGGTTCTTTTTATTTTATTCTTACCCAATTTTAATAACACCGCTGATTTTTTTTTCCGCATTTTCTTGTGGCTTATATCATTGGGTAGCAGCTTGCCACCACACAAATTTCAGATCTGGTAACAAATTAGTTTTTCTGAGATATTTGTAATTTTATGAGCTTAGGTTTTGGTTTCATTTTAAGGCCTTTTCAACTCTTAAATTGTGTGTGTGTGAAGTAATTAAAAATATTTTTGAGTACAATGAGCTCTTTCAATGTGAAATGTGGAGGGAGGGGGAGCTTATTAACTTCAATTTTCATAACTAAAATTATTTCTGCTTGATAAGGTTTTGAGTTTTTTGAGTTCTCATAATTATTTAATTAATATTGATTTCAAAGCCAATTTTTGTTTAAAAAAATAATTTATAAAACTTAGAAGCTTTTTTATATTAATTTTTTTCCTGTTGAGAAAATACCCTGGCCAAAACTTTCTCAAGTTGTTAAGAGAAACAATATTTGGAAGAAATGGAATACTACTGAGAAAAAACACTGGCGTTGCTAGTCCTGAGTGGGCCTGGTATCAAAATTTCTTGGGGTCCTTTTTTTTTGAACCTCCTTAATAGTTTAGGATATTTTACTTACACAAGTTGGGGCCCCGTATCATTGATACGGTGGTAGCTACGCCATTGCATTTAATGAAACATTTATACAGGATGTCTCAAATACAGCACCCAAACTCTGCACAGCCAGATTCCTCATTGAGGGTACTGTAACGTAGTGAGTAGCTAGCCATCAATAAACGGTCACAGCCTAATTTGAAAATAAAAGGATTGTTTATTTGCTAAACAATTTGTTAGTGAAGCAATAGATTACAGTTCATATGCCAAACCGGTGCAGTCAGTCTATATTCTGTATTCTCAACACCACCGGGGCGTTCATCGTCTTTCCTTCCTTTCCACTCCAACCTCCTTAGCGCTCTCCTCAAGTTATCTCCAGCCAGGGCTCTCTCTCAGTCCGTTCCAAACAGGACTCTCCTCTCCAGTTCTCCCGATCCAGGGCTGGGCGTTTCCTTTTTCTCCATCCAGGGCCGGGCTCCTCTCTCTAGTTTTTTCTTCTCCTCAAAAAAATCCCTTTAAAACACCAGGGGTGGGTCCATAACACGCCCGTCATGCCTTCTTATTGGCAGGTCACAAAAGTCTCTTTCGGCCTCCCTCGTCCTATTTGCGCATAACACACCAAAACACGCCCGGGCCGTCTGGCCCAAGGTGCCATAATTCCTTGACCAACATCTGGACACACTTGTCCATCACGCCACCTGTTTCTATTATCCCCTTCTCTCAACACCAGAAAAGACGACATGATTCTTTTAATAGGCTTCGCCTATTTTAAATGAGGTGCCGGCTCTCCTTTACAATTATGACTGCTTGTCCGGGTGTCGTCACTCCCCGAGTTCAAACAATAAACAATGGCCCCATGGCCACGTGCACTGGTCATTTTACAGCTGGTGAAGCTATAAAATTTAGTGACAATCGATGAGTGTGAGTTCACAACAATCGAAGACGTCGTACTTGTCATTTAACAGCTGGTAAAGCTATAAAACTTATCGTGAGTCGAAGGATGGGGATTCACAACAACCAACGACGTCACAGTACTTAAAATATGCACAAAGAATTGGACCTATACTATCCATAGTAAAATACGGTAAGTGAGGATGAATGAATGATAATATACGATGGTTCATGGAGTTCTGGCGCATTTCTGTGCTCCTGTAGGGGATTCTTTGGATATGACCTACTCTGGCCACTGGATAGAACATGTAGGTCCAGTTCCATGGCCAACACGATCCCCAGATCTAACACCGTTGGATTTTTTTCTATGAGGTAATTTCAAGGAACTGGCGTACAGTGACGTAGTGACAACACAAACGAACTTTGTTACTCGTCTTCATGCTGCTTATATTTCGGGGAACACCGTGTTGCTGCGATGTTAGCGCATTCACTCCATGGCACTCTTAAGCCTACCTCTATATTCACGGAGGACACTTTGAACATCTGCTTTTATATAAATATTTGAAAATACTAGAAAGAATATTAATTATTCATCATACAAACAAACATTGATTGTTAACGATCATTAATAATAAACGCTTTTATTTACGTAAAATGAATTCAAATTGCCAAAGATTTTCGTCCAGTAATAGTATTTTGAATACATAAATTGTGTGTTTTCAAAATATTTTGTTAGTTATATATTTTTTTATCGGAAATGTATTATTCATTATTTTTTTAAATGTCGTAGCATCTCTTGACTTTTTTTTTTAAATGATTCTTTGTAGGATTGCTCTTTTTTAAGAATAGAGCTGAGGCAGTGAATGGTACAATCAATGATCCTAAATCTTGGTAGTGTAAATCAGCGCTCCACAACCTTTTTATCGACGCGGACCGGTCAACATTTGTTAATTTTGTCGCGGTCCGCTGAGGAAGAGGATGTTGATTGTTTATATTTTAGACTGTTTTGATTTAATAATTTTAATTTAATTGTATTTAATCGTGACTTCTGAATAAAATACAGCTACACCAAAAAACGAATATAAAGTGATTTAACAAGGAATATTAAGTGATTTTCATCAAAAGTAGCCCAAACCTAAGAAAAATATACCACAGTAAATAAAAGAGAAATAATTTAATGTTTCTTGTGTGAGGAGCGGTAGTATTTGATCCACAGACCGGTTCCGGTCCGCGGACCGGGGGTTGCGGAACACTGGTGTAAATTATAGCCGTGTAAGAAATGAAAGATTTTTTCCCCTTCGATCGTACTATTTCAAAATCGTATAGAAAATTGACAGACTTCCCATTTCTGAGCACGTGAGAACGACATCAATACTATCAATACTAATATATATATATATATATATATATATATATATATATACCCGTCTACTAAACTTTATTAATCATACAAATAATTCTGATACATAACAGACCTCGTTTTTTAAGTCACAGTGGTTACGAGTTTCTTGCATTGCGATGTCTAAAGCTGTCAGAACTTAATGTTAAAAGAGATCAAATAAAAATTCCATGCGATTTATTCTGAATGTAATTTGCTCCATCATTAATTTTACATTCTTATTTCTCTGTTTCACACAGAGTGAGTTACTTATATACCATATATTACTTACATATCTTAAAATCAATCTCTCTTTATATTGTTTTCTTTCATAAAATACTTCATGTTTCTTACTCTGTAACACTAAATTGAAAATTTCAAGATGACTTAAAGCTTTAACTTGGTTGTTTGATAAACAGATACATTATTATAACAAAACACAATTTTAAAGTTGAAATATTTTTCTATACGAATGTGTTTTGAGTTTAGGTCCTCTCTTACGAGTGCATTAGGCGAAAAGAGCTTTAGTCGCGCGCGAATCGCGTCCTGGTCTTATTAAAGCTCTCTAGTGCAAAATCTCTGGGGCACTTTGGGACCTTTCAGCCTGAAGTTCCCCTATTAGAGGGGGGGATGTCGTTGAAACCCCACTCCTATAAAGAAAACAGGAAGGGAGAAAGAATCAAGTCCACATATATATGCAAGATACTGCTCCGGCTTTGGTCGAAAAAATTAATATGTATAAATCTGTATATCGATTTTTCCTGTTCAATGTGAATATTTGTTTAAGTAAACCAAATATTTAGAAAAACTTAAACTTAAAATCTTCCTGCTCCATGTTATAATTGATTATTGTTTTTGTACACATAACTTTTTGTAATTCACTCTTGAGGACTATAAATAGATTGTCGGAAAGATTCTGGAAATACTCGTATTCCTTAAGTGTTTACAGAAATTCAAACCCCGTATGAATAAATTTTAAGCCGTTTATTTTGATTCAATGTGCATGATAACTAAGAACTTTTGCATCTGAAATCTATTTTGAGTATTCCCTGACAATATGTTGGTATTCAGAATTCTTCCTTACGACTTTCCTTCATTCCAAAGTTTTCACTTGGGATTTAATGTGGTATCATTACATTGCCTTGCATCATCTTTCTTAAGTAGACTTGTGGCCGCGGTGGACTAGTGGTCAAGGTAACGGAGTCGTAGCTGGCTCCTCTCGAGATCGAGCTAGTACCGCTGAAGACCTGCCGTGTAGGGGCGAGATGCAAGTTAAATCTGCCGAAAGCATAAACATTCTCCCTTTGGTGTGGTAGTTAGGAGACGGGGTGCCAGCTCATAATCGTCCTCGTCACTTGACCATGGTTCAAAATTACGAGGTCCGTCACCAAAAGCCCTCGAGTAGCTGAACAGTGCGACGTTAATATTCACTCACTCACTTAAGTAGATTTGTCAGCTAAGATCGATAACGATTTTAAAAATCCCTCAAAATTTTGAACTCGTTTCATTTTTACGGATAATGAAAAATATTGGAATATTTTTTCAAAAAAATATCGAGAGAATATAAGAATCTGAACAGTCACGTGATTAGCAAAATACCTCTTTTTTTGTTCCAGATTTTGCATTTTGATGCTCATTTATCAGAATATAAAATGGTTTATCTATAATTTATAATAATATACAGTCGGCCCCCGATTTAATGAATTTATCAGAATCGAACATTTTGTTGGTTAACTGGGCTTATTCGTTATATCGGGATAACAGTAAGAAACAAAATACAAATTTCTTGGTCTTATCTTTTGCATAATTCAATAAGCAACTGCATAAAAATGTCCCTAGTCAGAAATTACCGTAAAATCCGGTGCACTTCTAACACAAACAAATGATCGAATCTTTCGGGTATAAAAACAACAGCTTTCAAAATAACAAGAGACTATATATTTCTACACGTATCGAAATACTGTTTATTTAAAATAGACGACTTGTCTTATAAACTGAAAGAGTTTTAGCTGTAGAGTATGCTATGTTTTCAAAATTCTGGGACAAGACCTCGACTAAATGACTTCAAAACATAAGAGCAATGGATACTAATTTTTCAGATTTCTTTGTAAAAAAGGGGGTGCGTGTTATACAGCGAATGTACCGAAAAATTAAAAAGAATTGGTGTGCGTTGTACGCCGGATTTTACGATATATACTTTTTATTCAACATATTAGGGAATTATTACGTACCAGTTAATTAAAAATTTTAAAATACTGTTTGACACAATCTTTTTAATTCCTGACTCGAAAGAGCTCTTTTTCGACTTTATGCAGAATACTGTGTCATTTACATCCTGCTGTGTAAGGTATGTTTTCACAGTTGCCAAACAATGTAAAGCAGTAGAAATTGCAACATTTTTTATAGGAATTTCATTATCGACTTGTACATGACAGTCGTTATTTATTGGCTGCGACAAATCAACAATTTCCTCAACTTCAGCTGCAAATGTAACGTCACCGTGTGATATTCCCTCCTTGGGAGAACATCTCTCGGAGTATCAGCGTGAGGAACTAGAAGGGAACATAATCATCTTTAGTAAGATTTTCAACTTAAACTTCTGACAAGTTAAATTATAATAATTAATGTGAGAGAGAATCTACAATGGGGCAAAATACGCAACACACAATATATATATATATAGATAATAACGACTTAACCTAACGCGGACTACTATCAATAACTGAATCGCCTAAATTCAATTCTAACACAATCACTGATTCTAATATTAAATAGTCAATTCTACCTTGTTGCAGTCTGAAGAATAAACCACTAATGGTGTGCACTGGTATGCACCTTGGTTCTCTATAACTTTATCAATTATAACTTCTAATCACCGCCACGTAACGCTATCCAAACTTGAACCACGAACTATATTAACATTTCTCTACTTGCCATCAACTGCCACCAATTGCCATCAATTGCTTACTCTAAGTTCCGATATTTAAAAGCTTGTTAATTTGCATCTTTCATTCACACTTCTCTTCTTGGATTTGGTTGGAAAAGAGTTGCCATTAATTCTGGCCCAAAGAACCCAAAGGACATGTTAAAGAAAAGACGTGTGAGCCCGTCACAATCGTTAAAATCTTAAAATATCCCTTGCGTTGTGGAGTGGAATGAGATAAGAAAGGAATTTCCTGTCCTATTCAAAAATCGCGCGATAGGCTACATTCATGACTCATCCGCACCTGTAAAGTCCAATAATGGTCTGCACTCTTTTCCGTCGTAATTTGCTGCTAACAAGAAAGGTCTTTCTGTTCCGGTCAAAAAACGATATTTCATTTGAAAAAATCTAATTTTTTCTGATATATAACAAAAAAAAATTTTTTGTTTCAGCTGTTGAAATAATTCATTAATTCGGGGTTTATTATTCATTCAATAGGGTTTTTTGCCTTCAATTTAATTGAGAAAATTTCGTTAAATAGGGGTTCGGTAAATCGTTGGGCCCCCTCCTTTTTACGAACCACTACTTTGAGATTTTTTTCCTGAAACCAAGAATATAAAGTATATTGAAAGATGAATTATCTGTGTAACGAACTAGCGATTTCGTTAAATAGAGGTTCGACATATATATATGTACACTCCTATCCATAAATTAAAGAGAACTCATAAAAATCAAACTCTATACTAAAAATTTCACTTATAGAATTATTACACAACAATAATATGCAAATTACAGGAAGCTACCAGATGACCACTAAGCATCGTTCTACAGAGAAAATGGCCCGTTGATCCATAGAGGTTCGACATCCCTGGACTAGAACTATTAGCGATGGCTGTTATAATCCTGAGCCAAGGTCAAGTGACGAGAATGACTCCTGAACTGGCACCGCATTTTTCAAACTTCCACACCAAGCCAGAGTGAGGACTTTCAGCCTCGACAGATATCAATCCCTCTTTGTTGGGGGTCTTCAGTGGCATCAGGACTCAAACCCACGACTTGACAGGAATAGCGCCATTCACGAATTCGCCATTATGACCACTTGGCTACCGTGGCTATGTATTCATATTTATATATAATCCGTAGAATATATTAAAAATGACTTATCTGTAGAGTAAAAAAATAACTGTAATCTGTAGAATATATTTCTCTTTAATGTTAGGTGTACCTTATCACACAGTAAAGAAATACACAGAGGTACATGTTAAAATACTTTATTAACTGCGCTATTATTTAGGTTTATTTTTAAAAAATTACGCTTGTGAATTAGGAGGCCACGGTAGCCTAGAACCGGCATGTCATGAATTCGATCCTAGTGTCACTGAAGACCCACTATGTCGAGGGGCTGGTGCACGTTCAATCTGTCGAGGCTCAAACCTACGAGGTCCATCACCAATTGACCTCGTGTTACTTTATGGTGCGACATTAGTAAACAAACACTCATTCTACCTTAAATTAGCTTCTACTGATAAATAGATAGACTCAGCGGAACTTTTTAACAAATATTCGTATGTAAACAAAAGGAGTTTTCATTCAAACATTTCTGTTTTTAGTATTCAGATTATTTTTTTGAAAGACAAACGAAAAGAAAAAAAGGAGCTATTAGGAATCTTTTGTATGTGTTCGCAGAGCTTGCCATATATTGTCTGTGTGTGTGTGTGAACATAATCACTATATTCATTTTCGAACTTGTATAATGCACTTTTTTAAAAGAGATGAGCTCAATCTGTTTGGATATGACTAACACGGAATTTATTTCAAATATAATATAAATATTGTCACTAAACTTAAATTATCCGATAAATTATTTAGAAATAATTATAACCTCTTTTGTTCATCCATATGTTTAGTTTATTGTAAACATATAATTGTTCAAAATGAATTGTTTTTTTCTTCGTCATTGATAAACTAAAAACCGTGATTAAACTATTCATCAAAGCACCTTTCGATGAGATTCATTTGATACTCTTTAACAGTTAGGAAGGAAGGAATAGAGATATAGGTGTCATCTTACATGAGTATTACATGCATATAATCTTAGAAATTATTGTATCGGTATTACTTTTACATTACGATTCATTAACTGAGGGATACAACTAATACACATTGAATCTAATAGAAATAAACATGTGTTCTCCAGTTCCTCTAAATTATGCCCTGAATCCGCGTTAATTTACCTCACACACGACAGAAATAATGAAGAGAAGCAACGAACTCATTTGTTTGAAGGATGTTCAAGACGAAAAGCTTTGTTAGCCATAAAGCTGCTGCGAGTTCCGGAGAACTACTTTGTAATTTCTTCGGGAAGAGATTTATGAGTTGCGTCTGGAATATATATATATATATATATGACTACGTATCTCAAAGGAACGTGTTTATTCCAGAAACACACCAGGCCTTCTTGCCTTGACTTGGAGGTATTTTAAGCCGCGCATGCCTTTTATCAAAGCGCTTCTCATTTTCGGATTTAGCGCGCATACGGAAAATTCGTAGTTTTAAACAGTTCGTTCTCGTCTTGTTTTGATTTTAATTAGGACATAAACGAAAACATGCGAGCGAAAGCTTGCTTTTCCTCCTTTCTAAGGATCCCAGTATTTGTAGGAGTTTCTAAGCCTTTCTTAACGTTCATGTTTTTTGTACAAAATGGCAGGGAGTGTCTGTGTAGGGGGAGTTATCTCATAAGAGACGAAATTGTGTTTGATATCAAAGTAGTTGTGATCTTTTTCATAGCTTAGTTATAAATTCCCGAAAAGAATTTCAATTTATACGTGAGAGAGTATTACAAAGTTGTTTTTTTTTTAGTATTTGTAGTGATTTTTTTAGTGTCCTAAAAACGAGTGATAATTTATTTGAATGAAATGTCCCAGACATTTACATCATAGGAGTAGAAACAGTTTCGCAAAATAAATTTTTTGTGTGAAAAATACGTTTTAAGTATAATTATTTTTTTCTAACATAAATAAAATTTGTGACAGTTAAAAATACGTTTTCAATTCACGTTTCAACCATACACATTGTAAAAAATAGTCAGTTTATATTTTAAATTGAATGGGTAGAAAATGCATAGGGTTCAAATAATTCGGCAACTGGAATTCTGACTACAATTCAAAATATTTCAACTGACTGCAGTGGATTGTCTGAAATCTTTATTTTCGATGCGATTATTAGCCTATGATTGTAACGGCCCCTCTCCATAGTCTGACTAGCGGTCTTTGCGTGTTCCGCATTCATAAAATTGAGATTAGAACCCAACATGTGAAATTAGGAGTAATTTACACGATACAAAACACCAAAAATATACGCGGACACAAATCATTTAATTGTTTAATAATGTTTGGTTAACTCGAAGTACGAGAGCAAGATCAATTTAGTTATCCAATTCTGAATAATCAAAATGCACTTATCTGTAATCACCAAAAGAATTACAGGCTGTCCAACAGTGATTCTTCAATGAGCTCTAATGATGAACGTCGTAATAGAACGAATTAGATCCGAATCAAAATGAAGCCAAGTCGGACGGTCTCACTATGTGAATTACTTTAATAGAAGATAAATGCCTAGGTCTAGGCAAGGAATTGCTATCCAGCTGAAAGAATAATTATTAACTCACTGTGCCAGTGTAAATATCACCTAACTCTTAACTGCGGTAATATAAATCTCCCTTTATATTCTTCAATTCTCATCTACATATCAAGTTTTCTCCGTAAGAAAGTAGCGGTGAAACTTTAAAAAAACACACACACACATTTTAAAGAAAACCTCAAGTTACTACAGAGAAGAATACTTCGCGAGATCTCGTAGAAAAACACATATATTCATTTATATATTTTTATTTTTTATAATTCACCGTCCAAATAATCTTACCAGAATCGAAGCTGCAACTTAAATTTAAGTAAATTACAAAATATTAAATATTTAGTTAGATTTTACTTAATTTTAAAATCTGTTAAGAAATCTTACATGTATAAGAGCTAATAAAAAATTAAAATGTACTTTTATATTTCTCTTTTAATAAACGGCCTTAGTACGTGGGGCAATGATGTTTTAAAAATCGTATATACAAATAAAATTATTTTATAGAATTCTACATGTATCTGTGTATAATTTATGCATTTAATTCAAGTGTTTATTAAATGAGGTCTTTTATTGTATTATAAATGTACCTCGGTGCGGCCTTATTTCTTTATAAGTATGAGTGTTTATTTTGTTGTGTAGGTAGCACAGTATAGCCTTATTTCTTTACGCATGCACAAGTGCTTTTATTTTATTATAGATATATGAGCAGTTTTATTTTTTTTCATAAGTAAAGATATAATTGCCCTATTATTTTACTAGTTATTTTGTGATTTTTTTTTGTTGCTTTATTACAATTTAAAGAATTAATGTAGCTTTTCAACTAAAAAACGGGCTTGTATTTGCTCAAAAATAAAAAAAAAAAAATTTTTTTAAAAATCTTCATATATATATATATATATATATATATATATATATATATATATATATATATACTGCTGGACAATTGCTAAGGACGGATCACAAATTGCTATGTAGCATAACATTAAGCGAGACATGAGGCCTAGTAGGATAAAATATAGTTGCCACACTGTTCAGACATTAGAATAAAGAATATTTATTGTTCTGGAAAGTACAAAAGCTGTGAAACATCTGAAAGAAAAAAAAAATGTTCATTTGATCTGCGTACGGAGAAATGGAACAATGCATCTAAAAGTCAGCAGGCACCTTAAAGAAAGGTATCAGTACGGGATATGTCCACCGTGGAGTGTGATGCAACATTCCACACGTCGTACCATACTTTGCACAGCATTATCCAGCAGCTGTTGAGGCAATTTATCCCATTCCTCTGTGAGTGCACGGATGAGGGTGTTCTTGTTTGTCGGAGGATAGTTTCGACCAGAAACTTGCCTCCCCAAAGCATCCCACACATTTTCAATGGGGTTTAGATGTGGAGAACGCGCTGGCCATACGAGACGTTGAATACCCTCGCTGTCTAGACAATCCTGAACAGCGAGTGTTCGATGACATGTTGCGTTGTCGTCCATAAAAACAAATTTATCACCGACAGCACCACGGAAAAGACGATCATGAGGAAGTAAAACTTCATCAATGTATCGTTGGCCCTGTCGTTGGGATCTGTCGAGGCTGAAATGTCCTCCCGTTAGTGTGGTGTGGAAGTTAGGAGAAAGGGTGTCACTTGACCATGGTTCAGAATGACGAGGTCCAATGCCAATAGCCCTCGCGCCGTTTGATAGTGCGGCGTAAATATAACTCTTTCTATCTCTCCTTTGTTCCAAATGGTGAAGCATATTGATTTTATTAATTGAACAACACTTAACTTAGAAAGATATAGTCATAAAGAAAATTTAGCAAATGAGTGAATGATAGTGTATTCATATATTGTAAAGCATATCTATGAATTATGTTTTATTGGTTACTTCTGGCTCTTGAGATATTCTAGCTAATTCCACACGAAATTCCCTTCTTCTTTAGAAAAAAAAAAGTATTTAAAATTTCAGAGGAGAAAAAAATGCAGAAAGACAATTTGATCAGGAGACACAATAGTCGGAATGCAATCGTGATTTATCTATTACCACACACTGGTCTAAAGAATGTAGTTTTAGGTCAGATTTCATGTTCAAGAGTGAACGAGCTTACGCAATTCCCCTTTTTGTGATTTTCAAATGACATTTAAATGCAAAAAGGAAGTTCCTTTTCGAGCGTTTTCGTTGTTAAAGATCTTTTTGGCCTTTGCCTTGTCCCTGTCTGAGTCTAAAATATCTACATAATCTTGATCTCATGTAGACATGTGGAAACGCGTATAATATCGTCTCATAAATCTCCTGATAAGTGAAATGCTGGAAGATAGAATTAAATAACCTATTCTCCCATTCATTTGTTTGGAATAAATCCTAAAAGGTGTTTTGAACTTCCGGAAATTGTTTTATTCTGCAGAGTCAAAAGGCATTGGACAAATGGAAATTTCAAATTTTGAGTAGCTTATGATTTTTTTCTTGGAGACATTTCGTTGAATTTTGCAGAAAAGTAAAATTTGTACCTGGAAATGTGCATTTCTTCGAAAATAAATCTACACAAAGGAATATCTTTGTTCTCTTATAAAAAAATTTACACCGCATAAATTAATTTAAGCAAAAGCTTATGTTTTTGCCACTTTTTAACTCTAACTTGATAAGTACAATAATTAAACCCTCCCCCCAAAGAAAAATAATAAATAAAGAATCTGATAAAGGATTTAATGTAATTCTATTTAAAAATTTAATGCCTTTAAAATATTTTTAAAATATACGTATTATGACATATACACTTGACATCATAATTTTTACCTTTTAAAAGAATAAGCAGCGAATATATAATATGTATTTGGCTATAGAAGAGAGAGGCAGTTGATAAGTGGCAGGACTTATTCCTCACGTTCTAAAGTTCCCTACTTGGCGTGTTAGACGTGAAATCTGTCGAGGCTCAATGTCCTCCCGTAGGTGCGGTGTCAGTGGTGTAGCCTACACCCCATAGCCCAGGATTCTGGGGCCCAAGAGTGTACTGAGAAACGATGAATCAATGAATACATTTTATATAATGCAGTTCATGACTTGTAAAACAAATGAAGCTGCAACAAAGCACTCTAGAATGACATATTTTCTATAATCATACTTAAACATAAGTCTTTGCAGAGACAATTGCTGCTCTTCATACTTCTGCCTCGACTCATTAGTAAAAAAATAATTATGTCTGCTACAAAAATTGCTTTTTTCTCTCTTTTTTTTCTTTATAATTATCTATTGAAAAAACTTACCTGCATTTCCAAGCACATTTAAACTTTTAACTGTCTAAGGGCAGTTACTTTTGTATTAAATTGTTTTCCAATAGCAAAGTCAATTCAGAATCAGTGAAAATATTAGAATTAGTTCCAAAGCAATGAAAATTTAATTAATAAGAAAAAATATTGCCTTGGGAAAACACCCCTTAAAGTGATTTACAACAACGTTTACTTATTTGCAAATATGACTTCGGGGGAGGGGTCTATGAATGAACAAGAGATGCACACTTAAGCCACCCAACATGCAAATAAAGCTATTTTTCCCCCCTTGCATGCTATTGTGCTATTGTGACGTCTTAATTTACGTCGTCTTTATCTTATGACAATGCGTATTTTTTTAGAAATTTTCTTCTTCTGTATTTAGGCCTAGAACAAACTCTGCTCAAAACTATCCAGAATGACCCACACGTACTCTCAACACTGGTTCTGAATCCTTTGATAATCCTATATACTTAGTACTTATCTTAAGCTGCTAAATCTTATGCCCACATTTACACTTAATTTTGTTTGGTTATCAGTAGTTTCCCAAAACATGAAACTGTCTGCTCTTCAATACATCTTATATCTTGCGCAAAATGCCGTATTGCATCCCCGAAGTTAATTATATTGTTTACAATGCGGTGATGCAACAAAAAGATAAAATACGTTTCTCAACAGGCTTTATTATTGGTTTATCAAATATATGAGCCATATAAGCTCGAGAGATAGAATTATTTCAGAAAAATGCTTTTTTTATATAAAAAAAAGATAGATGTGATTGGAGGGGGGACGTATACTGTTGCCAAATACAAATTTCTAAAATTAGCTTTATGAAAAGAAGGGGAGCTGGGAAAACCCAGATGAAAGTTCAAGAATTCGGACGTTCGCGAACACAATCGCGCGCGTTACAGCGGATACTGTGAGGTTACAGATTAATTTTTAAGGTTTAAAAGTTTTCCTGTCTAAAAATAATTTTGACTGCTTTTTTTATCATCTTTCTGCGAATTTTGAGCAAAACTTTTTTTTATAGTGAATTTCTTGGATAATGCAAAGTCCTTGAAAATGTAGTTAACATTCAGATAAAGAACAAATATGCGATAGATCCTACTAGTTGTGTTGTGCATGTTGCGATAGTAACGATTCTTAAAATTTCCTTTTGATAAAATCTTCGACAGATAAATTTATACTCTAGAAATTTAAAAGCTTTTTAGAGATGTTGTGTCTCAATCTTTAATATGAATGGAAAACAAATAGTACGTAAGTATTAAACTTAAAACTCATTTCTATAATCGAATATTTCACTCGTGGTTGTGTCCTTGATAATCAAGAAGTGAGTGCATCAACATCAATTATCACCGCATAAAATGGATGCCTTTATCTGCACAGAGCCGTAGAAAGCAACCGTTGAGATATGGATGCTTATCTGGTAATTAAAGCTACTTGTATTGATGAATGATCAAGTGCTATGGCCTTAAGTGTGTAAAATGATCCAGTAAAAAAAAATTATTATTTGCATGTTAAGATGCAACTTAGGCAAAAAGTTATTGTAAATTTAAAGTATTAATATATCATGTAAAAATTATAATTTCTCAGGAATTTTTTTAACGCTTTTTAGCTTGTGTGGTACAAGAAAGCACTTTTTCTAACTAAACATGCAATTACCAAATGGTAATAGAACTTTATTCAATATCTAGATTATGCACTAGACAATGAATTCCTATGGAAATAACCGAATTAGAAAGCAAATTAAAAAGAACGTGTCCCCCTATTTTCGTAATTTTAACCCTTGACAAATGACCAAATAAATGGATTTATGTCGCATTTTGAACCATGGGCAAGTGACGAGAACGACACCTGAGGTGGCACCACTCTCCTAACTTCTACTCCACGCCATCTTCAGTGCGTTTAAGTCTCGACAGCTTTAACGTGCATCTGCCTCCTCCACACGGTAGGCCTTCAGCATTACCCGGCTCGAAGTCACATGACCCGCCAGTCACGAGTTCGTGACCTTGACCGCTACTGAATAAATGGGAAGAAAACTTTACAGTGGGAGTTTAAAAGCTTGTGATTCGTAAAATCCAATCATCTCTCTCTCTCTCATTTTAATTAGTTCAAAATAATTTGATGAAAGTCAAATTATATATAGCAATATAATAATTGCAATCAATTTATATATAGCAATCAATTTTTAATAATGATACCTAATTTCTCTGTATTTTTAAAATGCTAGTACATAACCAATGGGCTATCTGAAGTTGGAAAAAGAATTTCAATTTCTATTAGGAGTTTCTATAAAAAGTAGAATTGAAAACTTGAAATAGGATTGTCCATTATGTGCTATTTTTAAAATTGACCAGAAATAAAAGTTAGGTGTATTGGGCCAGCATATTACACGAGTTAAGTTATGAGCTAGATTCCTGATTCAATCGTGTTATGAGGCTTTCAAAATGACCTCCTTTTTAATAGAATATGATCGCTTTTCATCTGACTCAGCCCCTATTGCGAGCGAACATCCCTTGGAACTAAACTTCAAAATTCACATGGAGCGAGATGAGGAAGTTAGAAAAATGAGAGTTACGCCATCATCATCCCGACTGGAGCTTTTAATAATGAGGCCTGTCACCGAAATTCCAATGTAGATGGATGCTAGTTTATTTCAAACTAAAATAAAATATAGCTCTTTAGAATAGTTTTTGTATGTATAAAGGCGTTCTCTCTATATACACTTAGGAACATTGAAAACAGCGACCCAAGAAGAAAGCTACAATCGTGAAACTTTGCAAATAAGTACAGCATAATGTGATATGCAAATGATCCAAGTTTTGTGCCAATACGCATGCTCATACACGCTGAGGTGGCGCTACAATCAGGAAGAGGGTGCTATATAAGCCAGCGCAAATTCGAATATTCATAAACGTGACAATTTCCCGCCGATTGTAGGAAGGCTTTGGTAAGCGGAAAAGCCAGGTAAACGTGCTAGAAGATATGTCTCACAGTTAAGCGAGTTTGAGAGAGGCCTGATAATCGGGATGAAAACTGCAGGCTGGTCGACGCGCCGTGTTACTGGCCAGGTGGATCATTCAGAGTGTGCCGTTAGAAATTGTTGGGAGCAGTGGACACGAGAAGGTACCCACGCGCGGAAACCGGGTCTGGAGCGACCAGGAAGACCCCGAGGAGAGAGGATCGAAGGATCGTGCGGCAAGCACTTGTGGACCCCACAGTGACTCGTTCAATGATACGAGCAGACGTAGGCGTAGCAATTGTTCCACAAACAATTTCCAGACACCTTGCAGAAGCAAATCTTGAATCAAAGCGCCCTTTCCGTGCACTCCCTTTAACACCGGAACATCGGCAACTGGGTCAACAGTGGTGCCAAACCAGATCAATGTGGAATGTCACAGATTGGCAAAAGGTTGTGTTTAGTGATGAATCCCGGTTTGTTTTGGGGACAGATGATAACCGTGTACGGGTGTGGAGGCGCCCTGGTGAGCGGTACAATTCCCCCCCCACACACACTGTTCTACGTCACACTGCCTGCACAGCTGGTGTAATGGTCTGGGGGCCATAGCCTATGATAGCCTGTCCACTTTAATTGTGATGCGTGGAACCTTAACGGGCCAACGTTACGTTGATGATATTCTTCGACCCCATGTAGGACCTTTCCTAAATGGTCTCCCAGGGGCAATTTTTCCAGCAAGATAATGCTCGTCCGCATACAGAAAGAGTTACTAAAGACTTCCTACGTCACTTTCAGACTCTTCCATGGCCGGCCCGCTTCCCCGATTTGTCCCCTGTAGAGCACGTGTGGGATCAGCTATAACGGCAGATGCCATCGTGTCATTCTGTACATGATTTAGAGTTGGCTGTTCAAGATATGTGGGCTCATCTGCCTCGGGACAACATAAGGTGTCGAATCAACTCAATGCCGGACCGTGTGGCGGCATGTATTGCAGCTGGAGGTGGTCCAACGCGCTATTGAAGTTGCCCAGTATTTGTGTCGTTGCACACCCTGTATTCGTTTAATTGTCTTGTTTTTGAGATCAAGTGGATCTGTCATTATGTGTATTAAATTTCATTTCAATCCGATGCTTTCTTCTTGGGTCGCTATTTTCAATGTTCCTGAGTGTATAATTCCTACTTCCAAAATCAGACGGATTTCAACTGTCTCCCAAGAGACTTATTTAATAAGTCTGTTTCAAAGCAGAAGAGACGTGTATTAATATACATTGCATAGTATTAATAGAAAAACATTGATAATCATACTTAATATAAAAGCGTTTTTAGTACTTAATATACAAGTGTTTTTAGTATTTAATATATAAACGTTTTTAGCATAGTCATTTTTGGACGAGAGGAAAATGCCTGTGTAGATTTATTACTCAATGACAACTTTGAACACAATTATTCTCAATAAAAATGTAAATATTAGCACATGAATAAATATATAGGCATTTTTTTAAATTTATAAATTTAATTTTAATATAAGCAAAATTATTATTTTGAGTAAAATGATGAATATACGTTTTTATAAATTGAAAAATAAATTGTTGCACCTAAATGAAAATTGGAGAAAAAAAAGACTCGAATCGAAAATGAACGCTAGTGTAACCTTTTGTAGCAAAAATTAATATAAAACCCTGTCCTCTTTTCAAGGAAGTACGATGGTTAGTTTCAGCAGTCCACATGGGATGAAAAATTCTGTATAAACACTAACTCGTCGATCTTCACCTTGTTATCATTTCTTATATTTGTGTTTTCCAACTGCTTCAAGGTACTCTCTCCGTAGATTAAAGAGCTATGGCAACTGAGGTATTTTTAGAAGATCTACACAATGTGTACTTTACGAGAAGTCACGCATTGATGGATTGCCCTTGGATGGCACAGCACTTAACGACCATCTCATCATTTCTCATGCACCTTTCGCAAACAAATGCGCACAAATTAACGGTCTCGTGATGTGTGACCGTTTCTCCCTTTTCTTTTCCTTGTGACTCTGCGGCCAGAGAAAGGGAGGAATCGAAGCCGCACTTTTTTTGTAGTGTTAATGCTACTAAAAATAGGGTGCGGCTTCGAATCGAAGGCAAGACATTGGTTGGATGGGGGAAATTGAGTTTCAAAAGGAAAAATGTTTCGGGCTGTTTGCATCGATCCCATTCCACGGTTGATCCCCAGTATTCTAAATATCCTTGTCTGCTCGTATTTGGGAATTTTTTTCTTTCTTTTTTAATCGCCTAAACATGGAAGATATCGGTAATAGTATCAAAACGAGTTCACTGTAACCAGAGACGTCTTAAGGCATGGACCGCCCGGGCCCAGGACCTCGCCCTCAATGGGAGCCTCGTTACTCTGTCTTAATAAGATCAGGATCTAGATAATTTTCAAGGTCAAAGATTGTTTCTGAACATATTCTTCGAAAAACAAGGAATTTCAAACCACATGTCAATTGGCAAAAGGGGGTACGACTGTATTATGTTATGACCGTTGTCCATGTCTAGGCTTCGAAACCTAATACCATGAACAATCATTCGATTTATTGAGTCGAAATGCGGCCATCGGTCAAGCAAGTTTGTACCTAGGTTTTTGAGATTGTGAGTCGAGCACATTTATTTGTTTCAAATTACAGTTTGAACGAGAGTATTTGTGACAAAATGCATGTTATATACCGTCCATCTTTAAAGATCTGAGGTAGGACCTACTTTTTCATAGAGGCCCAGGGCCTCAAAAAATCTTAAGACGTTTCTGACTATGATGCAAGAATGAAAAGGGAGGCAATTTTATATAAAGAAAAAACGGGAACACAGTAGCGGCCCCAATAATAACTTGGCACGGATAAAACAAATATACGTCTATGGCGTAAGCAAAACGATATAATTTTTGCTTATAAATGTTCAAAAGTCTTTAATAATTCTTTTACATTCATCTATAACACTTTATTTAAAAAAAATGTTGCATATTTAATGCAGTGGATGGTACGGAAGACGTCACCGTACGGGAAAAGAGCAGACACCGTCAGCCATTCCGAAGTCAACTGTGACAATGGGAGGGACGAATCCTTTTCGAAACACGATACTGACGGTTTGAGTAATTATAGGCTCATGTATGTATTTGAAAGTTTTTATACTCATCAAATAAATAAATTAACTTTTATTATTTCTCTCTCGAAAATTTTTGAAACGATTCTTAAGTATTGGACATTGATGAATCTTTTACACAATTTTTAATTTTTTCTCAGAAACGTGTGGAGAATTGGGAGTGGGGCTTAGAATCGATGACGAGTAAATACGGTATATTTAAGTCGTGCTATATAAAACTACACGACAGCTAGTGGAGACGGATCTCGTCCTGTTGAACCGTAGTCACGCAATGACGGATTTAGGCTGAGGCCCGGCAAATGTTTAAGGGCGCTCAAAATTGGGAATCGAGTTTGTTTTTTATCCACTGTAAGACCGAATTTTAATGCTTCTTTTCTTGCTTTGACAACTTAAAGATGTTAATATTAAAAGGGTGGAATTATTTTTTAAAACAATTAATCGAGTAAGTAGTAAAATTTAAAATATCTAATAAATAGGTTCTAAGAAGGCTGGATGAAAGCAAGAAACAAATGTGTGATTAATTAGATAGATATGATTTATTTTCTTAATTAAAAGCAATTTATTCTAAAGTGTATGTTTAGTGTTGTTATACCAGATATACATATATATATATATATATATATATATATATATATATATATATATATATATATTTAATTCATGCCTAAATTTAATTTAAATCCATTTTTACGATTTGTATTATTATTTTATAAGGGTGTCAAATCAACTTGGACCTAGAGCGCCATCGAACCTAAATCCGTCACTGTAGTCAAGTGACGAGAAAGCATCCCCTCCAATGGGAGAATATTTGAGCCTCGGCAGTTTTAACGGGGATCAGCCCTATCTACATGACAGGTGCTCTGTGACATCAGGCTCGAACTCATGACACACACGCCTCGAGTCCGTGACCGTGACCACTAGGTTACCGCGGTATGGCTCTACGGTAGTATCAATTTTATTGAAATAAAATGAATTTTTTTGGTACTAAAAATTTAAATAAAAACGTCTCCCCTTGTTCAGATTTTTCTCATCTGTGAAAATAAAGCAGATTCATGTTTGATTCACTGTTATTAACGACACATTTGAAAAGAATACGAGCGCTTTTGACGATGATTTTCGCAATTTTGAGCCACAGTCGAGTAATGAAAATGACACCTGATGTAGCATTCCATTCTCCGAATTTTTCGGCCACGCCAACGTGAGGAACTTTTAACCTGGATAGATTTCCCGTCATCAACTCTTTTACACTACAAGTATTTTGTGATATTGGGACTCTAGCTCATGATGGGCCGCGGTAGCCGAGTGGTATAGGTATCGGACTGTGGCTTGCTTTGTCACAGGTTCGAGCCCAGTACCACTAAAGACCCGCCGTGTAGGGCAGCGATGCACGTTAAATCTGTCGAGAGCTGAAACGTCCTCCCGTTGGTGTGGTGTGGTAGTTAGGAGAGGGGGGGTGCCAGCTCAGGTGTCGTCCACGTCACTTGACCATGGTTCAAAATTACGTGGTCCGTCGCCAAAAGCCCTCGTGTAGCTGAACAGTGCGACGTTAATATTCAATCAATCAATCAATCTAGCTCATGATTCATCAAAAATAACGTTGGGCAAGAGCTGTCGCTGTCAGACACTTCTAAGAACCAATAGCTGTAATATATCTAATATTATATGTGGTTTCGCAAATACATATACAACGTTAAATATGCTGTATTTAATTCTGAATTTGTGTTATAGCTGTGGTCAATTTGGCAAAAATTGCTGCATTTTATTTGTGTGAATAAAATATTTTACTTTCAGATCTAAGTTTCTCAAAGATGCTTGGTGGATGGATATAAAATTCGTTCCAAAATATATACAGTTTTTGATCTAGGGGTTAATGCGACATCTTAATATGTAAACGAGAATTAAACACATAAAACAGGGAAAATGAATAAATTTCGCGAATAAAATAGGTTTTCAAAACAATTATGAGACTGGCATTTTTGTGCTACCTGGTAATTAAAGTATTTGAAGTATATTCATAAAATAGGACCTTTTTCCCACATTACAAACTTACAAAAAAAAACCAAACATGACACGCAGTTTAGATAATGAATTATATTTTTTGGAATAATATTTTTCACACCTTTGAGAAAATGGTTGAAAGAAAAAAGAAATTTTTTGAAAGTAACCACACACACACACGAAATATACCAACTCTATTGGGTTTTGAAGGAATGTAAAGTGTTTAATTTACTTTTAATATTACCTTTTCCATGATATCGAGTAATTCAAAAAATCTATCACATCACGTTTAGTCTTCTTGTCAAATTCCAGAAATGTTTATAAATACTGATTAAGAAAATCTAGATATACATTCACTTGCCTCCGAAAGTATGCGTACAGTCAATCATCTTACGTGTATATGCTAAAATTACTATTAAAATCTCTCGCTTCAGAAAATCAACATACCCCCCCATTTATCCTTCAAAATTTCCTTCTTCAAATAATGACAACAAAATTCCCCTCAATATGTGAAAACAAGAACGACCACCAAATAATCCCCAACCCGTCCCGCCAAAAGTATCTACTTTGACTTACAAAATAGAGCTTTTAAAAAAATACCTTTTATTGTAAAATAATTGCATTAAATAATTATAAGCTACTTTTCCGATTTCTTTGGGACTTGAGATTTGAATGCTTGTGTGATTCCATCGCAGGTAACATAAAAGAGATCGATATATTATTAAAAGAAAGATAATAAATCTTTCGAAAAGGGGGGAAATGAAATAAATTGAAATTTTAACAGCCAAGCCCAGATCTTGCCGCCCGTCTGCAGTGACACCTCGAGAACCCTGCTTTGTAATACGCTCTGTAAAAACAAATCCAAGACTATAAGCTTTACAGATAGCTAAAATATTCCTAAAATATGTTACTTGAATCACTATTCGAAGGGAACTATAAAAAAGAATGACCCTATCATGGCCGAGTCGCACTGGATCAAGTAAAACTTTGACTTGAAACAACAACTGTCCACACGCGTCAAAACTTTTAAAGCTCTTATGAATGCTATCACGTGATAAACAGACGTGGAAAAAAAAAAATTGCATACTCATACTTCTTCTTACTAATATCCCGCACTTATTCTAATTTTCCACATTTTGCTTCCTTTCATTTTGTGGCTGCTATGGATGATAGTGTTATCCGTCCTTAGCAATTGTCCAGCAGTGTATATAAAGATTGTGCCTAGCTTGTAGAACATAATCCATACATAAACTTTGACTTGATCAAGTGTGATTTTCGCTTATACTATTTGAATTTACGATGTTAGTGGAATCAATAAAAGTTATTGATTTAGAAATACTCCATTTAATTAGCGATCTTTGCATGAATCTGGAAGATGATAACCTGTGTACGAAGTCTTTCGGAAGAGTAAGTGTAGAGTATATAAGAATAGAGTTATACACTTGCCAGAAAAAGTCTGCGTACGAGCACATTCCAAATATGCAAGAATGAAAAAAATCATACTTTAAGAATGATAGTAATTTCATAATGTATTTATTTTATTCCTTACACAATTGAGTAACTTTTCATAATAATTTATGATATATAACACACGTTGTGTTAAAAAAATAATAATCAAAATGAAAAATAACGCAAATGGCTACCAGAAAAAGTTTGCGTACAACTAAAAAAAGCCATTAAAAAGTACTTGACCCTAGCTGTCAACTAAACTTTAATAGCTGGTTGGATAACCCTTACGTCTCTGAACCTCCGTCAATCGTTTGGGCATAGATTGGGCGAGTTTGGATGTCTCCTCAGAAGAAATGGTATTCCATTCTGTGACGATCACTCTTTTCAACATTTATTTTGATGTAATGGGGTGTTGGCCAATTTTTCTCTCCAATTAGGCCCATAAATGCTCAATTGGGTTTAAATCTGGCGATTGTGGAGGAGAACGCAACTGATTTTTGATATTGTAGAGAAGCCAAAGCTTAACATTATGAGCAGTGTGCTTAGGATCATTATCCTGCTGAAACCAAAAGTCATCTCCAAGGTTCAAATCCTGTTCGCCCTGCTTCAGATTTTCTTTTAATATGTTAATATACCCCATATAATTTAATGTCGAGTCTATAAAGGTTCGACGACCCATGCCATTGGCTGCCATGCACCCCCAGACCATCACACCACCTCCACCATGCTTAACTGTAGGCACAAGATTCTCCTTCTCAAGAGCCGTACCTTGTTTTCGCCACACCAGCTTACGCCCTTTTATGCCAAATATGCAAAACTTGCTCTCATCAGAGAATAGTACTTTTCCCAAAATTGTGGAGGCTTATTTACATGCTCATTAGCGAAATCTAAACGCTTTTGCCTGTTCACAGCTCATATGTGGGGTTTCTTATGAGTTACACGGCCATGATAACCAGCCTTTTTCAATATTTTTCTTATGGTATCTTCATGAAGTGTTTTTTAAATCTCTCTCTAATGTCATTCGCAATCTGAGATGCACTTAATCGTGGATTCAGACATATGGACTTGAAGACATACCTCTTTTCACGGAGAGTCAGCTTAGATGGACGTCCAGAACGTGGCTTTGAGATTACAGATTTCGACGAAGTGTAATTATTGATCACTCTTTGGATAGAGGAATGTGTTTTACCCACAGTCTTGCCAATTTCCCGAAGATTTTTGCATTCATTCTTAAGTTTTATGATAATCTTTTTTTCTTCAGGAGTAATCTCTTTCCCTTTTAAATCCATTGGGATTTAACACAATTTATACTTTCCAAAAATCTACAAAATGCAATATTTTTTTAAAGTTTGTCTAACAAAACTGAGCACGTGTTAAAAAGTAAATTAAAGTTTGATTTGCAGGTTTCATTATATTAATTTTTGTACGCAAACTTTTTCTGGTAGCCATTTGCGATATTTTTCATTTTGATTATTTTTTTAACACAACGTGTGTTATATATCATAAATTATTATGAAAAGTGTGTTACTCAATTGTGTAAGGAATAAAATAAATACATTATGAAATTACTATCATTCTTAAAATATGATTTTTTCATTCTTGCATATATGCAATGTGCTTGTACGCAGACTTTTTCTGGCAAGTGTATGTGAAAAATGCACACTGGGAATGGAGCGCTATTGCTGTGACGATGTTTATTGCTTGCAGTACACATACAAATTTTAATACAGCTTCAATTCTGCAATTTAAAGAATTGGGTTAATACAACTATAAAATTATTCCCCAAGTTTGAGACGATGCTTATTTTGTTTAAATTATTCTCATATATATATACTAAGTTTGAGAAAACCAGATTTTTTCCCCTTTACTATTCAAAAGCTTCAAATCATCGTACAATTGTCATAAAATTCAGTGATTATTTTATAGTTGTAATAGTTTGCAAAGTTATCCGAAAATAATAAATATAGTAATTTATTTTTTCGAAATTTATTTAATTAAATTTTTAAACGAAAGCAAAGCACCCATTTTTGTGAGCTAAACAATTTATTTTTATTAGAAAATTATAATTTCTCCTGCTTTCGCAGTTTAACAATCGATTGTTTTCGTTTAATCATGAATAAACATCAAAGATTTTAATTAATTAATTTTTTTTTTTTGCTTCCAAAGCTGTTGAAATCAAGTAAAAAGGAGGAAAAAAACTTAATTCTTGTCTTTCGGAAAAACTCGAAGTTTGTTTTAGCAACGTAAATGTGGATTTGGCATTTCTTATCCTCCGGATTTCTGTTCATATAATCATTCCCTTAATGTGTCTCAGAAATGATTATTCCATCTTCAATTATTAAGATTCCTTTGTTCATTTTCGGGATAATTGTAATTCATGATTGTGTAGCTATAAATAAATTAATCAATGGTCTATTAGTGAAAGACCTCATTGCTTTGAATATGATGCCATTGACTGATTATTATTTAAGCCCCACGATGATTATTGGATACAGACTTCGTCATTATGAACCATGATAAAATGACAAGAATGACACCTGCTCTGAGACCTCACTCTCCAAGCTTCTATACCACGCCAAAACGAGGAATCAAATTAGTTACACAGTATGTCTTCTGTGACACCAGGGTTCGAACCCACGACATGGCAGAAACAACGCAACTCCCAAGTTAACGATCAAGCTCACTCCATTACTGGTCATGCGAGAACATTTGAGTCAGAATAAGCGCAGAGCCCCTCATTGTTCCTTTTGAGAGTCTTTAGTGGCCGCTGTAGCCTAAAGGTCAAGGTAACGGACTCGTGACCGGCGTGTCATGAGTTCGAGCCAAGTGCCTCTGAAGCGATGCACGTTAAATCTGTCGAGAACTCACACGTTGGTGTGGTGTGGAAGCTAGGAGAGAAAGGTACCAGCTCAGGTGTCGTCCTCGTCACTAAAATCATGGTTCAAAATGACGAGGTCCGCCGCCAAAAGCCCTCGAGTAGCTGAGTAGTGCAACGCTAAAATTATTTACTTGAGGGTCTTTAATAGAATCGAGACTCGTATCTGCGGCAATAGTATCCTGCGATCTGAGTTTTGTGGTTCTAACCTCTTTAAGGCTGTTTTATATTAAAATTAAGTATTAAGGTCCTCAGGTTGAGTGATGTGGCTGAGTGAGTGTTTATTAACTTTGCAGTATAAAGCAAAAAGAGGGCTATTGGCTGTGGGTCTCGTTATTTTAAACCTCGGTCAAGTAACGAGGACGACACCTAAACTAGCACCCTTGTCTTTAAACTACCACAGCACGCCACGCCAACGGAACGACTTTGAGCCGTGCTTTGAGGAGGTGAGTGAGTGAATGAATATTAACGTCGCACTGTTCAGCTACACGAGGGCTTTTGGCGACAGACCTCGTCATTTTGTGCCATGGTCGACGAGGATGACACCTGAGGTGGCACCACTCTCTTCTAACTACCACACCACATCAACGGGAGGACGTTTGATCTCTCGAAAGATTTAACTGCATCGCTCCCCTAAACGGCCGGTCTTCAGTGGCACTAGCTTTGAGGAGGAATTTGAGCCAATGGAAGGACTGGTCAGCCCCTCTGCGCGAGGGGTCTTCAGTGGCACTAGGGATCGAGCTCACACACATGCCATGCCAGCTATGAGTTAAAAAAATTCAGCTACCGGGACTACGATTGACTGAATATTAACGTCGCACTGTTCAGCTACACGAGGGCTTTTGGCGACGGACCTCGTCATTTTGTGCCATGGTCGACGAGGACGACACCTGAGGTGGCACACCTCTCTTCTAACTACCACACCACATCAACGGGAGGACGTTTGATCTCTCGAAAGATTTAACTGCATCGCTCCCCTAAACGGCCGGTCTTCAGTGGCACTAGCTTTGAGGAGGAGTTTGAGCCAATGGAAGGACTGGTCAGCCCCTCTGCGCGAGAGGTCTTCAGTGGCACTAGGGCTCGAGCTCACACACATGCCATGCCAGCTATGAGTTAAAAAAATTCAGCTACCGGGACTACGATTGACTGAATATTAACGTTGCACTGTTCAGCTACACGAGGGCTTTTTGCGACGGACCACGTAATTTTGAACCATGGTCAAGTGACGTGGACGACACCTGAGCTGGCACTCGCTCTCCTAACTACCACACCACACCAACGGGAGGACGTTTCAGCTCTCGACAGATTTAACGTGCATGGCTGCCCTACAGGGCGGGGCGGCCACCCGGAACTACGAAGCGTATGCGGGAGCAGAAGCGATAATGGAACTTGTCTCTAACTGATGCTGTCCTTGCCAGGAGTCGCGGGTTCGGTAGCTGGGCAGCGATTTTTTGAGTCGATTCTCTTCAAACCCTTTGGGTAGCTAGGCCTAGTAAGGATCAGACTTCATTCTGACGTCGTGGGAGACCCATGCAGGCACCTCGGAACAAAAAGGATGGCTCAAAAGAATGAGGTCAGTTACCCTCGTGCTGCTTTCTAATTTCGTGGAAATGGTATGAATGAAAATGTTCTTTGATGCATGGTAGGTAAATAAAAAAAAACACTCTCTTAAAAGATGTACAAGCGAAATGATGTCAAAGAGCTCCAGACGTTAATTTTTAATTAGAAAAATATCGTATTTAACACACACTATTGTGGATATTAAAAAGACTTAATATTTTTCTTTTTGTTCCTAAATATTTAAAATTTTTCTTTGAAATATGAGTTCAATTGTGTTTTAAAACTTTTCGTGTTGAAATTTCTTACACAGGTACAAGCAATATTTAATAAATAAAACGTAAAACTCAAGCAATTTCTTCAAATTGAAAGGATATTGCGCAAGTTACAATAGAATATCTAAAACTTGAATCGAACAAAAACATTCCTCGTAATTTATGATAACAGTTACGTCCATAAAATGCGGTTCTGCATGAAAAATGCGAATATGAAAAAAATTCAAATTCGTAAATGAATATGTCTATTACATTTATATACGAATATGAATTTTTTTTCATGCATAGATTTAGTTACGTCCTGTTTAAATTCGATTGTTTCAAAGAACATTTTGATATATTTAAAATATTGTGCGAAAAATTAGTAAATTTGCATTAATCTAGCCTTCTGTATTTACATAACTGATGAAATACATTACGAAGAAACATATCAACGCTAGGGTTATGATAATAATACCTAATATTATGTATAGGGAAACAAGGGGGAAAAGCGACGATAAATTCTAAAAAGTTTTGATTATTATAATCTGAAAGATATTCCTATCGTTTATGCACAATAGCAATTGATAAGTTCCATAGACCCTTTTGCGAGAAAATAAAATAAATGTTTATCTTGTTCACTGTCGGGTAGTAATCAAAACTGCCAAATATAAACTTGAAATATTCCAGATGTTATTCGTCAAATGTTTTTGCCATCGTTGAAAATCAAAATCGACGGAGGTGTCTCCTTACATTTAATGCTTACGTTTTACATTTTTGATATGTTACAATCGGCAAGTTCATGACTTGTTTTGCTATAAAATATTTGCATCTTTTCCCATTTCGATGTCTTCGTTTTCTGATTTCGGAATTCCTTCAATTGCAATAAAGTGATATACATAAATGATGACTTATTTTCCATTCTAATTATAAGCGTTTGTTTTAAACTACGACGATATATCTTATTGGAAGACAGTACAGAGTAATTGTTGGATTACTTTTCGAAGATTCAAATGTATATAGATGTAATTTTTACTTCCTTTTTAATATAACTCGTAATGTATTATAAAAGGGACATAAATACGCAATTTTGCATTCGATGCACATTTGTATAATCACCAAATGTTAAATGGGGGGTATCGGTTCCCATCGAAGGAAAATTTCTAAATCTTCACAGTATGCGCTACATTGTTCATTGATGTCGTTTATGATTCAGTATTGGCTTTTATTCCTAAAGAGGATGACTTTCTAACCCCCTTTGAGAATCCAGCTATGTTTCTTAATATAGGTTTGCACTATGCTCAATATATATCCTGGCAATTGTTTCGCCTAGGCTAAGTAACTACTAATTTCGAGGGTTCACACGTCCATATTACGCGAGTCCTCGTAATTCCTCTTGGCTCACTTCTACTCTTCTCCAAGGAATCAAGAGGTCGGGCAGTGGTCGGCAAACTTTAAAGAAGAGTCGAGTATTAAGTGAAACAAGGTAACTAAGATATGAAAGAGAGCCATTTCTACGCATGCAAGAGAAAGGGGGACATCTGATATCAGCCACGATCACTCTTTATCATATTCTCCAATTAATATTATTTTGACGGTTAAATAAGGATTGACACAAAACATTTCAAAAACTCTTAACTATTGAAGATATTGTTATTTCTGTTCCTCAATGCAAGAGCAGTCATTGTCAAAATATCATACTGGTAAGAATTCAACTTTCAAGCTGCGTCAAAATATGTTCATACCAATCAGTAGCGCACACAGGAATTTTTCAAGGGAGGCGTCCGGGGTCGAAAGTTCACCATTCTTGTATCATGCTCCTTTTGATTTTGTCGATTTTCGGGAACAAAACACAGTAAAAAACTAATTTTTGAATAAATAATTAGCATTAATTAATATTAATCATTCATTACAAGTAATTAAATTTTACATACTATATACTTAGAATTATAATCAATCCGAAAAAAAATCAAGGGCTTTTGGGGGTCCGGACCCCCAGGACACCACCCCTTTTGCGCCACTGATACCAATAGTTCCCAAGTGCTTTATTCTTGTCCTGTTTACTCTAATAATCCAAATAGCCGTTCAATCCAAATTGTTCCTTCCTATTAAAGTCATTTCAACACTATTAATCTTTTCAAATAAGGAATGTGTTTTTGTCACTTCTGTTGGAGGCTTAAGTGTATCATTTCATCAGTGCTTCTGAAGTCATGTATGCAAATAAGTAATTGTTGCTGGACGACATTTTTACTAATACTTTAAACTCTTACTGTTTTAGATCTAATTCTAATATTTTCACCGATTCTCTATAAACTTCGTTAATTGGAAAAATTAATGCCAAAATAATTGTCTTAAGCCAACCAAATGTTTTAATGAAATGCACAAGTTTTTTCAATACGTAATTGTAAAGGGAAAAAAAGGGGGAAGATTTTTTCTTATGATACATAGAAGCAAAATTCTGAAGAGCCACAGTTTGCCAATCCCTGAGCTAGGGCATATGCTATACTGCAAGTTTAACCGTGTAATAATCCGGTTTAAAAGCACATAGAAAAAGGTTTCTGGTCTCTTCAAATACAATATCGCTCATAAAATATTTGATATATATCAGCCGAACGATATAAAAAGGGCGATTTTGTGACCTCCATTTTTTCACTACACGTGTCTGAATAGCCGACGAAATATTTAGAAAAAAAAACTTCTCTCAGATCTTTAGAATTATCTCTTCGTCAGTTTTATCTCTGCTGTGTCGTTAATTGTAAGTGTTGGAATCAACTTGCTGGCAGAAAAATATTTATCAGCTTACGAGTCAAAAACTAAAAATAATCTCTTGTTTAATAATATAAACTCATTGTGTTCTCGTTCGATGAAATTTCTTCAGAGTTGCGTGTTACCTGACGCAAGACAACACCACTTCAGAAAATAACTTCTCATGGTATTTACTTGTTGACGATTCAACAACAAACTTTGATGCTCATGATCTGTAGTTTTATTTAATTTAGACACGTTCCAAATTGTGAAAACAAGATATTTCCGATGAACCTTTTGTAACGAATCCATATTTTAATCGCAAAGCAGAAGTAAATTTGATTTTATAAATTTAAGATTTATTGTGAAAAGCTGCTATGTTTTTATAGTTACACTTCAATATTCTAATCCTGATCAATTGCATTTATTTAAATCTACATTTAATTTTTGTTTGATAAAGATAATTAAATAATTGGTGATAATATTTAATAATTTCTTAAAATCTATAGAGAGTTCACAGCTGTATAATTTGAGGGGGAAACAATTCAAGCAGTCACCATAATTAAGATATTAATCATTTTATAGTTAACTTTTAAACACCACGCTACATCGAAAAGTATAGCACAGAGATTATGGCTTAAAATTCAAACATAAGAACTATAGGGGAAAAAAATCTCAGAAAGAGAAAATTGTTTGTGATTTTTAGCATACTCTATAAGTAGAACATTGGAGTTTAACTCAATTTTTGTTACATGTTTTTAATATGACGAATGATATCTGTGATCAAAATACGATTTATGTGCACAATTTTTGAAAAGTTGTAAATCAATTTTCGTGCATTCAAATAATTTTACAATTGCTTTTAGGCCTTGTATTCAAACAAGAAAAGCAGCAGTAGGATGAAGGAAGCAACAGATAATCTTCATTAAATGTCCATTTTTCTTCTGGAGGCAGTTGACAAATATCAGTACAACTTTCATCACGTGATAATGCTTAAAAAATAACCCAATGTAGCAATGTAAATAAGCAAATGTATAATGCCTTTTTCTACAGTTTGAAACAATTTTGAGTGAAACATCTGATCAGAGAGAAGGTACATAATCCTGATTGAAAAAGATCAGGAAAAGAGGAGAAAACCTTATCACGTGATTGTTGTACTTGAGTGAGAGATGGACAAAGGAGCACGTACTTAACCCTGTTGGATTCTAATCGCCAGTTAATAATGTTGTAATGACAATAATGCCCCTTTTCGTCAGTGTTAAATATTCATAATTCAGAAACGAAACCAGAAAATACTTTACTGTATTAGTTCTAGTACTGTGTATTACATTTAACAATTTTCATGAAAGACGTCACTCACACACATACGACTCTTTCCTCAATAAAAGTTAGATCGCAACTGAATTTTACACAAGATGTCGCTTTTCCAAGGATGGAAATATTAAGAAAAATTGAAAGTTTAATATTTTTTAATAATACCTTTAAATACTGTAAAACTAAAAATTTAATAAATTAATTAAAATGATTGAAATAAATAATCAGGACTGTCGGTGGGACTATGCTTAGCCAATTCGAATGCAGCAAAAAAGTCCAAGCTTGGAAGAGATACTTTAGAAGAAAAATTAGGTGAAGGAATGAATCTTGAAATTTTCTCATCAACAAAAACTCGCGTACTTTTCTGCTGCATCTGAGCATTCACATCCAATTCGCCGGGAATATGCGAGAGGGCAGGAGAGTGAGAAGTATAGGTAAACTAAGAAATGTATTAAGTCTTTTAAACATATTTTCGACACTTATACAGGATGTTGCCGAATTCGACTAAAAAATTCAGAGAGGGGATAGTGTGCAGCATGGGAACGACGAGTCCTCATAGAACAAGGAGTCGCAAACCGCGTTTAGTCCAAGTCATTTGCAAAAACAGTTATGGAGGATGTGATCGAGTGGAATGAAAAGGAGCAATAAGAGGCAAGAAATTATATATATATATATATATATATATACTTGACTTAAAGCATGTTTACAATAAGAACAATGCAACACAGTTCGACGTCAGAAATGCAACGACAAGGGATTGTCACAGGAATTGTTCGAAGTTTCGGTCATGTAGGTTTTAGGTCAGCCAGCACCGACGGATGAAGGATTGCCGGGCGCATTTAAACAAATCCTGTGTGTTGGCGATGTCAACTGAAGCAACTACGACCCGTGCCAAGAGATTCTCCACTATAGCCCCCGGCGTTGCATATACAAGCGGTTTCAGTTGGTCTCGGAAGAAAGGGAATTGAGGGTTGGGGATGGTGGAGGCCAAGCAACAGGTCCACCACATCCAATCCACCTCCCTCTGTAACATGAAGGTGGTTACGCACCATTATCGAAAAATGTGCTATTGCACAATCTTACATGAGCCACACGCTCTGGTGCGCAGTAATTCCGGGAGGATGTGCTATAGGAGGCCTTTTGTGCCATTGAGGCGTTTGGGCAGCGGGTACGGTTCCAACTAACGATCTCCGAGAAAGAATTGATCATGAAAATCTTGATCGCAACTATCAAGAATTTCGCAGACTAAACGTGGTTTGCGACTGTGTTTATCGTGATTTGTCATCCCCCCATGTTGCCTACTATCACCCCTCTGAATTTGTCGGTTGAATTGGGCAACACGTTGTAGAAATCTTAACTATTCGGAAAAATCTTTCCGTTCTACGTACTGAAATAAAAGAAACTTTATCGTGTTAAAAACGATAGCTTTACATGCCAACATTCCATTTATTGAACATCCACACACACAATTCTTACCGTACCGTAAAAAAATAGTTTTTTTTAAAAAAGAAATTACTTATATTCGATCAACATAATGATCCTTTTTATGACTCCCATTGAATTACTGAAAGGTTTGTTAAATTTTGAATTTTACATGAATTTTTTTGAATTTTTCCTCCACATAAAGTTTTTAAAAAGCTGAATTCTTTTTATCGAGATACTATTAATTTTAGTGACATTTCCTTGACACTAAAAATTTTATCCATATTTTCTTTCTACATAAGTTTTTGTAGAGCATTACGAATAAAATTATATATTTCAGAAAATTTTAAAAAGAATATTCCACTTGTAGAAGATTGCCGTGTAAACGGTTAATATTTCAATATTTTAGGCTTACGATTTTGTATTTAGTTTAGTCTTTAATTTTTTCATTGTTATTCTTTAGTTAAACATACAAGGTTACATATAAAGTAAGATGAGTCATTTTTTCTCTAGAATTTTACGCTGAATTTATCAAAGTGAGCTTACTGATAAGAGGAGATCCGCTAACCCCTAATTGTGTACGTTCGAGTTAATTTGATCGCGCTAAACGTGCAAAACTATCCACACTCGAGATAATTCGAGCGGGGTCGTATTTTATGCTGCTGTAATTTTCATACTCGAATATAAACAGGCAGGGTCTACATTCGTGAGACTGACTACGATCCTTCTTCCTGATTTCGTAAATCGGGCAAATCTTTAAAAAAATGTAGTAGACTAAAATTTTCTGGAATTCTGCTACTAACGGAACGTCATTTTCCCAGTTTTGTTCCACCGCCAACAAGAAAAGCTTCTACAAGCAGGGGCGTAAAGGAGAATATTAGGACCGCCCATGTAAAATCAAGTTTTGCCTTTTATATTTTATAAATTGGTTAAATGCGTTCCTAAAATGCTGGGACCCCTTCGCGATGTGAGGTTACAGGGGTGTACGTTACGCCACTGCTAAGATACTGCGCTGTGTGTTGTGCTAAAATGGCTAGTAAAGAAAAAAGAAAAGAATCGATATATATGTGTAATACACTGCTGGACAATTGCTAAGGACGGATCACAAATTGCTATGTAGCATAACATTAAGTGAGACATGAGACCTAGTAGGATAAAATATAGTTGCCACACTGTTCAGACATTAGAATAAAGAATATTTATTTTTCTGGAACGTACAAAAGCTGTGAAACATCTGAAAGAGAAAAAAATGTTCATTTGATCTGCGTACTGAGAAATGGAACAATGCATCTAAAAGTCAGCAGGCACCTTAAAGAAAGGTATCAGTACGGGATATGTCCACCGTGGAGTGTAATGCAACATTCCACACGTCGTACCATGCTTTGCACAACATTATCCAGCAGCTGTTGAGGCAATTTATCCCATTCCTCTGTGAGTGCACGGATGAGGGTGTTCTTGTTTGTCGGAGGATAGTTTCGACCAGCAACTTGCCTCCCCAAAGCATCCCACACATTTTCAATGGGGTTTAGATGTGGAGAACGCGCTGGCCATACGAGACGTTGAATACCCTCGCTGTCTAGACAATCCTGAACAACGAGTGTTCGATGACATGTTGCGTTGTCGTCCATAAAAACAAATTTATCACCGACAGCACCACGGAAAAGACGATCATGAGGAAGTAAAACTTCATCAATGTATCGTTGGCCCGACATAGTTCCATTCGCAACCACATGTAGGCGCGTGCGGCCATTGATCATGATGCCGTCCCACACCATGATACTGCATATTGGATATCAGTCCTTTTCCTGGATATTTTCTGGACGATAAGCAGTACCACTCTCGCGCCAGATCAGTTGGCGTCTACAATCCGATGACAGACTGAACCTACTCTCATCTGAGAATAGTACGCATGCCCAGTCCTGTTCAGTCCAATTGTGATGCTCACGACACCATTGCAAACGGGCAGTACGGTGCTGTCTGGTCAATGGGACACACACAACAGGTCTGCGTGTGTATAGTCCTCCTCCCCTCAAACGTCTGGCAACAGTTTCTCGGGAGATCTGCTTTCCTGAGGCAGCAAGAAACTGATTTGCCACCTGCTGAGCTGTGGTGCGCCCGTTTCTTTTTGTTGATAGGACGATATATCTGTCTTCTGCAGGCGTCGTACTTCTAACACGACCTCCCCCGTGTCGTCTACTACACATTCCAGTAGTTTTAAATGACTTCCACAGCCGTGAAACAACGCTGTCAGCGATGTCGAACTGCCTGGCAACATCTGTTATTTTTCACCCTTCTTCGATCTTTCCAATAATTCGGCCACGCATAAAATCATCTATGTGATGTCGGGAAGACATGCCAAAAATTTTAAGTTCGTCTATTAAATCTTTCCTGTAAAACTTTGACTTGAAACAACAACTGTCCACACGCGTCAAAACCTTTAAAGCTCTTATGAACGCTATCACGTGATGAACAGACGTGGAAAAAAATTTTGCATACTCATACTTCTTACTAATATCCCGCACTTATTCTAATTTTCTACATTTTGCTTCCTTTCATTTTGTGGTTGCTATGGATGATAGTGTTATCCGTCCTTAGCAATTGTCCAGCAGTGTATAAGTGCAAAGTTGGGCTATGTCTTGCAATGGTGACTTTGCTTCCAAACATATCAACAAAAGAAAATTTTGAATAATTTTTTAAAAATTGATATATTATATTTCATTATTTATGTTGAAAAAGTGTAAATAAATATTTGTACTGCTAATTTTTTTGAAACAGCAATTCGAAAAGAAAGATAATAAAAGTCGATGTACGTGTAAGATAGCAATATTCGACTCTTATCTGCAATATGGATTAAAATCCAAAATTAAAATAAAAATTTTGATTGGTTTTAATTTTTTTTTTTTTTTTTTTTTTTTTGGCTATAAAACAAGGTTCTAAAATGTGTTTTCTCGTAAATATGGTTTTTTGCTGGGGTTTTTTTTCTTCGAAAAATGTGTGCATCAAGGGGATAATTGAAAGATTTTAATGCCTTGCATTAAATACAAGGATTCCACGATCGAAAGGCAAAGTTTAAATCAAACATGGAGAATTAATACTGATTTTCAGATAAGAGCAGTCTATACGCAAAATCTGTTGATTTGAATTCTGTTGTGTTTAAGCAATTGATCGATTTAGTTTTAAAGGATATGGAGCAACAAAGTTATTCCAATCGAATAATGTTAAATTCACTACTTAAGTTGTAGATACTTTCATTTTCTATTTTCTTTCTCAATGGAGATATATATACTTCATAAACCTGTAAACCATTTCATTATCAGCCTGAGTTTTCATAATCGACATGAATGTTGAATCGGGGTCCGACTTTATAAACTCATCAGAATCGAACATTTTATTCGTTAGTTCAGGGTTATTCGTACAGTCAAGGTCCTAAAAATTTTTTTTTCGCGCTTGCCTTTTGGAAATTCTATAAAGAACTAAATAAAAATATCCGTAGTTAGAACTACACACTTTTTTTATTCGACATTTTAAAATACTATTAGCGAGTTATTACACACCAGTTAATCGGAAATTTTAAAATACTGACTAATAGATTATTTTTTTTTAATTCCTGACTCAAAAGAGCTCTTTTTTTTACTTTATGCAAAGAACATATTGCGTCATTCATATCCTACTGCATGAGATATGTTTTCAGTTTCCAAACAATGTAAAGCCTTGGGGAAATGTAAGTTTTTTGTTCAATTTCTGCATAGGAATCTCTTTTCATTGGCTCTGTCAAATCAACAATTTTCTCAACTTAAACTGCATAGAATTTTCTGTAAAATCGTACATATATAATAAACCTTGTTTCTCTTAAGAAATAGAGGAAATGATAAAAATTCTTAAAATACCCACTGCTTTGTGGAGTGGAATGAGATAAGAAAGGAATTTCATGTCGTATTCAAAACTCATACGATAGGTTACTAATGACTCATCTGCATTTCTAAAGTCTAATAATGGGCTGTACCCTTTCTTGTCGAAATTTGCTGCTTTCAAGACAAATCTTTTTCTGTTCCGGGGAAAAAGAGAGATCATTTGAAAAAAAAAAATTTTTTTTGTGATATAAATTGATAAAATGTTTTTTCTTCCAACTGTTGTAGTAATTCGTTAATTCGGGGTTTACTTATTATGTAGGGCTTTTTCCCCTATATTTTAATCGGAGAAAAAGAAAATTCGTAAAATGGAGGTTCGATCAAATGGGTGGCTCCGACTATATCTGAAAACACTTTATGTTTGACTGAATTTAACATGCTGTGATGGCATCCTCATCGTCTGATCGTGGTTCAAAAGTGCAATCATCAAGTCTCCTTTCGTTGCCCATATCCCTCGATAAAACTTTTACCAATTTAAACAAATAAATTACCCATTAAAACGATTACGATATATTCTAAAATTTTCACGAATTTTGACATAGCAGCATTCAATCACGGAAAAGCTTCGACATTAACTTAACTCAGTGGCACGGCAGCCCATGAGGGCCAAGGTCTACTGTGCCCAACTCAGTATACGTGACCTTGGGCCCTGAGGTGCATGAGCAGATGTTCCGGTCAGGGGGTCAGTTTGACGCGATACACTAACCACTCAGTCACTAGGCTTCAGCTTCGACACTACCACATGTAAAAATGCTTGTGAGATTATTTTTTTTAAATAAACAACCCTACGATTATAAAAACTTTAATAGTTTTCACTTGTGATTTCTTTTAATTTTTACTCGTCATTTGTTTGATTAATAATAAGTATTAAGTATGAATTATATTTTATAAAATCTTTTCTTACCATAGTAGATATATAATTTAATGTTCCTTTTTTATCACTTTGCTCTAAAAATATATTCTAAATTTCAAAACTTTCAACACAGTATTCAAAAGCCTTTGAAAACTTCGCATCAATTGGGTTGCCTGTTTAACCAAATCCGTGTGTGTGTGCTGACAGGAATTTCACACAATGAACATTTTATCAATAAAAAATAACTTTAAAAAAATGACATTTATTTTAGATATTTTCAATCCAGGATCCTCGTGGTGAAAATATATTAATGGTGTTTATGCTCTTAGCAATGAACTTCTAACTTTCAGAGATTTTACTTATGATAAGTGATTTTTGTGATGTAAACAACAACAAAATTGATTGACTATGATAAAATATGTTGCGTGATAAAATTGATATAGCGAGCGGTCTGTGATGTGATGAATGCAATCCAAATAATTCGAACAAAATTATCAGAGACTCTTCCAAAAATTTGAAATGATCATATAATAAAAAAAAAAACATTCCAAATAAAAAGATTTTTGATGAAAAATTAATCCATATTTTATTTTTAATTAGTTTATTAGACGTTCCAGAATAGTTCATTACTAATAAATACTAAAATAATCGTTAAGAAAGCTTAATATATTCATTTATACATTTACGTACTGACGTCTGATGCAATATTTTCGTAGAATCATTAGAAGTATACGACATTATTTTGTCATTTATTCTTACCCCCCACTGATTTTCTTCTAGTGGAGTGCCGATGAAAAGTATGTATGTGAATATAGCTAGTTTTCTGAAACGTGTTACTAAGTCATTTCAATCTTTTTTTTATGAATTCCTTGAAAAAAGTATTCAAAAGATTCAAAAACTAAATGGTGATGAAATTTGGAACATAACCCAGGGCGAAAACTTAGTGAACAAATTAAGTAATAAATTAAGAAAAAAGTTTGTAACTTCAAGATGGAACTAAAAGTCGGATGATTATTAATTCTATTCTCTGACACACACATTTCCAGACCTACACATAATTATTGAAACAATTGAACATCACCCTTTTTTAACAATCCACCAACGTTTCAACATCGTTTTAAGACAATAACTAACTTAATCACACTTCTTTCATAGTTTCAGATTAATTTTCTTTAAAAATTTACTAAAATGTTGTTGCTTTCTTAGTAACTGTTCTCTTAGCAGCTCGTGGAGTAGCGCGCTTTTTCATTCTGAACTAAAAAATTCCACAGCGAAAAAAAAGGGGTATTCTTGTAAAGAGAAAGTAATCTGAGAAAAATAGAAAACCAACTTGACATTAAAAATAAAGTAGGTCACATTGAAAATCTGTTAAACGATGAATATATCTGAATTCGAGATATTTAAGGTATTGCAAAACCGTTGAAAAAAATATTCATTCATATGGATAGTACTGAAATATATAATGAAACTAATTTTTTTTATATAAAATATTTAGATTGTATGTATTAGATGCAAGTGCAGGCGAATATGAAAATTGAAGTTGATATAATATAAATTCTCTTGCATTTCTTTTTGATAATTATATTGCGGAAAAAATAGAAATTAATATCCACAGTATTCTTTATGGAACTAAAATGCGAAAGAAGAAAAAAATTGTACAAAAAAAAATTGTATTACTTTGTGTGCTTCAAATTTCGTATTATGAGTAAATTGAACTTTTCTTCACTTTGTTACATTACACTTATCCATTGCATAACATATTACATTTATATATATGCATGAAAATGTATTGCCATTAATGTTAGTTGCGTTATTGCTGAGACACCTTCGAAAGCAAACGTCTGTCTATGTTCGTGCTTCTAACTAATCAGTGCAATTAGCTGATAAAGTACTAAGAAAATACAAGCTATTTTTCACAAAATGTGAAGTAATAAATGTCCTTGATAACCTCATGGAAAGAATATATAAATATTTTCATTATGCAGCCTATTTTTTTTCTTTAAATCCCGTTTAAAATGTCTAATTTTTACAGATATTTTTCTAATCTCATTCATTATATTTAAAAAAAATATTGCCACTTTAAAACCATGCTAACGAATTCTCTATATTCATAAATAGTAATTGAAATATTGTTCTTTCTAAGAGATGGCAGTTTTTCCTTTCTTTCTATTTTTCCCTCACACAGTCGATTTTAAAGATGAGTGAATCTAAGTTCGGAACAGTTTTAGACGGAAAAAAATATGTCCAATATTAATATAAATAAACAAGATTGTGTGTAGCCCATACATATATAGGCTTTTACCTTATTACGTCAGAAATATTTTAAAATAGTATCTTTTTTTCATGTAAAATGTTAAAAATCCGTTTGGTATTGCAAATTTAGGAGGAAAGACATGAAACAAATTTTGCATACGAAATATTTTTAGGCAGAATTTAGAAGATTAAATATTAGAATAGTTTTTTTTATATTTAAAATACTAAACTAAACTACTTATAACTAAAATAGAATTACTATTTAGAATTTATGTACTATATTTTATGTACTTGAATAGATTATACTATAAAATCAAAACGCATAAATTCAATATTGGAGAATTTTTTCAGCCAGTAAAAATAGTTTGGTCTGAGAAATACTTTTAAGTTCAGATAGTTATTAGCGAAACCAGGAGCAAAAACTAATTAACTATATGTTTAAATCTAATTATCCAAAATCGTTTGCAATATTAGACTCATAGCATTGAGGAATTGCAAAAAATATTTAAAATATTGCATGGATAAATTTAAACTTAGTGTTTTAATTAATCTTGGAAAACATCCTGGGCAACCTTTTTGAGAATTTGATGGAGAAACCATTCGGGTAACTGTTTTCAATTTCGAACTCCATAATGATTATATTTCTTCGACGTACAACCTTAATTTAGTAGGCAGAAAGTGGATGATGTACAATTATTTTTGCTTAAAATCCTGCTTAAGCATCAAGCCTTTTGTTTTGAACGTCATTTTACTATATATAATCGAAAACACACATTTCTCTAATCTTGGAATCTTCTATTAATTCTAGATTTTATGTTTTTAATATTATGAATCTTTTGAATGTTATGGATGACGTTTTGGTGCACTTCATGAAGATTTATTTTTATAAATTTTTTGATTTCTGTCATTTTTTTCGTTTATCATCCGAACTAAGAAACTTCAAATGTAACTTTTCAACAAAAACAATTGGCTAAATAGTGCTTTTTGACATATTACAAAATTAGCTTTTTGCATTCCTTAATTTTGCAAGGTTTTCTCTTACAAATGATATTCCGAAATTTTTAAAAAAATTTTTAATAGAAGTTTTTCGGGTTTTTTTGACATATGACTGAAATATATGGCTTTGTAGTCTACCATTCTTTTTACACCGTAAAGACAGCTTTTGTTTTTCAGTTTGAGACTTATTTTCGATGAATTTTATTTTTAGAAACTATAAAAATTATCCGGCTTAATATTAATTTACTTATATATATATATATATATATATATATATATATATATATTATATATATATATATATAAACCAACAGAGTGGAAAAATTTCAAACTTTATAATAAGCGCATAAGATTCATAATGAGCATTTTAACTTTATGTATTATAAATTTTTTTCCCTAATGGGCTGCATATTGTCAACCAAGCCTTTGCAAACACGGAAAATCTCCAAATCTGAGAGCCATTTCATGGTAACACCATCTTCTAGTGGCGGCTCTCGCTACCAAATTTGGATGCTTGAATTTATCCAATTCAAGCTCTCGTCGCGCCCGCGAATGCTGAATATCTCCGTAATTTGATTTTCCCAGAGTACCAGAGCTAAATTGATACTCAAGGGATCTTGTATATGCTCCATAATCATATGTCATGCGTGCTTACGATTTTCGCATCTAGAAATTCTGAAACCTGGGGTCGAACCCGCAATCTTAAGCTTACGAATTGGGCACGCTACTTCTGAGCCACCGAGCCGACTTATGTATTAAAATAAGAGAACTTGAATGGAGTCAACTACAAATAAAACGCAATTTTAAAAGTAGGTAGTTGGTAAAATAAATCGAATGATATATATTGGAATATATCTATATCTGAAAGACGGAGAATATTGTTTGAAGAAGGAATTTGTTACTTGTATATTGTGTGAGTTATAGATTCGTTCAAATAGAGAGGAATCCCTTCATTATATGGAAGAGAATTACATTAAATAGAATGGAAGAAAACGACTGAAATTTTTAAAATAGATGAATTGCTATTAAAAATATTGAGTAGAACTAAATATTTAATTTTGTGACTGTTTAATACATGAGGTTTGTTTGAAAAAATTACTTGACACTTGGCCCCAGAAAAGTGTAGTGTTTTCTCTGTGTTTTATTTTAAATTACCCAAAACATTTTCTTGGAAATCGGATTTAATTGTTTCTGCGGTGTACGTGAGCGTGACGGAAGCTTTTGAAACATGTTTTTATTATTTCAAAACAAAAGTAACTGAAAAAGGACAAGAATGGAATTTTGGATTTCTTTTTAAAACATTTATTATAAAATGATTTAATTCTCTTTTTTAAGAAATATATCGTTGGATCATTCTTCTTAAACTCTTGGAAGTACATATAATATTGCTGAAATAACTCATTTGAAACTTTCTTGAAACAGAAAAGGAAATCTTAAAATATCTTAAAAATGAAGCAGCTAATTTTCTTGTATTTTGAAACAAACATACAGTTTCTGTCTGTATATGTTAGGGAAACAACTATTTTGCTGTTTGTTTTATTTTATCCGAATACAAGTCAATACACAAAAATCTAAACAGTTTATTTCAACACATAATTTTACTTTTAAATAAAGATTTTTTTTTTATTTAATGCTCTCTGTTATTCCTTTGAATGATGTGTTAAGCAAATATTTTCGGTAATAGAGTAGAGTTGTTTGTTTAACCTGTACATATTTCTAGTGGAGAATATAAATATACATCCGCTCAGGACTTTAATTAAAATTTGATATTGAGTCCAAAGAAATGGAAATCATGATGGTGTACGTTATGAAACAGAATGATAATGTAAAAAGTTTACAAAAAAGTCATCCTAATTTTCATTTACTTTGTTGTCGGTAAAAATGAAATAGCCGTGTTTTATTTTATCTGAAAGATTTGTTATCAAATGTCTTTATCACGCTCTATTGAATATTTCACGTTGTTATAGTTTAAAATGCTCTTAGTAAAAATTTATTATTTTTGTAAAATTGTAAAACGAAGGCAAAGATAAAAAATAATACGTTGTTTTAAAACGATTAAACGTGAAAAATCGTTTCGTTGCTATTTGTTTTTCCTTAGTGGATACGTTTATTTTCTACCCACTTTCTTTTGTATAACTAGCTATCAATAAAAAAGCAATAAACTAAATATAAAAAGAGAGAGGGAGGTTGAACTAGCCCCCAAGTTTACTTAATTCCTGGGGAGCGAGAGGGAACACACAGCTTTGGTCGAGTGTTATTTTGTTTATAAGCATTAGTAGAAATTAGTATCTCGGTACTCTATTTTAGCTATCAGATACTTGGATCAGCACACACCTGTTTCGCGGGTCTTCAATTGGTAACGTAATGTCCATGATCCGCCCAAAATGGAATTTCTAGTAGGTCGCTCGCAAACTCTAGATAAACTTCCTCTTCTTCCAGAATGCTAGGTGTCGATCCTTGGCTGCCCCGCAGCCTTTCGCTGGAGAATATTCAAATCCTGATCGCTGGTTTTCCCACTGCTTAGCAGCCTTTCGCCTTTCCCTCGCTGTTATCGCCCAAGTCACCGGTCACTTTTCGAACCATCTATTTCAACCCCCTGGGTGGGCCTCTTTCACGCCCCAATAATTTCTGATTGGAAGGAACTCGGGTCTGCACCCGGCACCCTGTCTTGGTCCCAACCACCATTTGTTCTTCAGGGATAAAAGCGTGCTTGGACTGAAAGCCTCTATGCCGCTGCACCTCGTTCACCATTTGGAGGTTCTATAAATCGACCTGTCACTTCGACACTGAGAATACGCTCCTTGGCTTTTCTTCCTCACACAAGCCAACACTCCTTTCCCTACTAGTGCATCACGGCCACATGCGAGAAGAAACGAAAGAATGGAGAGCCGTCAAAAAAGGTGTATCCCTTCTTTTGATCTCTGTGAAGAAAAGCCATCAGGTGAACCTATTCGTCTCTGGATGTCGGAGAAGAGAGGAGTAACATCAAACAGTCCAAGATTGGTCTCGACAGCTGTTTCTACTCAGAGCGTGAGAGCAGAATCTGAAAGAAAAACCTATCTGTCGAGTAGGTTCGCCCCTGGGCGTCAAATGAAAAGAGGGGTAGCAAAATGCCATCCATGAGATTAGCAATGCTATGTTTAACCCTACAATCTTGGTTCCTAATGCTGAAAATTTGATATTATACTACTGAGGCTAATTTATTTTTGACCCACACTATCTTGTTACATTTCTATTTATTGCTATTTCTTATTAGATTTATGACAATTTATAGTTTATAATTTTTTATCATATTTGTATGTATATATGTAATAGCCTTCATTTATATTTACTTAAAATGAAGGCCCAGTGGTCGAGTGGTAGCATATCGCGCTTCCCCACCACAGGTCCGGGTTCTATTACCGGGCTGGGAAAGGTCAACTCAGCCTTTCATCCCTACTGCAGTGAGTCGATAAATGAGTACCAAGCTTGCGCTTGAGGACTTAAAAATACTGGGGGTCTCGCTTCAGACTGACTACCTGATCGTGACTTCTGCTCATACACCTCAGCGCCCAATTGTCACGTATACTGGGATGGGCACAGTAGGCCCTGGACACTAAGCTTGAGTTTTTTTTAGATTAAAATCACATTTATTTATTATATCTAATTCATAAATCCGAATACCCTCTCATTTAATCTTTTTCAGAAGGAATGAAACATTATTTTGGTAGATTTATTAGTGATTTTTTCAAAAGGATTAGACATTGATTTTTGTTTATATATTTATTGGCAATTGCTAGTAAAAGAATATCATAACAAACACGTGCCAATTTTTCCCTAAGTACTCTGATGTAATTTCCAAAAATAACTTATATTTCCCTTCACTTGAATGCGTTATATTTATTACATTATGCTTTCTCATGTACTTGTATATTTGATATGGAAAATGGATAATTCCCTCTCGCGTAATTTTGCACTTGAGCGAAAAACATACTTCGGTAGATAGCCTATCGTGGTAGCAGAGTGATCAAGGTCACGGATTCGTGGCAGGCATGTCATGAGTTCGAGCCTTGTACTGCTGAAGACCCGCCGGGCAAAGGAGGCGATGCACGTTCAATTTGTCGAGGCTCAAACGTCCTCCCGTTGGAGTGGTGGGGAAGTTATTAGAGAGGGGTACCAGCTCAGATGTCATCCTTGCCCCTTGACCATGGATCAGACTTTCAAGGTCCGTCACCAATAGCCCTCGCACAGCTTTATAGTATGACATAACTCTAACTCTAAAATTCCCAACCAAATCCATTTTTCTTGACTGTGTTCCTGTTCAGATAAACAATTCAAAGGAAGAAATTGCTTTTCCAAAAAATATAATGAAAAGTAGTTCTAAATATTTAATTTATTTAATTCATACGAAAGTTAAGTGTGTCTGTCCAAAGTGTACATCGAACCCTTTTTCTTCTAAGTTTATTGCGTGGTTTTCTTGAGGGGTTCAACATTGGTTTCTTTACTTAAAGATATTACCTTGCATTTGCTTAGAGATGACTTTTTTTGTTAGCATATAATCAATAATCCGTTTTGGCGACGACCAAGTCCTTGACATGTGTCTTAGAGACCGAAAGTCCTTCTGGACTTTTAAAACTCTTTCAAAACTGGTGCTTCCTGAATATTAATTTTCAGCATTTAGTTTAATATAATAATAATAACAACTATATATTAGTCTATAAATAGAAAAAGGCTAAATACAATTAATACCTTTAATTTCATGTGGCACTTCAAAAGACGTAGTGAACTTAATGTGATTTGATGGTGAACTGTGGCATATACACTGGTGTGCAAAACTTAAGCAACTGGTGGGTTTATTGCCATAACTTCACGAAAAATCATCTGAGAGACATGAAATTCAGAAATGAGGGAGAGTATTAAGTACGTAAAGGATGACGAAAGCATCGGCGCTGAAAAAGGAATACAATGCATACGGTATGGAATCAAACAAAAACAAGCTTTATTGAACGCATAGTATCGTGACTCATGATGGTCTATCCAACAGGAAGAACAACAACAGATGTTCCTTAATATGGTATATGCCCTCCCCTCACTGCAATGGTTGCTTCGCACCGTCTCCGCATACTCAGAACCAGCTGGTGCAATATTCCTTGCGGTAGGAATACCCATTCTTCAATCAGCATCTGTTTGAGTTGTTGGGTGTTCTCCGGATGATGTAAGCGTGCTGCAATACGTCTCCCCAAAGCATCCCACACATGTTCGATGGGATTTAAATCTGGGGAATACGCTGGCCAATCCATTCGAGTGATATCTTCACTTTCCAGCAGCTCCTCAACAGCATGAGTTCGATGTGGCCGTGCATTGTAATCCATAAAAATGAAGTCTGGGCCAATGGCACCTCGGAACAGACGCACATGGGGAAGAAGTACCTCCTCACAATAGCGATCCCCGGTTACAGACCCTCTTTCGAAAATGTGGAGCTCAGTTCGCATATTCAGCATAATGCCTCCCCAGACAAGAACTCCAGGACCACTGTAATGGTGTCTTTCCTTGATGTTACTGGTATGAAACCGTGTCCCGATCTCTCTCCAAATCAAAACGCGTTGAGAATCGCTTCTGGTACTGAACCGACTCTCATCCGTAAAGAGGACACGACTCCATTGACAGTTGTCCAGTTTTTGTGCTCTCTGCACCACTGTAAACGGTGGCGTCGGTGGTCAACTTTCAACGGGAGGCAGCATTCAGGACGGCGGGCGAATAGGCCCCCATTGTGAAGGCGTCTGGCTACAATAAACCGCGACACTTGTCGCCCCGTTGCTGTAGAGAGTTGCTGAGCAATGATGCTTGCTGACTGCCGTCGGCCTCTTCGCCTGCAGGATGATATATCGGTCATCCCCTGCAGTTGTCGTCCTCGGGCGGCCACCACCAACCTTTCTAACAGCTGTACCTGTGGTTTGGAATGCTTTCCAAGCGCGCGAAACGACACTTTTGTTGATTCCGAACTCTGCAGCTACACTGGTGACGGTACGCCCCTCCTCCAACTTTCCGATCATTCTTCCACGTGTGAAATCGTCCAGGTGATTTTTTCCAGCCATATTTCACGAACTGACTCACTGGCACTTGCAGCGAATATATTGAATTGCGTCTGCGTCCTTCATTTTATTTTACTGTTGAACAGCACGCGCTGACATCACGCGTTTTGCGTACGCTCACGTCGCTTCTGACGTTTCATTCCTGATATTTGCATACGCATGACATTTCTACTGACTTACGTGTTCACTGTACAGATCTCCAGACCTCCTTTTCTGCAATTTCATGGTTATCTGCTTAATTTTTACATTGTTGCTTAAGTTTTGCACACCAATGTATAAGGATGTTGGGGGTTCTCCTCTATAGGCCACCAAATTTTTAATTTTTACCATAGAAATTGCGCCTCGAGGCTTTCTCTTCATGTCTTTAAGAATGTACCCCCCATAAGACAGCTCTTTGTTGATGGTACAATATATGTGAAATGAAACTGGCTTATGTAATATGTGCCCATATCATACAGTGATATATCTAGTTAATACATTTCAATATCTAGTTAACCTTACGGTGAAATAATCATTAAATTCCTTACTTTCTACCAATTTTAAGTACTTTCTGATGGAATTCTTTTTTCACGTACTGCATTAAATATCGTAGAAAAAAAAAGACCATTCAAAGACAGGTTTTTCAGTATGTTTAAATTTTTTTCCCCTTCCCACTAATATTAATCAATTCATTTCGTACCTCATGATCATGTTTTGTTTGTATTTTTTGTGTAAGGGTAATGTGTGTTAGAGTAGAACTGTGTGTGAAACTTGGAACATCTTCTTCAGATAGAAAAATACACTTGTATTAAAATGTTTTGGGGATTATAATACACAGATCTACATACATTTGTCGTGTTTTACAGCGTTCTCATAACTTAAAAGTGCTGAAGAAATACGGTATTTTTGTGTGTTTGGCTTAACTCATCGAGTTAAAAATTTATTTGACATTAAAGTATATATATATAGGAGGGAAATATTGAACGTCTTTTATACAACAGCAACCCAAGTTACTGATTTAGAGAAAAAAGAATAGTATAATTCTGTAAAATGGAGAAGTTAGTACTATTAATTCTGGAGTACTTTTCCATCCGAAAAAGGATCCAGAATTTCGATCTTTGTTTTTACTGTTATTAAAGAAAATCTTAAAATAAATTTAATTACAACCCACTTGAGCTGAAGAATCTTGATCAATATAGTTAAATCTTATTGAAACTGTAATTTTACTTAAATAGTAGCTTATTTTTCTTTGTGTTCTTGTATAGATATCCCTGCTTGCTTTTAGATATCATTTTCCGTTTCTCCAGTAATTTTATTTGGTATTTGCTTGTGTACAATCCACGATATATACCCATTACCCATCAAAACCATTAGATAAAACAATTTTCAAAGAATTAGATAGATAATTTAAGTCTTTTTCCCCTGTTATCGTGTGTGATTCTGAGAATTTAATTTCCTGTGTTCTCGGTACATTTGGTATTTATCTTTTGAAATTTTTTGTTCTCAATAAACCGGAGAATGCCATTTATATTGATCCTCATAATTTGCAATGTTATTTTGATACTTGACACAAACATTGTAAAAAAATGCGTATCCCTCCTGTGGTAACTTCCTGAAGGCAGGAAGTTTGTCTATTATTCGCTATTAAGCATTCTACCTTGAAATTCAGTTGCAGATTACATAAAAAGGAACTAGAAGATCAGCGGGTCACTGAATCTCATGCAGAGTTGATGATGTAACGTTTGAAAGAATAACGGTAGCGTATTCTTGGTGAATTAAAATAGGGAATTTATTTACGTCACAACTATTGAAAATTATTTACAAAATGATACATTAAAGTTATTAAAATTAATTAGATTGTTAGAGTCCACTATTTTGTGAGAGGAGGTTTCGTTGGTTACCGCTCCCGTGCAAGTTCAAAGCATCTCTCTCCTCATCTTCCGGTCGGGTCGCTAGATTCCTCGGGGGTCAAACAGGGTTTGCGCTGCATCGGAAGTTGCACGTGTGGGCGTCGAATCTACAAAGAAACCGACACCAGATGTTGTTGTTGTTTTCGAGACGTGACGTTACAGCTCTCGCCCTCTCTTATGGAACTTTTCCGTTGAGAAAAGTTTAATGGGATGACGATGAGACAACTGACAGATTACCGACACATCCCTTCATCAAGCACCACTATATTTCTGAGCTGCAATTTTAATTACTAAAGAAAACGCTGAACTAAATTTGGAATTACTTATTTCTAGTGAGTGAGTGTTCTTGCTAGGGAACTTACACAAATCCATATTACGAAATAGCAATGTAAGAAAACATACTATACATTAAATAAAAATACAAACACTCCTATCACAATGCCTAGTATCAATTATACTAACAACATGTTATATCAAATGCCTAGTGTAAGACCTTGCACATAAAATATTCTTCGCCACAATACTTAAATAAAATTATACTAACGACATGTGTTGATATGATATGCGAAGTGTACAACCTTACACACAAAATATTTTTCACCATATGCCTCTTGCGTAAACTAAATACTCATGTATATTTTAAAACCCTGTACACAAAATTAAGCATATTAATACATTTGCTTTTCATGGCTTTATCTTTTGACACGCATCGCCATTCGATATGATATACAGTACTAGTAAATAAATAAAATTTAATACAATTATTAACCTTTAACTAAAAACATAAGCAACAATTATTATTCATGAGCAAGAGAACATTATTAACAATCCCTAATTATCTATCACCGATCTGCTGAGACTATCTGCATTTTTGTGACTTTTACCCGACCGATGTACAATTCTAAAATTATATGGTTGCAAAGCCAAAGCCCATCGCATCAATCTAGGGTTAGAACTAACATTTCTATTCAACCACACCAACGGGTTGTGATCGGTCATAACTAAAAATGAATTTCCATCTAAGTAATAATGTAACCTTTTAATTGCGAAAACAATACTAGCACATTCCTTCTCCGTCGTACAATAACGCTTCTCTACCTCTGAAAATTTCTTACTCAGGTAAAGGATTGGATGCTCCTCACCTTGTTCAGTTAATTGGGTTAAAACTGCTCCCATACCTGCGTTCGAAGCGTCCGTTTGAACAATGAATTCTCGTTCAAAATTTGGCGCGTACAAGACGGGCTTATCAATTAGTTTCCCTTTTAGTTCTCGAAATGCGTTTTTACACTCGGTCGTCCACTTAATTTCTCCCTTCTTTGCTCTTCCCTTCAACGCATCCGTCAACGGAGCAGCAATTACCGAGAACAGATTTATATATTTTTGGTAATAACCCGCTATACCTAAGAAAGCACGTATTTGGGTTTTCGTGCGAGGGGTAGGGAACTCTAGAACAGCCTGAACTTTGATCTCGGAAGGAGTGCGAAAACCCTGACCCACAATGTGACCCAAAAAATTTGACATTTTGTTGCGCAAACTTACACTTTGAAGGTTTTATCGTTAACTTAGCTCTCTTTATTCTCTGCAGAACCGTTTCCATATGTTTAATATGCGACTCCCAAGTATCTGAGAAAATTGCGATATCGTCTAGATACGGAACAACGAAATCCTCTAGTCCGTTAAGTAATTCAGCCATGAGTTTACTAAAGAAATAGGGAGCATTCTTTAATCCGAAACTCATCCTTAGGGGTCGGTATGTACCAAAGCTAGTACAGAAGGCTGCGTATCGCTGTGCTGTTTTACTCAAAGGTATTTGCCAATATCCTTTAGATAAGTCAAAGACGGTAATAAATTTAGCCGCCGATACTTTTTCTACGCGTTCTTCGATATTCGGAAGAGGAAAATATTCCGTTCTAATGATCCCGTTTAATTTCCTGTAATCTATACATGGACGAGGTTCTTTCCCAGCTATCTCAACTAAAATCATAGGAGACATGTAATCCGATTCTCCTACCTCAATGATTCCTAATTTTAACATTCGGTTAATTTCGTTTTTTAAGATTTCATTTTGTCGGTGCGACATTCGATAGGGCTTCGTCCTAACTGGTTGATCGCTAACTAACTGGATTTCGTGTTCAACCAGATTAGTTAAACCGGGATTGTTTGAAAACATTTAGAGTATTTATTTAATAATTCGCGCAGTCGATCCATTTGTTTGTCGTGAAGGTGTTTGTTCAACTCGCTAGCCTGGATTACGTCCTCGAAATCATAAATGAGAGAATTGTTTTCTAAGTATGGGATTTCTAACTCCTGGTCTGCGAGAGAGTTTTTTGTTTCATCATTAATAATTACGTTAACGTGTTCTGGCCTTTTGTAATATGGTTTTAGCATATTTATATGATAGATTTGAGATGTTTCGCGTCTGCCGGGGATTTCGACTAAATAGTTCGTTTCCGAAATTTTATTTAAAATTGTCCCAGGACCTATCCACTGCACTGCTAATTTATTTGCTCTGGATGTAGCTAACACTAGGACTAAATCTCCATCCTTAAATTCACGTTTTACTGCGTTTTTGTCATACCAAGTTTTCCGCTTAACTTGCATTTCCTCCATTTTATTTATAGCTACTTCTTGACATCTTTTAAATCTATTTATTAACTTAAACATATATTCAGTGACGAGATCACCCTCTTCTTCCGGTTCCATCCAATGTTCCATTACTAACGTCTCTGGGGTTCGCAAATTTTTCCCATACACCAACTCTGACGGTGTATACCCTGTACTTTCGTGCGATACAGTTCGTAACGCTAAAAGAATTGACGAAAGATGTTTGTCCCATTCGAGCCTGCATCTAAACATAAGACTCGTAAGAGTCGCTTCAACGTTCGATGAAATCGCTCAACAGGGTTACTCTGTGGATGATACACAGAACTATGCCTGACAAGTATTCCGAATCTTTCAAAAAACTCGGTAGTCAGAGCACTAGTAAAAGAAGTACCCTGGTCACATTGTATTTCACGGGGAAACCCCATCCGACTAAAGATGTTTAACAGCGCATCTGTGACACTAACGGAACTAATATCAGACACCGGAATAGCTTCAGGGAATTTTGAAGACATGCAAATGGCCGTGATAAGATATCGATTCCCTTTAGATGTGATCGGGAGAGGCCCACATGCATCAATATTTAGCTTAGTAAAAACCTCCTGAATAACAGGGACCAATTTTAGTGGAGCTTTCTTTTTTATCATTGGGCTTCCCAGCCCTCTGACACTGATCGCAAGTTTTTACAAACTGTTCCATATCTCTATAGCAATTCGGCCAGTAAAAATATCGGTTTAATTTGTCTTTGGATTTCGTAATTCCCAGGTGTGCAGATGTTCCCTCATGACACAATGATTTAATAGGGTCGCGCAACCCTTCCGGCACTACTATTAACTTCACCACGTTACCTAACTTATCTTCACGATTTTTGACCAATAATTCCTTCTCTAGCGAATAAACCTGATTGGTAACCTGCACTTGACTGGCTGCCTGTTCGTATAAGGGTTTAATCTCCTCGCTATTTTTTTGAACATTGATTAAATTTTCTCGCGTAACCCTTAGCAGCGATAATTCCGGAACATATTCCTGGAGTGCAGGTATTAAAATTTCGTCCTCTGCATCCGAAGAAACAATTATAACCTCATCTTCCCCTTTTTTAGCATCACCACTATCTATTCCCCTTTCTTCTCTAGCCGCTTTGACTTGAGACCTTGTTTGGACAGCATTCAATATTTCGACTGGCAGGAAATTATAGCCTAAATTTCCTTTTATTAGCTCGGCCGTTTTATTTCCAAGCAAATATCGACCGTGTTGATTTAAGTGATTTCCACAAACCGCTGCCTTAGTCTGCACCGTTCCAAAATTTCCGGAAATTTCCACGACCGCCAAAGGTAAACAAACTAATTCTGGGCTTAACGGTTGTTTTACCCAAACATTTTCACCAGAGAAAGAAGAAGGATTTATGTATTTTTGCACATACTAAATCTATTGTCGCTCCGTATCTCTAAGAATGTCTATCTCGTGACCATTCACAGAGCCCTTTGTTGTATATGAATTAAGAAAATCCGGGTTTTCATTTCCTTCAATATTATTGAGAGTTTCCGTCGTTTTGTTTTTTATTAATTTAGGGCAACCGGCTTTTATATGTCCAGGCATATTGCAATGATAACATCTTTGTATCACGCGTTTTTCAAAAGTTCTCTCTCTAGTACTCTCCGGAACAGAAGCTCCTAATCTGGGGGAAGTTTTCCCAAATCTATTTTCTTTTTCCTTGATCCCTGAGTATGTCAAAATTTTATCATTTCTGCCCCACCTATCCATGGGTTTCGAATTTACCTTTCGGACGTCCTCATAATTATCAAAGAGTTCTGCTATTTGAGTAGCTGATTTAAGGTTTGCCCAATTATCTAAAAAATGATCTTTCATACTAGCATTGGCGCGTTTTTTTAATTGATCTACCACCATTAGGTCTTTAAGATCTTGAAAGGTATTTATTTCTAAGCCAATCAGCCACTCATCTAGATAATTCGCAATTTCAAAAGTGAAATCCTTCCAGGTGCTATCGGATTTTTTCTGGTGTTGGACAAATTTTTGCCGAAAGACCTCCGGACTTAACTTGAATCTTTTAAGTAATAATTTCTTTACATAATCGTAATTTTCGGCTTGTTCCTCCGGTTCGCGAGCAATAAGTTGCACGATCTCTAGGGGTAACAAACCCAATAATTGCCCCACCCACTCTTTCTTTTCTATTGACGCCCTTTTAGCCTGGAGTTCAAAGATCACTAGATATAAACTAATATCTGACTGCTTAGGATCGAAATCTGGGATCAATTTTTTAAGTTTAAATTAGAGGTTACAGAACATGCATTTGTAGAATCGTTTGATTCATCGTTTACCCTAAATCCGGATTCTATTTTAAACCTTTCTAAATCAAATTTCAGCTGTAATTCTTTCTCTTTTAATGCCTGCTCCTTTACTAACTCCTCCAATCTCATTTTTTCAGCCCTTTCTAACTCCTCTAATCTCATTTTTTCAGCCCTTTCTAACTCTTCCAATCTTTTTCCGTTTGCAATGATAGTCTCATACAGATTTTTAACAAATTCCTCTTCATAACCTTCACTGTTAGTGATTGCAATTTTTATGCTAGGGACAGTCATATTTAAAGCGGCATTTATTCCTAATTCCTCAGCAAGTTGCAACATGTCTTGCTTTTTCCCTTTACCAAGGAAAGCCATTTTTTAAACAATATCAAATAAATGTCACGCTAAATTTTGCACTATTGTTACTATTCTCTATTAATACAATAACACTGGTCCCATGCATACACAGAAATACACAAAGAAAAACTTAACACTAAAAATAATCAAAATCATTCAAGAGACTTAAAACACAATAAATCTTAAGCTAAAATTGCACACAATGCTTGAAATACAATTACAATTCTCTAGAAACAAAATAACACTGTTCCCATGCAAGAAAAACACTAAGTATTTCAAAATTTCTAAAGAACACTTTAACCAAAATTCCTAATACAATATGCAGTTTGCAACTCAAAAATATAACAGTACTCACCCATTTGAAGTACTCAGCTTGCTGTCAGAAGCAAATTATGAGCACTAGTGGTACGGCTTCCGAAAATCGCTTTTCCTTCGGACACTCTCGCCGTTAACACTGTAGATCAGTTTGATCTTTGAGCAGGACGCTCTTTTTCTCCGAAGCTGAATTGAATCGCAGAACGGCTTCCGAAAATCGCTTTCCCTTCGGACACTAGCCGTTAACACTATAGATCAGTTTGATCTTCTATGAGCAGGACGCTCTCTTTCTCCGAAGCTGACTTGAATCGCAGCACGGCTTCCGAAAATCGCTTTCCCTTCGGACACTAGCCGTTAACACTATAGATCAGTTTGATCTTCTATGAGCAGGACGCTCTCTTTCTCCGAAGCTGACTTGAATAGCAGCACGGCTTCCGAAAATCGCTTTCCCTTCGGACACTAGCCGTTAACACTATAGATCAGTTTGATCTTCTATGAGCAGGACGCTCTCTTTCTCCGAAGCTGACTTGAATCGCAGCACGGCTCTTCCGAAGATCTCTTTTTCTCCTTGCGTTGCGGTCCGTCCGTAAAAATCCAAAATTTTCCTCCTCTCACGGGTCCTGAATGCTAACTTTTTTATCCCAAAGCGCTGCCACCAAAACTCTAAGCTGTAACGTTTGAAAGAATAACGGTAGCGTATTCTTGGTGAATTAAAATAGGGAATTTATTTACGTCACAACTATTGAAAATTATTTACAAAATGATACATTAAAGTTATTAAAATTAATTAGATTGTTAGAGTCCACTATTTTGTGAGAGGAGGTTTCGTTGGTTACCGCTCCCGTGCAAGTTCAAAGCATCTCTCTCCTCATCTTCCGGTCGGGTCGCTAGATTCCTCGGGGGGGTCAAACAGGGTTTGCGCTGCATCGGAAGTTGCACGTGTGGGCGTCGAATCTACAAAGAAACCGACACCAGATGTTGTTGTTGTTTTCGAGACGTGACGTTACAATGAGCTCATTACCTCGGTCACCCGGAGAGAGCTGCTTGTGAGCCCAGGTCTCCACAAAGTTTTTCCCTGTAATTTGATAATGTAGCTATGGTCGGGTGATAATTTTTGCATTTTGCTGTTTTTGAAGAGTTTCTGGCGAACCGAAGGGATTCGTGATTTTTTACTTAACGATGTGAAATGAAATAGTTCATTATAACATATTAAACGTAAAGATATTTTTCTTGAACCACAAGAGTGAGAGAATTCTAATTCAGTACTAGATTTACAAATGATCCGAGAGATGGACATTTACTGAGCACCACAGGGTCTCCCCGGTGAAGTGTAGTTAAATCGATCTTTTTGTTATACTTTTATCTATTTTAATTTATTTTCCTTATCTTTCTTGCACATGCAAATTACAGAAATAAAAATCATATTACAAAAAGCAAGTGTAACTTATAAAATTGTATTAAAGCATGCATTAAAATGTTACATATTAAGCGAAAAATGGGAACAATTTTGAAAATTACTGATGTTCTAATGATGACACTCTGTTTTGAGAGTTTATTCTTCAAAAAGATTTTAAAATTGCCCAGAAATTGGCTACTCCTTATCCAAAATGACAGTTTAAATCTATTTTATTTTCATCGCGATTAATTTTCTAAGGGGATTGAGTGTTTGTCACACTAAAGGCAACACGAGGGCTATTGGTGGCGGACCTCGTAATATTAACCGCGGTCGAGGGACAAAGACGATACCAGAGTCGGCAACCCACTCTGCTAACTTCCACACCCCACCAACGTGAGGGCTTTAAGCCCATACAGATTTAACACGCATTAGCCCCTCTTCATGGGGGGAGGGGGTCTTCAGTGCATCCTAACTCGAGCCCACGACTCGACTAATTTATTAAGGGGTAAAAATAAGTTAAGTATTATTGACAAATATTTTCAATCGGCGTAGTTATTGTCATATAATGATAGGTCTGTCTTTAAGCACTTTTAATATTACACACAATAAAATAAATGCTACTAAATTGCTTATCTGAATAAGAATTTAATTCTTATCCTTTTCATACTCTAGAACAGTGGTCTTCAAAATTATCAACTTACGGAACCCCTAGGACTAGAAAATATTTTCCTGGAACCCTATTTCACACACACTTCGAAGAATATAGCTTAAAATAATATTTTAATCAGATCAACATATTATAGGCACTTTCTTAAGTCAATTAAAAATTAGTCTACTTTTAATATAATTTACTCATTAATAATATTAATCTGTGATCAACGTTTCATCTCCCCATGCATCATGTTTAGTAAACTGGGTTATGTGCTTCTATTTGTTTTACACAAACCGTCTAAGTCTATTGAGACGGACTGCAATCTTATTGCATATTCTGTGTTGACTTTGTAGCCACTCCCGTTGAGAAATGCTTTTCACTTATACACATTGTTCTGAATGGCATTAAAATGTTGATAGCCTGTGTATTTGCAACCTAAAATTTTTCTTGCTTAAATTTCGATTTTTAGCATCGAATCTGCTGATAAGCTGTTCCCTCTCCTTTATTGTAGGTGTTTTTTCCATAAGCACAAAAAGGTGTACTTTTCATTAGAAAACTTTAGTTTTGCAAGACATTGTTCTAACGAGTATAAAACTATCTCGTTTAACCCAAGTTAGTAAACAATAAAATATTCACAATTCTAGTAGGTAATATAATATATAGATAAAAAGATGAAACATTTTAATATATTCATTTATTATATTATTACAAAAAGAGATATTATCTATGAATAAAATTTTCATTTTCTTTATGATAGGGATGACTTGAGGTTATATAAACTTCAGAGAGAACGTGAATCTATTTTGCATACACCTTTTTAAGTTTCTTTTCGATTTTTTTATTGTGTGACTCGTGAAACCCTAGGGTTCCGTAGAACACAGTTTGAATACCACTGCTCTAGAATTCAGGCTTATTAATAATAAATATACTTCTAAGAGTTTATCATTATTGTTTTTGTCTAAGTAACCCTCCCCGATAAATTATCTTTTTTCAGTTTGTGTTTCCCCCCTCTTATTTCTAGAAAGGCTAAGACAGTAAGACCCCAAGACCCAACTAAATACTGTATGGCCTCAAATTCGAATCCTATTACTCATTTGTCAACTTTATTTCGTTCTTGTACACTTTAAACGTCTTTTCTAATAAATAAATAAAAGCTATTTCTGTTGTGAAGGAAGACTCTATGGACACAAGATATGTTTTATTTGCCGAAAAATGGAATCAACCGTTGGCGTTATTTCGAGATCTCTCTCTCTATAGATTTATCACATATTTAAGTCTACATATGTTAATGGTATGGTTCTTTTTTTATATTTCTTTCTCTCGTTAACAGTTAGGATAATTGAAAAAAGGATTTGAAATTAAAAGAGAAAAAAGGTTTTTTTTATTTTTATTTATTTAAACCTATATTTTGACTTTTTTTATTGAATTTGATCAGGATGAGGTTTAATCAAAAAATTATAAAATTACAGTAATATATGCATTATAAAGGGCATATAAAAAGGAACTTAAATGTACATAAAATCAGAAACTAAACATCAAAGAAAAAAATGAATTTTTTTTACTTCTGATTTAATCTATTGCTTGTTTACGGTACTTAAAAACAATAAAATTGGGTATAATTTATACTCTTTCCGCATATTATTCGCTTTATTTGGATATAAATTTCCCTCAAATTATTGTATCATCTTTTAAGTTGCCAAATACTGGAAAAAAAACGATATAATTGTTTACTATATAAAATATTTCATTTATTTATATAATTTCTCTAGCGTTAATTATTTGAGGCATTTTGAAGCATTTAGCGTTTGCCGAGAACGTTATTTTGGTTTTGTTTTTTCGCAATAAATCTTTAAATTAAATTTTTATTTAATTTTGAGGCTAATTTTAATCTTGCATTCTATATTACTCAATTTCAAAAGAAATTGCATCAGACTTCTAAAGATAAATAATTTGTGTTTTTGTCTTAATAAACACGTAAATTAATAAATACAAATGAATAAATTATGTAGCATTTTTATTTCAGGCTTCTGCAATTAGCTTTTTATTTTCCATTGAAGAGCTGATGACAGTTGTCACAGGATTTATTTTATTTCTTCAGTTGTTCACAGACCATAAGAGTGATGAGAGTTTTGACTGAATTTCTAAGTCGCCCACACACATACGTGTATAAATTTGTGTATCAACTAAAAATCTAAAAGGTTGGAAAATCATGAAAAGAAAAATTGGCGCCTTGATATTGAAAATGCCACATCAATTTCTTCCCCATTTTATTAAGTCAAGGTTATTAGATAATCCAGGGCGTAGCTACCGCCACATCAGCCCTATCAATAATACAGGGGCCTCAGCATGTGTAAGCAAAATATCCTAAGCTATTAAGAAGCTTCAAAAAAGGACACCTGAGAAATTTTGATACCGGACCCACCCAGGACTAGCTGCGCCAGTGCATTTTCAGTAGTATTCCATCTCTTCCAAATAGCAACCTGAGAAAGGTTTAGCCGGGATATTTTCTCAACGGGAAAAAAATTAATGAAAAATTTTCTAAGTTATATAAATTATTTTTTAAAAAACAAAAATTGGCTTTGAAATTAATCTTAAATAATCATGAACACGCAAAAAACTCAAAACATAATCAAGTAGAAATGATTTTTTAGTAATGAAAATTGATATTAATAACCATTTCACAGTAAAAGAGTTGATTGTGATCAAAAATATTTTTAATTCAATTTAAGAATGGAAAAATGGTTTAAAATGAAATCGAAACCAAAATCTATCTTCAGAAAACTTGAAATATATTAAAAACTAATTTGTTATCAGATCTGAAATTGGGTTGCAATCTTCCCAATGATATGAACCGCAAGGAAATGCAAAAAAAAAAAAAATGGTATTATTGAAAATTGTAGGGTACTGTGAAACATTAAAAAAATAAAACAAAAAGAACCGTATTGTGCTGACAGATTGTCAGGAAATTTGATTGGTGAAGTACGCAAGTATAAAAAAAAGTGTAGATGAAAAAAATATAATTTATTTTATATGCATTTTACTATTAATCTTTTTTTAATGGAATAGAGTTACGCTTAAGAATAATATTTAAAACTCCTTTAGCATCAAAATGGATCTTCTCTTACACGGAGAATGCAAGGTCTTGGGGTCAAGGATTTAGTTCGAACTTTGTGGGATGTTTTAGTTCTAGTTTCCCTGATTGAAGAAGATACATACTTATAGGAGCCACTATTCAATAATTTTCCGGGGCGTAACCATTTGAAGGGCCTTGGGCAGGTTCAAAACCGCCCTGCTGCGTGTCTTTTCCATGGGATTTCCTGGTAACACCTTATAACAGTAGTGCACACAGGAGTTTTTCAAGGTGGTCGAAAATTCACCATTCTTGTATCATGCTGCTTTTGATTTTGTCGATTTTCGGGAACAAAAAAGCAGTAAAAAACTAATTATTGAATAAAAAATTAGCATTAATTAATAAAATTAATTATTAATAACAAATACTTAATTAAATTTTACGTACTATATAAGAATTATAACCAATCGCGGAAAAAAATCAAGGGCTGTTGGGGGTGTCCGGACCCCTAGGACTCCTCCCTTGTGTGCTCCACTGCCTTATAGCTCTAAGGGTTCTGTGAGTCGGATAAGTTCGAAGAGCACTGCGTAACATGTATAACATTTTTAAAGGATAAAATAACGTGGAACACAATTTTAATTTATAAGCGTAAAAAGAAATTTATCATTTCATGAGTTAGTAGATATATTACAATAAAACACAGTTTTATGAAGGAATCTGAAGCAAGTAATATAAGGGGGAAAAAAATTTAGGTCAATTCCTACTTAGGTCAACAAAGAAAAGTTTTAGTTTAGTTACTTTTTCTTAAATAATTACAATTAATACAAATATGTATGTACATATGATAGAATCATAATATTAAGTGACAAAATAGAAAGCGATTTTCCTATCTATATATGGTATTGGACTATTTTTGTTATTAATAGTCATTCATAATCATATTCTTTAAGATTGAGCCATTCCAAGTAGGAGGTGAACCCACGATCTTTGAATTGGAAGTCCAACGCTCTATCCACTGCGCTGCAGGGACTCAACGATTTTCCTTTTTTATGGTGTTAGACTATTATTTTCTTTTGTTACTATTTATTCATTAATTACAATTAACTAATGAATTAATATTGTACCAGAATTTGACTATGAAAACTAATACACTGGTTTATTCACTAATCATTGACTATGATTATTTTCGGATACTTTTATAGTTTGAAACTGAAACATATGAATTTTAAATGAAAGCAAATTGTTATTATTGACATGTGGGTCGCGAGCTGCTATTTGCCCACCCCGAGTTATCAGATCTGTAATTCGGGGCCAAGCAGTCCAATTACATTAATTTCTGTGTATAAATTCTCCTTAGTACTTTTTACAACAGCAAAAACTTTTCAACTTGCTGTAAAAAAATTATATACAAAATAAAACACATTCTCAAATTATTTGTACTTTAAGTTATGTTAATAAATACGCAAAAAATTCTAAGGATAACCATGCTTAAACTCTATTTTAAGTATAAATGCATTTTTAAGGGTTGGGGCAAGGAACGGTCCGTACAGTTAAAACTAGAATTGAAGAAAAAGTTTTTCCAAAATTGAAAATATTACTTTTAATAATCATACTATTATTAGAAATGTTTCTACTCGATCTATTATTAACAGAATTAAAAACTAATTCAAATAAAGAAAAACTAAACTAAATTAAAATAAAGATAATATTGAAGAGAAATTCCCGAAAATTGCAGCTTTTTTTCTTACAGTCAACAAATCTGACTTATTTGGATTGTAATGGTAAGATTTTTCCCTTATGTTGTACAGTATAGTTCATATCACATCCGACTTTATTTTTACACGGTTAAAACGTTATATGAAATTCCTTGTAAAACGATGTGAAATAGATAGTATATATAAAATCAAACTTAGTGGTGCAACAGCCCATAGAGGGCAAAGGCCTTCTGTACCCTTCTTGATTTTCATGACCTTGTGCTCTGGGAAACATGAGCAGATATTCCTGTCATTCCTGTGATCTGTCTGACGTGAACCTCCCAGTGTTTAGTTCCCAAGCAAGCTTGATATTCATTTATCGACCCACTGAAGGGATAAAAGGCTGATTCGACCTTGCCTAAGCCGGGGTTTGAATCCTGAACTTGTGGCGTGGAAGCGCGATACGCTACCACTCAGCCACTGGGCTTCAGATAATATATTTGTATAGTAAAAAAGGAATTATACGTTCCACGTTCTTTTAAGTCATGTATTATGAAACTAAGAAAAAACGCAGTTTAAAAATTGCATACATTTATCATGAATTTTAAATTTATACATGTTTCAGTAAATAATTAAAATAAAATGAGGAGCGCATAGATATTGCCTCAACACAATGATTTAATAATATTTGAAATAATAATTTAAAATTATTCACCACTTGTATATAACGGATTTGTTAATATTGTGTGAAATATAAGAAAAATCGCTATTTTCTCTATACAAAGATCTATGTTATGCTGAAATCCAATAAACGTTCTCATCATGTAATAACGTTTTGAGAAACTAAACTGCCTTTAGAAATGCCTTACGGTTTAAACTTTTTAAAGCAGAGAAGCTTTTAATTTTTATAACTGTTTTGAGATTTAGCAAGCTCTCCATTTATAATTTTAAAAATACTAAACTAAACAATTATTCATTTCATGTAATAATTTTAAGTTTTAATCTATGTTTTGATCAATATTTTAAAAATTGCTAGATTTGTACAAAATCGATGGTCGCTATGAAAGGACACCTTATTCGCAATTCGAAACAATTACTCAGTAATAATGAAAACATTTTGTAATCTTAATTTAATTTGAACTAAACGCGACGAATACAAAGATATAATTACTATATATATATTAGAGAGGTATGATTTTATGAAATACTTGACCATTTTTTTCCTTGGTTATATGAAATCATAGACCCTATTTCTATAAACCTACAGCATGAAAAAAATGACATACGAAAGGCTGGTATTCTGTTGAATAATCTTCTGAGCAGACTGGCATTAATAAGAAATCAAAATTCACATTCAGCTGTTTGCTAAAGGAGTCCGAAGATCTTGCAAATGAATGGAGTGTAATGCCATGCTTTCAGAAATGAAAGAGAAGAAAACGCTATTTTTTTTTTAGTTTAGAAGACGAGAGCATTTCAGATCCAGAATCGTTTTTCAAAGTCAATGTGTATTATTGCTGCTTAGATGTGTTAATATCCCAAACCCGACAAAGATTTCAGTTTCCTTGATCCTAGCAATATTTTCGAAATCTCACAACCGGATAAGCACTTATCCTTTTAAAACTAAGAAATAAAAGGCCATAAAACTAGCTATTGAATATAAGTACTTAACACATAGTATCTATGAACAATTAAGTGCTTTAAAAAGCTGTTTAAAATCCGAAATTGAGAAAATCCATTCTATGAAAAAGCTCGCAGAATTATTGGTACTTAATTTCTGTGGCCTCCCCTCCAGTTTCCCAGATGTTCTAATAGCATGCTTAGTATTTTATATTCCTGTCACAACTGCAACAACTAAAAGTTTTTCTGAGCTAAAAATTATTAAAAATCATAAAACTTTTTTAAGCCAAAATTGGTTTTCGGACTTAAAATATCCATCTACCCTAAAATCACGATTTTTTCAAAATTCACAAAAAAAAAAAATTATGATTTTATTTTTTATAGGCCATCTTATTAGCTTAATAAAAATACCAAGTTTTTTATTTTCCATTCTCTAGAACAAAAGTTACACGTCTTTTAGTAAAAACAGATGCCATAACTTACACTATTCGAAATGTGCTTTTTCGAAAAACTCAAACGGGGACAGCGATTGCTCAAAAAGTTTTGAAAAAAATTTGCTGAAATTTTGTGTGTATATTTTGTATAACTGTGGAAGTGTTTTGATCTTCAGATTTATCAATCACTGTTTTATTTCAAAATTTACAATCCTTTATGTGAATATATAATCAGTTTTTTTAAGCAATTTCATATAGTCACTAAGATAAAGTGCTCTAGTTTTTGTAAAAATTAAAATATCTCATCCTGAAGGTCATTTCAAACATGAATAACAAAGAAACGCATCAAAATTGAAAAATTGCGAATTTGTTCATAAAATTTTTGTACAAAATTTTTGTACATTTTCACCAGTTTTTTCCCATTTTAATAGCTATATATTTTTTTTTTTCTGTTTTCAATTTTAGAATTTTTTTTCCTTAAAATGTACTAAATAAATCTAAAAATCACAAAACAATCCCCATATCTCTATTTTTTCAAAAAAAGTTGTCGCAAGTAGTCGGATACCTCAAGACTACACAGTTCCCTTTTTCAAAAAAAAATTTTTAGAGACAGTAACAGTAAAAATTTATGTTTTATATTCATACTATTTTGACTCTGAAAGCAAAAAGTCAATTCTTCTATTTAAACAACAAAGTTATTTCTTAAGTAATAAAGTTTTTAACACATTTATGTCTATATATACCAGTAGTGCACACAGGAATTTTTCAAGCGGGGGCAGGATCGAGAGTCCACATTTATGTATCACGCTTTTTTTTATTTTGTCGATTTTCGGGAACAAAAAAAGCAGTAAAAAACCAATTATTGAATAAATTATTAGCATTAATTAATAAAATTAATCATTAAAAACACATATTTAATTAAATCTTACGTACTATATACTTCGAATTATAATCAATCGGAAAAACAATCAAGGCATTTGGGAGGGGGAGTTCGGCCCCCCCCTTGTGTACGCCACTGATGTATACTTATTTTGACATTTTCATATAAGTTTTATCAATGCGATAATTTTTGTTTTCCAAAAAAGGGCCCCCAAAGAATTTTTGACACGGGGCATACTAAGCTTTAGCTCCCCCAGTGCACTTAATGAAGTCATTCTTGAGGTAAATGCAACTGAACATTATTTCAAATCTTCAACTTAAATTTAAAATTAAGCAGTTATTAATTTGTAATAGAGATGATTTAGATGGTGGATTTACATCTAAGAATTTTAAATAATCTTATAATTCTGATTACTTACTAAAATACCGAAAATCAAATTAAATATTTTTACATCCATTTTTTCTCCTTCGTACGCTTTGTTTTTATTTTTTTCAATCGATATTATTCGTTGCTTTCTTTTCTTCCCCTGAGAAAATAAAGGGTGTGTTGTAGTCCACAGCACTCATTTATCACACTCGGTTCATCTGGCTTAGAGAAGGATTCGCCTCTAAAGCAAATCAATAGGTTAAAACTTGATCCTCCCCAATTATGCAGCCGTAGTTTCCTTCGACGCTTAAAAATGAGTCACCCAAGACTGTGTGCAAATGCTATCCGAGACCATGCTACAGTGGGGAGACAGGGGCTCGTAACAGGTTGAATAAAGTCTCCCCCCCCCCTGAAAAGAAAAAGAATAGAGAGGAAATGGGGGAAATATATATTTGTCTTTTTCGCCGTGAACTCTCCATTTCGAGGTCAGCGTGTGTGACTATTATAATAAAAATATTGGAGGGTCTTCAAATGGCTTGGAGTTTTTCTGAGGATGTTTATAGTGAATAAGAATAATGTGTGTTTTACTCTTTTTTTCTTTTCTTTTTTTTGAGGGAGAATGGAGGATTGTTTAGAAACAAACTGTATGGTATTAATCATCTGTCTGGGAAGTTGAAAAAGATGACCTTTTCATACATTTCTTTTAAAATTGTGACAAGGATACTTCGAAGTTATAATTTTCCACTTGGATATTGATGTAGTTTTAGGTAATGCAATGTGGAAATCGAGTATTCTCTTATGATTTTTTAAATTGAATAATTGGTGATAAGAATGGAGTTTTTTTTTATAATATTTCAATTTTTTGCCTCGTTTGAATGTTGTGGAATATTAGCACCTTGTGTTTTTTTATTGTTTATTTTTTAGCTAATTCAACTAATTAGGTATTTTATGCTCTATGAAACATTTTTTCCTAGCATTTATAAATGAACATTAAAGCTTCGGAATCTTGGAGAGTGGTCAAAAAATAATTTTTAGGATGTGTCGTTTCAATTTATAATAATAATTAATATAACGGTGTTATAATTAAATGTGTAATTTAATTACTAATTTTAAACAATTATTTTGTTATTAATAATTCAAATGTGCATAGTTATTAGTTTTATTTGAGGTTTATTTTTAAATAAGATAATGAGAGAATTTGTGTGTGTTGCTTATACAAATCTTAATGAAATTGCGCTTTGTTTATTTTGCTGATATTAGCGCAGCAGAGATTTCCTCTACAAAATACGATAATTTATATAAACTGACTTGCAAATTTTATTCACGTTTTGACAAAAAATTTTCCTGATATTTTGGATTGTTATTGAATCTCTAATATGTCAGTAATTTTGGATGAAATAAAACGAAATCGTCTGCTTAGAAATTTGCTTAGAAAGAATAGAAAATTAAAAAAAAACAACTTTCTGTAAACGCTATGAAAAACCCATCGAGGGAATCAAGAACATTTGGATATCGCTATAAAAATCAAGCGTGTCAAAAAATGAGAACTTCTTAGAATGACGGTCTGCGTCCTACTCTCGTTTGAATCACTTTTCCTAACAGTAAAATAATTGACGAACTCTACTATCGACTACTTTTCTACTGTCTTGCATAGAAGATTAAAGAAAGCCAAAGTTACGATGTTCCCTATTGCAAATAGTCGTAAACGTCGATGGACAACCTCTATTTGGCTCAAATTCATATTTGAATTGTAAAACGTGGTCGTAAATTTTAAAATATAGGAAACTTGATTTTATTAATGCCTTTTTTTTCTAGCGCTGTTCTTCGAGTCTTAGTATGTCCCAAAGTCGTAAAAGTTGCTTGTTCTACATGTTTTCGCACGATGCCGTGTTTACAATGCATATTTATGATTCTGACCTCCGCCCACGATAAACAAACATACTTGGTATTCTTATGTTTCTCCAACTCGTTTCTTTTTCGATTTGAGCTGAAAAGAAAACGTGTCGTTAAGCATTACTAGTGATTTTCATGTATTCTGGATCGTCGTTTTAACACTTGATGCATTTTGATGCAGTCGTTTTAATGATACGTATGATAATTTAATCTCCTTCCTGTTCTTCATTGAGAATTTCATTTATTGTTCATTGTTTTTGTATTTATTTACCAATAGCTGAATTTAAACGCACCAAGCAATTTTGTATTCTGTACCATTAATTCTAGTCGGAAGTAGCACCCTGAAGTGTGTGTGTGGTTTACATGTTTTTCCTCCTCAAGAACATTACGAATATATATATTCGTAATGTTCTTGAGGAGGAAAAACAACTATTTTCATTCAAAAGAAATGGTTACTATTAGTGGTGTACACAGAAATCTTTTATGGGAGGATTTTACATTAAAAAAAAAGTAAGAAAATAGGCGAGAGAGAAAGCGCACGAGGAGGTGAAATATATATGCAAAAAATTAAAAATCTCATGGTATATGGGAAAGATTTGAACTCCCAGATCCCTCTGGTTACTATAAACATTTGCTAATTTAGAATACAATTCTAATATTGGAGCAATTTTATCACTAAAAAGTATTTGCTACATAGTTCCTATTATCTTATATTAGGACAAGATAATTTGAAGTAAATTCGTCTTCAAGAAATTCATATCGAAGATATAGCTCTAATAAATCTTTATACTTCAGGAAGCTCACAGGAACACGTTATTTAATTCATTTTTATTAAGTGAAAAGTCGTTTTAAAAAATTACTCTTATAGTAATATCGTAAGTAACTTAATTTCTTAAGAATCTGAAGTTTGAAACGGCTTTTAACACTTTTTTTAATATTACCAGAAATAGGTGATGGTTGATTATTCCTCGGAATTGTTTGTAATTTTTTCTGCTGCGTTTCAAAGTTTCTATTAGAATACAAAATTGAGTATTATCTTAGTAAATGAGTTTTTTTATTTTTAAATTATCTAATGATCTTCACGGATTCAACAGCCTTAGGTGGGCCTTCTCTAGTCTAACCTTTCAAATATGAATTCGGTACAATAAATCCATCTTAGCGGGGTCTGCCTCGGGCATGGACTTTGCCCAAAAGATTTTCTTGTAGCAACTATCTTCATTTATTCCAGCCACATGACCATCCCATTTAAGTCTCTGTAATTTGATGAATTTTACAATAGCGGGTTGTTTGTCAATTTTATAGAGCTCTAAATTAGGTCTTCTCCATGATCCTTTCACTTGGATCCCACCAAAAATGTAAAGTTAGATCTTTCTCTCGAAAACTTCCAAAGCTTCATCATCACGTCATGACCAAGTCCCTGATGCATAAGTCAGGACAGATCTTATAAGAATTTTGTATAGAAGCAAATTAGTTCTTAATTTGAGAAAACTGCATTTCAAATAACTCTTCTTTTAAAAACATCTATTGGCAGCAATGATTCTTTTATAAATTTCTGAGGCCAATTAATTTTTATGTTTCTGTTCCCAAATATGTAACACTATTAACTTTTTCAAATTTATAATGGCGATTTCTGTGTGACTAAGTTGTAAGTCAGACTTTAAGCTAGAGGTAAATATTTAGTTTTATTTTCGTTTACAGATAAGTTCATTCTTAAAACGGTTTTATCTGCTTGTTTGAGAGCTGGTGTGTTCGAGCAATAATGCAATGTCATCAGTATAAGTCAGTATTTGAATTGATTTATTAAAAATATTTTCTTTAGTACTGATCTTTGAGTCTAATAACTTTTTCGAGTGCTATATTAAACAGGAGGTATACCAATGCATCCCTCTGTCGCACTTCATTTTTCACCTTAAACTATTCGGTGAAATCATCTTGAATGCATACTTGAATTTTGGTTTCTTTGAGAGTCAAAGTTAGAAGTACAATAAGTTTTTCAGGAATTTTCAATTCATGCATAGCTTTTATGAGAAATTCTCTATTAATACAATCATATGCTGTTCTAAAATCGATAAAAAGATTGTGAGTCTCAGTTCCAAATTCTCTATATTTTTCACGAATTTGTTTTAAGTTGAAAATTTGCTCAGTTGTAGATCATCCTTTCTTAAATCCACATTGATAGTTGCCTATCAAGTTATCAACAAACGACACAAGTCTGTCAGAAAGAGTAGTAGACAGAATTTTATAGGATGTGCAAAGAGAAGACTGATTCCTCTATAATTACTACACTCAAGCACGTCACCTTTTTCGTGGAGCATGCAAATGGTACTTAAGGTTTAATGTTTCGTAACAAAATTCTGTAAACTAACCCTTTCATTTATATGATAAGGAGTCTGAAAACTGTATTTATCTTTTCAAATATTTTACATACTGAAAAAATTTATCTGTTAAAAAATTATATCTGTACTTGTGGATGATTTTTTGTGGAAAAGTTTAATTAAATAGCATCACTAAGAAATTACAGAAAACTAATTAAGAATTTTTTTAGAAGAGGATTTAAAAAACGATAAAACCTTAAAAGGGAAGGGGATAAATATAACTTTCTTGAATGTCAAACATAAAATTTTCCAGAATTTTGAAGCTAATAGGAGAAAAAAAATAGATATTCTAAAATTTCTAAAGCAATCTAAAACTGTAACATCTAAAGCTAGAAATAACCCTGCCGGAAATTTCGTCTAAAAGCATTACTATCTCTATCATTGCAATGTTGTTACTGAATTGAATTGTGAACACTTTTTCACCATTTTTATAGTTCATGTGCTCATGAATGACCAATTTTGATGAGTTTGCTACTCTAATTTTACAGAAAAGAAAAAAAAAATGTCAAGTTTTACTTAAAAATTAATTCTAGAATGATGTTGGTGAAGTCTGAACTGAGTATGAGGAAGCTACTTCAATTTGATTAGCCAAATTAGTATTCATTCTTCGGAATTTGATGTAAGGGTTTAATATGTAGGAAATTCGTACCCTTCTCAGCCGAGCGAACAGCTGTTCATTGGAAAAATAAAAGAACGGTCAGTTCACGCAACTGTTCAGTGGATGTTTATCAGCTAGCGGAGATGATTAGTACGGTTAAAAAAAGTAGAAAGAGAGGTGTGGGACACAGTTCAATCATTTGTCATCGTACGGTCTTACCCAAGTTCAACAAGTGTGACGAGGATTTACTTTTTGTTTTGTTTTGGTCAAAGAGCAATGATTTTTCCATGATTCAGTTTTAAGATGAAACGAAAAAGTCTCGATTGAAAGAATATAATAAAAACCTTTTATATTCTCAGAATTTGAAGTAAAATGTAAGAGTAATATAATTGTGATAAAAGCTTTTGTATTTCTTCTTCGAGTTGATTACAGTTTAAGATATAGATTTATACGAAACACAATGGGTGATGTTAGTTGTTCCTTGTATATTTGTTTCTTTTCCTCTGTTAAAAACTGTAAGCTCTCGCAAAATTTGGTGCATGAATGGACGTTTAACTTTAAATCATACACTTCATGTTTAATGAATGTGCGTTTTATCGAAATTTTATTTACGTTGTGAAATAATGCAGTTCGTAGTAGTGTAAATTGTAGTGCAATCCATTGATGGGTAAACCTTTTTAAGAGTTGTCCAAAATATGGAGAAGGGGCAATATAATTTATTATATAAAACGCAGTTTTTAAACTATAATTGGCGTATATAGACTACTTTCTTGGGAGGGGTTTACATTTTAAAAAGCATGTCGACCAGTGGCGCACACAAGGGGGGGTCCTGGGGGTCCGGACCCCTAAAGCCCTTGATTTTTTCCCGATTGATTATAATTCTAAGTATATAGTGCGTAAAATTTAATTAATTGTTATTAATGATTCATTTTGTTAATTAATTCAAATTTATTCAAAAAATAGTTTTTTTTACTGTGTCTTGTTCCAGAAAATCAACAAAATCAAAAGGAGCATGATACAAGAATGGTAAACTTTCGACCCCGGACCCCCCTTTAAAAAACTCCTGTGTGCGCTACTGATGTCGACGAAAGTACTGAGTTGAAGCTAAAAAATGAAAATTTCGGTGTAGGCGGTGTACTTCACTGGATAGGATATATAGGCAAGCAGTAGTTTGTCCACCACAAGTGAAATGCATCATAGACGCCTTTAATTTTCATCAATACCTACGTTTTGCATGTTAGACCGTCTGAGTATTCGCGATATTTATTGTGTATCTTACAAACAAATTTATAAATATTAAATTACAGAATTCTTTATTCGTAACATTGAAATTCCATCATATTACAAACATAAGACTTTTACTTGTAATGCTCATTAGTTTTCTAAATGCAGCATATTTCTTTTGTCTACTGTTATAGCAATATTGCTTGTAATCGAATGTAAACATATAGCACTGTTTTTGCTTCTATACTTCTGTTTAATGTTTCTTTTGATTATATTATTAAATAGCCTGCTGGTGAAATTTCTACAAATACTAGTGTGCAGTTTTTGTTTGTACTCTGCTATTATACTGTGCTGTTTAATTTGACTTTGCTGAAGTATGCTCTAATGAGTGAAATCTTCCTGTGCAATTAATCAATTTACCTTTATCTCCTTTAAATAAATTTCTATATAGAAAATACAATATCCTAGAGAATTAAAAATTCATAATTTTAAACTTCTATTAGAAAGTGATTCATTTAAGCAGAGTTTTTTTAAAACTATTTCTCAGTGAAAAATAAAGATGTCATTTGAGGGAGGAGGAATTAAATATTGAAATCTTTTAAAAATGTATGTATCCTTTTAACTTTTATAAAGTACGAGTAATTAAAAGACAAAAACACGTAAGGGCCTATGCCACAAAAATAAAAAGATAAAAGGAAACGGAATCAGTATTTTATCTTTATTTAGCAGCGTTATTTATTATCTAGAAAAAGAGGGCTTTCACCCTTTACGAGATTCTTAACTAAAAGTCAATTCTTATCATTCAAGTAGTTCCATTATAACACAGGTAGATGGTTTATTATAGAATACATTTTTATTTTTTGAAAGGAAGTGTGAAGTATGAATTTATATATTTATATATAATCGTTGGTGAGTGGTTGGTTTTCTTTAGTGGTGTATTCAGTTCCTACTATTTAGTTCACTCTCTTCTATTTATATATATTGTTCCAATTTCCAATCGTTAATAAAATATTTTCTATTCATCCATTCAAGTTCAAATACATTTTTTAAACTTGTAGTGGAAAACACTTGATGTTAATACATTTTTTCAAATATTAATTCATTAATTAAATTTTTAAAAAATGAATACATAGTAACAAACAAAAAATAATTGTCCAATAGCATATATAGAAAGGAAACTCGCTCATTGTGTCCCTGTAGCGCAATGGATAGCGCGTTGAACTTCTAATCCAAAGGTCGTGGGTTCGAATCCCACCTGGGATGGCCTAATTTCTAAGGATGTGTTTTCTTTTTTACAATACTATTTTATTAGGATAATTAAATTTAATTAATGAATAAATAGTAACAAAAAAATAGTCCAGCACCTTATATAGAAAGGAAAATCGCTTTCTACTATTTTAAAGATAAAATTAACGTGAATACACTTAAAGGATATACATACATTATATATATAATGTGAATGCGAGTGTATACAGGTATAGGACAAAATAATAGGAACACCCATTTAAAAATGAATCTTCCTTCGGCCGTAGTGATGGGAATAAGTCATCTGGTCTGATGAATCCTCACTTACATCATTCCAGACGACCAGACGTGCGTTCGTCTTACGAATACCGGCAGAAGCATTCCATGTTGAATGCTTGGTTCCAATCGGGAAATATGGAGGAGATATGATCGGGTGGGGCGCAATATCTTCTCGTGAATTCTCATTGTTCTTGAGGAAGATGATCATAGGTGACGATTATCGAAGCATTCTCGCAGATCATCTTCACCTTATGCTTCAGACTCCCTTTCTGGATGAACGTTCCGTGTTCCAAGATGACAACGCCCCTGTTCACACGTTTTTCTGTGTTCAAACATGAGTACATGAGCTCATGAGCCTGATGATGAAGTGGAACATCTAAAGTATGGACCCTAGTTACCTGATTTGAACATCATTGAGTGTTTATGGGTTTTTTAGATAATAAAGTATGTACTCCGGTTTCCTCCTCCACACACACCATCTGGAATAGAGACGGTCCTTCACGAGGAATGAAAGCTTTATTTGTGAATTCCACGTCGAATGAAAGCTATCTTCCTGGTCAAAGACGGCCCAATTCCTTACTAATACAAGAAATTAATTTTTTCACAGGTGTCCCTATTATTTTTGTCCTATATCTATCTGTACATATAAAGGATGTAAAATAATAAAAATATATATAAATGCTGCAAAACTATTCTAAACAGATATAAAATTAACTAATGATGACTACAATTGGGGTATGTCATTTATTAAAAGGCTATTTAAGATGTAATCCAATTTTTATGATTTAATTTTAACAGTTAAAATAACTAATACAAAAAAATGTTTATTTGAAAGACAAATTTTAAATTTTATTTTCTCTGCCTCTCGGATTCCACTTTTTTATTAATGTTTTCTTATTCTAAATGTATATCAATAGCTTCTCGTCGTATTTGTCATTTATTGAATTCATGCTTGTACTATATTTACTTAGCGAATTTTGCTCTGGGGGTTTCATTTCGACATTTTATACAATTTTATTCTTTTATATCAGTTCCACCTTTTCCATCAACTTCACGTTCAGCAGCTTAAGCAAATAAATAGGAACTGAAAATAATTGCACTTTCTATTCTTGTAAGCATTTTCGCATTTGAAACGCAAAAAGTGATAACAGATGTAAGCATATGTTCGTTCTTATGTATTCTTTGCTGTTTTCTCCAAGTAAATTTCGTTTCAGAAAAGACATATTCACTGTAACCATTTAAAAAAAAGGCATGAAAAATTTGAAATTTTAACAGTAGTGTTTATGTAAGGATGTACTGCCTGCACCTGGCAACAGGTCGAACCATACACACGAGATCTGGCAGTGGTCCCACTATATATAGAGGAGGACCTGGCAACGATGAGGGAGATCGGACGAGACCGAACCAGGGGAGAAAGGAGAATGATAGCGAAAAAAACGGAAAGGAGAAAAACGTGGTCGGAGGAAGAAAGACGGCTGGACGATGGATTGCAATCTTGTATCATCTTAATCTCTTCTTTTTTTTATGAGGTGTCCCATAGAAGGAGTGCAATAAAACCGAGGGACAAAATCCTGACTGCAGTTATTTCCTTTTCACAACTCGAACACGACCCGGTCCGAAAAGAACCCACAAGTTTACACTGGTGTCAGAAAGGTGCGATGGAGCAGATGTTAATCAGACGTTAAATGAACAAAATATTTCGAATTGATTGGTGTTCGTACTGCATAATTGTATACCAGGTTATAGTGGACATTCGGTTTGAACGAAAATTTGTAACAAGGAAATAGAAATCCTGCAGTGTATTTTCAAGTTGATGACCACGTGGATCCCGGGAATTGTCCTGCAGCAGTTTCAAGTGAAAAAAGCAAAATCTTCTACATTTGGAGTTTTGCTATCACCTGCCGAGTTGGGCTAAGGAATAAACAGATGTCGTATTTTTCTTCAGTTTCTGATGAATGGAGCCGTGACCTGAAAACAACGAAGGAAATCCCAGTAGTGTTCAAGTACAGAAATTGCGTTCATGTCGAGGTAAGTGGCTATTGTTCCCCTAAGTTAAAATATTGTGCAAATATTTAAACGAGTAATGGGATGCAGTCATATTTAATTTGGTTTTTTAAAAAAATAATAAAATGGGGAGAAAAAGCAGATATATATCTGGAAAAGAAAATTTCATTGGTTTATTGTAATATTCTACGTTGTTGGATTATTGTGTAGATGAAATAAAATTATTGTGTACTTATTTTGCCTGAAAATAATAGGGTATCACTTTAAATGTTGTAAAATATGTTATTTAGAGTTCTAGTATTAAACTTTAATTTCTTTTTTATCATCATTCTTTACTGTTTTGAAGTTGTCTCAAAAATTAAAATTTGTGTGTAGAAAGTGCTTTGCATAACAATTTAGTTTGCAGAATTAAAAAAAAATTAGTTGGGGATTAATTTATCTTGAAATAATGGTTGCGTAGAATTTATGTTTGAGTCGATGAAAAATATCAATTAAAAAAACGTATATGTATTTCAAGTAGACTTCCTGTTGAAATGTTGTAAATAAGAGATTTTGTAGGTTATTTATGACTCAGAATATGGCATTTTTTAAATATTATAATTGTTTTTCATTTTAATTTGACAATCAGCAGATGATTTAATGTAATCTGAGGAAATTTCCTATGGTTATATAATTTAGGATATGTATATATATATATTGTTTTTTTCTGCATAAGATTCTTCTTTTAATTAAAAAAAGAAACTAAGTGTAGATTTATGATTTGAGAAATAATTCTATGGTAATGTAGCTAAAGTATATGTTGTTAATTGTGTGTGTGTGTTTTTTTAATGTTCTGCGGTTTTATTAATAACAAATAACTGTGTCGCATATAAGTTTTATTGCAAATATAGTGCGTATTGTGTTTCTGGAATTTGAGTACTCTTATAGAAAAAAGATGAGTGCATTATTTTTTGTTTGTTGAATATATAATACTAGGTCACTTAAGTGTTTGTATTTAAATTTGTCAGAAGGTAATTTGGCATTAGGTTTAGTTTTAGTAAAAATGGCATTTTTCATTAGAAGTAGGAAAATTGACTTAATTCAATTAGCGTGGGACTTAGATGAATCACCTGATCCGTCTATGTCTAAAATTGTTTTAAGGGATTTAATAACCTCTAGTAAATATTACAAGGAGGAAGAGGCAAAAGTTATTGGAAGTTATTACAGCCTAGAAATTAGAGACAGAACAACAGCAAAAACTAGAGCAACAAGAACAATTATCAATTGAAAAATTACGCTTGGAAATAGAATTATCTAGGAACGCTAATCAGAGAGTGCTACTTAAAGTAATGGTCAAACCTCACGTGTAAAATCTTTTGATGAAATAGTTAAAATGGTTAGGCTCTTAACTGTAAAGGTACCCAATAAATCAGACGGGTGGGACTATTCCTTTTCTAGTCTTGAAAAAGTCTTCGCTAGTGAAAATGTCAGCGACGAGTTAAAACCGAAGGTTTTGTTATGCATGTTAGGAGACAAAGTGTCAAACTTATTAGTTAACCTAGGCGAAGAATTAAAAGATTACGAGTCTTTAAAACAGGTTGTGCTCATGGAGTATGTACCCACACCCCAAAAATATGTTTAGAAAATTTTAGAAAGGCCAAGCGTAACTTTCTCTCAGTTCGCGTCCCGTTTAACGTCGATGAGGTTATACTACTGTAAATTAAGAGGAGCGATTGATTTTGAGTCAGTTAATCAACTCATCGTAGCAGATAAAATGTTTGAAATGTTGAATTCTGAGACGGCGACCCATATTGGTGTGCTCCAAGGAAAAGAATGGTACAAACTCAGGGACTTAGGCAAACAATGTGATATATTTTATGCTTCCAAAGGGAAATCCTACGATGGACCTGCGAGAGCTAAATGGAATGATAGTGAAAAGAGAAGTTTTAATGTTAGTTGGGGTAAACAGCCATTTGGGGAGAAAAAGTGGGATAATAATTTTTCTTATGGGAAAAACTTTGATAAATCTAAAGTACATGAAATTAAAAAAGTCGCTTGTTTCACCTGCGGATCAGATAAACATTTTAAGCGGGATTGTCCGAAAAACAAAGGGGTAGATAATAAAAAACTTTATGTGAATAGGGTATCAATGGAAGGGACAGAATTGGAAGATGGGACGGTGGCTGCTAGAGGTGAATTGCTAGGTAAAGTGATTCCTAGGCGGGATATTGAAGACAAATTAAGCAAATTAGTGAAAACATCTATCAGCGTAGATGGGAAATTAGTCCATGCGTTAATGGATTCTGGTACGGAAATAACTGTAATCAAAAAAGACATAGTTCCTGGAATCTCGTTTGAAGGAACTTCCACGATTTATTTGAAAGGTATTTTCGGTCCAGCGGTTAAATGTCCATTGGTATATGTTTCAATTGGTCTTTCTACCGGTGACCAGGTTAATGTGGTGCACCAGCAAGTGTTATGTGCTTTGGCAAAAGTTTTGGTAGAAGACGCGTTGCTTCCACCAGATGTTTTGGATATGTTGGGAGGAGCCCGAAGTGAAAAGAATTCACTGGCTCAAAGCTCTCAGGACCTGAGGGTTGACTCAGGAAATGTAGATGAAACCGAAGTTTCATCTGGTATTCTGCCACAGAAAGCACAGGGGAACATTGAGGATTCTCAAGGAAATACACTGCTGGACAATTGCTGAGGACGGATAACACTATCATCCATAGCAACCACAAAATGAAAGGAAGCAAAATGTGGAAAATTAGAATAAGTGCGGGATATTAGTAAGAAGAAGTATGAGTATGCAAATTTTTTTTCCACGTCTGTTTATCACGTGATAGCATTCATAAGAGCTTTAAAAGTTTTGACGCGTGTGGACAGTTGTTGTTTCAAGTCAAAGTTTTACAGGAAATATTTAATAGACGAACTTAAAATTTTTGGCATGTCTTCCCGACATCACATAGATGATTTTATGCGTGGCCCAATTATTGGAAAGATCGAAGAAGGACGAAAAATAACAGATGTTGCCAGGGAGTTCGACATCACTCACAGCGTTGTTTCACGGCTGTGGAAGTCATTTAAAACTACTGGAATGTGTAGTAGACGGCACGGGGGAGGTCGTGTTAGAAGTACGACGCCTGCAGAAGACAGATATATCGTCCTATCAACAAAAAGAAACGGGCGCACCACAGCTCAGCAGGTGGCAAATCAGTTTCTTGCTGCCTCAGGAAAGCAGATCTCCCGAAAAACTGTTGCTAGGCTTTTGAGGAGAGGAGGACTATACGCACGCAGACCTGTTGTGTGTGTCCCATTGACCAGAAAGCACCGTACTGCCCGTTTGCAATGGTGTCGTGAGCATCACAATTGAACTGAACAGGACTGGGCATGCGTACTATTCTCATATGAGAGTAGGTTCAGTCTGTCATCGGATTGTAGACGCCAACTGATCTGGCGCGAGAGTGGTACTGCTTATCGTCCAGAAAATATCCAGGAAAAGGACCGATATCCGACATGCAGTATCATGGTGTGGGCCGGCATCATCATCAATGGCCGCACGCGCCTACATGTGGTTGCGAATGGGACTATGACGGGCCAACGATACATTGATGAAGTTCTACTTCCTCATGTTCTTCTTTTCCGTGGTGCTGTCGGTGATAAATTTGTTTTTATGGACGACAACGCAACATGTCATCGAACACTCGCTGTTCAGGATTGTCTAGACAGCGAGGGTATTCAACGTCTCGTATGGCCAGCGCGTTCTCCAGATCTAAACCCCATTGAAAATGTGTGGGATGCTTTGGGGAGGCAAGTTGCTGGTCGAAACTATCCTCCGACAAACAAGAACACCCTCATCTGTGCACTCACAGAGGAATGGGATAAATTGCCTCAACAGCTGCTGGATAATGTTGTGCAAAGTATAGTACGACGTGTGGAATGTTGCATCACACTCCACGGTGGACATATCCCGTACTGATACCTTTCTTTAAGGTGCCTGCTGACTTTTAGATGCATTGTTCTATTTCTCCATACGCAGATCAAATGAACATTTTTTTTTTTCTTTCAGATGTTTCGCAGCTTTTGTACTTCCCAGAACAATAAATATTCTTTATTCTAATGTCTGAACAGTGTGGCAACTATATTTTATCCTACTAGGCCTCATGTCTCGCTTAATGTTATGCTACATAGTAATTTGTGATCCGTCCTTAGCAATTGTCCAGCAGTGTATTACTTCATGTCGGAATGAAGTGGGAACGATTGGTACTAAGGAAGCGGAGGTGACCGCTGGGAAAGATAAAGGAAACATGTGCAATGCAGATGGGCGAAAAGATTTGAGAGATGAGAGTTAACAATGCGGTTGCCCCTCTCAAAACCAAAGAGGATTGATAAGAATAGCTTAAAGACGGATAATAGTTCTAGCGTTAGTTCAGAGTTTAATTTCGAGATAGATTTACCCGGAAAAAGAGATCGCAGTACCCTTTATTGCCTTAATTTAATAAAACTGTTCCGTAGGAAGCCGGAATCGGCAAATTTGGTTATGGAGAATAGCTCAGAGAGGGAATAGTTAAAGAGCCCGAAATTCGCTATTTGGTAAAGCTATTTATGGATTTTGACTTTCAGGGTATTTTAAGGGAAAGTCAACTGGATTTTAGATTACCGCCTGATCGAATTAACTATTTAAGAATGGTTAACACTAAAGAAAGATGGGCTTCCTCTAGATCCTGGGACAATTTCTTTAAGGCAGACGGATATTAATTTAATTACGGGAAAGCCGTTTAAAATCAAAATCGTATCGTATTAATTATATCCCAGATATTAATTAATACGATACGAGAGAAAACTGAGTATCTTTTTGATTTAGGTGTAAACGAGATGGGGCAGTTCAACCGTACTCTGCTCGCTGTTTTGTTAGGAAGAGTGAACCGATACCCGTACCCGAGTATTAAATGTATTAAGTATGGAAGTTGTGACGAATCTGTACGGAACCTTTCCACCAATCTTCTTATGCGTCTTTTTGGGGAATATTAATTAGCGTATATTTCCAATGAACTCCAAGAAGATGAACGGGATATGCAAAGTAGATAAGGTATTTAAGTCGAACGTTGTAAGCTAGATGATGAGGCAATGATGATGAGGAAGGCTATTGAGCCAGCAATAGTAACCTCAATCTTAGAGGATTCCAGGATATTAAGATAGTGAAAACGCGTGTCGTGCTGCTATTCTATTGAAGAACGAGAAAGCTTATATAACCAGCGGTAAATATAATTTATGTACGCTTAGAATAAGCGTTAGTTTAGTCAAATTAGTTAAAGTTAATAAAAGTTAATAATTCGAGTACGTGTATTTCTCGGACCTCCTATTTCGGTAGACCTTACTTGATCTTAAGCGTAATTATTAATTAGTTGTATAATTCGTAATTTAATTTAATATAAAAGGTAAATCTCTATATTTGACGTAACGTAAAAGTATTATATGTTATTAGAGTTTTTTTTTAGACTTGAAATAATAAATAATTATTATTATTATACAAAATGGCTCTTGGTGGTTCTTTGCCTTAAATTAATCTTGGTGTCCAGGGTGAGACTCAGGGAGGGGGGCTCCACAAAGTTTGAACCTGGTGACGTGAACCGAGATTTATCTTTTGTTGAAAAGGGAAGGTTTTGTAGAAAAGAATAGCGCAGCATCGTGGGTCACGGTACTGGATTTGTTGAAGTGGTATTTTCGTCGTTCTCTCACGATGAGTTATCTGAAGTATGCTGCATGCGTTATGCCTTTGGCATTTACATGACTAAAAAAAGTGAGGTTTAAGATTGTATGCGCTTCTTCTTGTGGATGTAATTTAACGACTTATGTTTTGAGATGGTTAGAGCAGTTTATTGTATCTCGAATGGTCGATATAGACATTCTGATGCAAATTTGGAAAAATCGTGTGAAGCAAATTGACTTTGTATTAGAATGGGTGAGAAGAGTTGGGTCGGAAATCATACCGGCCAAAGGCAAATTAGAGCCGTGGGAAGTTTTTTCCGTATAACTAGTATAGACTTAGTGAATTCATTTCTGAACTAATGAAGTAAACATCGTCCTGATGAAGATAAGGACTGTGTTGTATATGTTTAGTATTGTTTTTTTTTTGTATAATGTATTTTCTATGTATCTGTTTGCAATCCCATTACAGTTTAGATCTTTCTGGGAACATAGTCACTTATTTCAATTGGGTGAACTATTTATATTATTTCATGTGTTTGTTCTAGTCCAAGTTCCTTAAAACAATCATCAAGACTATTGAATGTTGCAATTATTGTGTGTTCTGTTTGTGAATTTTCCGTTTCATGGTTAGGAACATTCCTGGTGTCTGAAATGGTAAAATCAGCCACAAGGGGCTAATTTTACTCTTAGGTGGGGCGTGTAAGAATGTACTGCCTGCACCTGGCAACAGGTCGAACCATGCACACGAGATCTGGCAGTGGGCCCACTATATATAGAGGAGGACCTGGCAACGATGAGGGAGATCGGACGAGACCGAACCAGGGGAGAAAGGAGAATAGTAGCGAAAAAAAACGGAAAGGAGAAAAACGTGGTCGGAGGAAGAAAGACGGCTGGACGATGGATTGCAATCTTGTATCATCTTAATCTCTTCTTTTTTTTATGAGGTGTCCCATAGAAGGAATGCAATAAAACCGAGCTACAAAATCCTGACAGCAGTTTTTTTTTCACAATTCGAACACGACCCGACCCGAAAAGAACCCACAAGTTTATAGTTTAGTTACGCGGCGATGATGGCAGGGAGGATGTCTCTCCCATTTACAATTCAAGGTCAGAAACCCTCTAAAGAAATAAAACCTAAGCAACTTTTTAACGATATTTTCTGCCAAGAATGACACTCCTCTTTGAAATCAACACTAAGTATATTTAAGAACATTTTGTAACTGGTTCTATTCACGATTCTTACTAATCCTCTAGGGAATATTCTATAGATGATGTTATATAATTAATTATAGAACTGTGTCGCGACCCATCGGTGGCGAGTGCGAGAGGGTTTGAGGAAGAAACAAACTTGGTATTAGAATTACTAATTTTATTCAACATTTAACACTTAAACAGCTAAACCCTAGGAGCAACAAGAATTATTAATCTGAAGTTATTTATCAAATAAATGGAAGCACTTAACTGGCTTAATCTCTTGTACGATCCGGCTTGCAACCTGATTACTCGTTCAGCTGTAAAGTGGACGTCTTGCACTCTGTTCCGTGAATCCTCCCTTTTGATTTAATCTTCCAAACTGCAACTCCAGTCGCTAACACTAAGATTTTTCGCTTACGATCAATTCTTAACCATTATATCTCCTACCCAACGGGTGACACTTAAATAGAAGCTACATTTACATAAAACCAAATCCTCTCTACGGAAAGCGGTCTTCATACTAATATCACATTTAAAGAGTATTTTCCCCGAGAGGATGAGTAGAAGCCCAAATAGAACCAGTTACAACTGCTTTCTGTAAGAGAACCGTGATTTATGTTAATGAGAGATACTATTCAAAGTCAAGTAAAGATGGAAGTTCTCTCTTTAGAGAGGCTGGTGGTTGTTGTCAAGCTGAATCTACGGAGTTGAAGATAAATAGTTGCAAAAATATTAGACCAGAGAGATAAATTGTATACCTTTCCGCGCGCTCATACCTATTATATCCATTAATAAATACAAACCACGAAGAAAAAGGCGATTTCTTGAATATATATTCTGTTACCTAAAAATTAATAGATGTCTCGTCTGGAGGAGAAAAAAAAGGCGCGTTAGGGATATTAGACTATAGGAGAGAATATATAAAGTGAAAACGTGCGTAGAAGATACAATTTTGATTCATAGTCACTGACGTTGATATGATAAACTAAGTCTGAATTAGGTTTAAATTGAGTATAATTGTCGCAACTTGTATCTCTTAATTATTCTTGGTACATTCTGAAATACGAGCTTATAATTTTAATATTCATTTCAAATGGATAGTTATCAATACATTTGTTAAGCAAAAGAAAGATTAAGTTTTTAATTTTATTCCTTGTGAGTCTCTCGCGTGAGAACTTCGGGTACTTTTCACGGAGAATTACCGAACAGAATCGAAATTGAAATGTCTTCTACTCCATTATTCCGGTTTTAATGTGCTTTTTCAACTGATTTCAATTCATTGTTCCCAGACTGAAAAAGATATTTTACTTAAAATAAATTAATGAAATTAAAACAAATTATTATTGGTACTATAAATGGAAGTGGTTCAGTTTAATAAAGGTAGCTAAAATTCATAGAAATGTATGTGTTACACTGGTATGCTTTGATGTGATGATTTCCTCAAAAACACCTTTAAAAGTTTACTTTTAAGAGGAAAAACATTCTTTAAAGTAGAATTTAATTCCAAAAAATTAAAAACGATTGAAAAAATACTTCAGTTTTTAAATTGTTGAAAATTTTTAAGTTTCGTTTTCAGCCTATTTTCCTTTATACGTTCAGAAAAATTTGGTCAGATGAAAAGAAATTCATCCCATTACTTGTGAATTTGTAACTTTTTCATAAATATCCCTTTTTTTTAATTTAAAATTTAAATTTTTTATTAGTTATGTTTACGTAAAACTAAACTATTTTTATTAATTTTTGAAATAAAAAAAGAACAACGAAAATGTATTCCATAAAATATGAGCCAATTTTTTATCGTTAAAATTACATAGAATGAAGTAATATAAAAACGTAGAAATTATATTTTTATGGTTAATCCAACTTTTGTGAATATTACCAAAAATTTGAAGTTCATTATTTGTAAATAGAATACCAATGATTGCATTATAATTCTTAATCTTAACTAATTTCAATCCATTCTTTCATTTCATTTTTATAATCATGACATTTTGCTCTTTCAGAGCTGTATTTAACAGATAACATCTTTCTCGAGACTTTTTTTGAACTATTTTTGGATTCTAAAAATTAAAATTTCTTATTCTTTTGCACGGTTATTTCAGACCTAAATGTAACTTTTGCCCTTCTATTCCGACTATAAAATAGTATTGGTTGTTTTATTAAACCCTTTTTAAAGATTGCTCATATGTGGCAAACAGCATTCCTAAATTCATTGAATTTCATATCCGCTCTTGAAACATGCGAGCAATTTCTCTTTAGACGTAAGGACTCAATTCATCACTTTATATTGTCAAGGTCAGATTTATAAAATAACAATATAAAACCCATTATTAGGGTTATTAACGCCACATTTCCGTACGTCAAGAAAAAATACTGTCTTTTTTTATTCATTTCCAAAGGGAACTAAATATTCTTAATTTACTAAATGAAATTTGTTTATTTATGAAACTAATAGAAGAGTAGTAATTCTGATACGCATAACTATTTTTAGAAGAATGATCTTTCAGTACTTAGATTGAAATAATGCATGTGTGACGAATCTGTACGGAACCTTTCCACTAATCTTCTTAGGCATCTTTCTTGGGAATATAAATTCGCGTTTATTTCCAATCAACTCCAAAAAGAAGTTTGGGATATTCAAATTAGATAAGGTATTTAAGTCGAGAGTTGTGAGATAGCAAGGGAGATGATGGTAGGCTATTAAGCCAACAACGTTAAAAGTAAAACTAGAAGAGATTCAAAGAGATTAGATTCGTGAAGACGTCGTGCTGCTAGACGTACCAGAAAGCTGATATAAGCCAGCGGTAAATATAATTCACGTACGCTTAAAGTAAGCGTCAGGTTGAGATACTTAGTTAAAGTTAATGACAATTAAGAATTCGAATACGTGTGTTTGTCGGATCTCCTAGTTTCGGTAAACCTTACTTGAGTTGAGCTAGATTAGTAATCAATCGTATTCTTAGTAATTTAATTTAATATAAAGGAAAATCCCTTTAGATGATGTAACATAATTATGTAATTTGTTATCAGAGATTTTTGAGGAAATTATAACAAAAATAAATAATATTATTATTCAAAATGGCTTTTGGTGGTTCTTTGCCTCAAATTAATCTTGGTGTTCAAGGTGTGACCCAAGGGGGTCATCACACATGTACAAGGAAGAATATTTATCATTGTCTAATATAATATTGATTTTACTTATGAAAAAGAAAATCTTTTAAGAAAATTAAACATTTTATTTATTTATTATTTTTTTTTTTTTTTGAAGAAATAACTGAAAAATTTACCTCGCGTTAATATTATAAGAATGCAAAAGTGTTATTAGAATTCGGAATAAATTTAAGTAGCTACAATAGAATAAATTGCATTTCCTGGATAATACATGGTTTTTTAAATTATTTTCGTAGCATGTAATTGGACTAATTGCTGAAGGAAGCTCTGAATAATTTTAGAAGACAATATAAAAAATGCACACCAACGAAAATGATATAGAGCCTAATACAAACTCTTGCGATCCGTAATCCTTTTCATTATTAATTGACAGTAGCGCACACAAAAAATTTTTCAAGGGGAGGGCCCAGGGTCGAAAGTCCACCATTTTGGTATCATGCTCCAATAAGCCGCCAAACATATTCTTTTGATTTCGTCGATTTTCGGGAACAAAAACAATACAAAATTAATTATTTAATAAATATTTAGCATTAATTAATAAAATAAATTATTAAAAACAAATAGTTAAATTTTACGTAATTTATACATAGGATTATAACCAATAAAAAAAAATAATAAAGAGCTATGGGGGGTGTCCGGGCCCTAGGACCCCCCCTTGTGTGCGCCACTGGTAATTGATATAATAAATCTTTCAAATATCAATATGCTAACTTCAGTCATCTGTGGTTAACCGTAATCCAAAAATTCTTAAGGCATTTAGTCTCCGTTTATTTTAAACTGTCTTTTTTTCCTTTTCGTTATTTATTGTTTTTTTCCCTAGAAATTTGTTCCGACCAACTTTTTTTCTCTCTTTCTCTATATAAAAATTTAGTGATGATGTAATAAAAAAATTTATTTATATTACACACGAGAACAGTAATAAAAAAGCAGTAAGTACTGTTCAATATTATGGTTACAAATTTATAATTTGAGCAATGAGAATAAAGAGTTGTATGTGATTTGTACAATGGTGGTTGGTCCGCCGTTAGGTGGACAGGGGCTACCCCCTTCCCCTAGTTTGTAGTAAATTTAAAGTTTGGAGGGGTGAAGTACTTCCAGTTTTTTCCTAGTTTTAAGGAAGGGATATTTTTCAAAAAGGCTCAGAGGACGATGAGAAACGGCTACTAATAGATTTATAGATGGTATATCACACAATAGTTTCTCATAAATCTATCAAGAAGTTTGATTTTTCTATAAGTTGAGTAAAGTGCAAAGATGAATCTCGTCCACTGAAAATTACAAGAATGGTGAATTGAAGAGTGACAGAAAAGTACGTATTCAAAATTAAAGAGAAAATATAGTTTCTTTCTTGACTTAGCACACCTATCGTAAAATAAAATGTTGCTGGCTGAAAACTATAGACTACTCTGCGTGTAGAAATAAATATATTGCTACCGGCATTAGAGTTAATTCTTGTCACATCAAGATAAAATAACTTTAATCTTGTTTTAAGTCTGTAGAGGGGGAGGGAATGTCAATACATTGGAAGCCGTTCGACCTTCGCAGTGATAGGTTGTGCCGTAACATTTGTTTCGAGCCAAGGTCAGCAAGGAGGCACGTACTCTATCCTAAATGGACAAATGGTGCGCGCAGTTCGAAATAATTAGTTATTTTCATCCGATTCTTGGCAAGCCATTGGGTCAGTCCAGGATTCCATAGAATCCAGGGATTCCTAACGAAGATTAAGTAGACTTCTTGGTGGGGGTCTATAGAAGTTTAGAAAGGATCTATAGGTATTCCAGGGGTCTGTAGGGGGTTGATACATTTTTTCTATATTGAAATATTGTTTAATTATTTTATTAAATAATATCTGACTTAATATCCATAGATATAGTTTAGAATTTTCATACGAAGGTGTGTGATTCACACATCTAAAGCGGATTGTCATGTCCGCGGCAATTAGAATTATTTTTATACTAGCTGGTATACCCGTTCTTTGCACGGGTGAACTGAAAAATTAAACAACACAGATTGAAGGATAAAGAAGTTTTTAATGAGTTAATTTTACGTGAATTGTAAATTAAACAAAAAAAGCTTTTTGCATATCTCAGCTTAACAAAAAAAAAAGGAAGAAAGAAAAACATATTTGATAAATTTTAAGTATGTAGATCTAATAGCTGATAAAAAGGACTTTTTTTTTATTTATAACTCCCCGTAACACTCTTGAGGGTCGATTTTTGAAAATACCTCCCTAAGCTGATCTCTGCTCAGCAAAAGTAACACATTGTTAAAAGTTTTGTGTAACGAACGCTAAAAATATTGTAAATAATTTATAACTGAAAGTGTCATACATTAATATAACTTTCTGTTGAATTTATTTTATGTTAAAATTGTAATATTCGCAAGCAACGCCGTTTTTTAAATTATAATGGCGATTCAATGTAAAACATAGCGAAATGTTAAGGATAGAGACAATTTGGCAAATGTCTAGCTACTTTCATAACTCGAGCTTTATTAGAGCTTTGTAAGACCCGCCGTGTAGGGTCGCGATGCACGTTAATACTTTATCCACCGCATTATGATTTACTGCAGTTTTTTTCGTACAATATTTTTTAGGATCACTACATTGAAAATTAAGGGATGTACATAAACAAAATACTCCACTTTGGGAAATTTAATCCGTTAGAGCTAATATAAATTAAAGATATTCCACTGAAAGATTAATTATAACACCATTCACTTAAAATAAGTAGTCAAATCGTTTTCTAAGGTCTTCATTAACATCCAAAAACATAAGACACTTAAATTTTGACAAAATATTTTCTCGGGACAAAAATGATAATCTTTGCAATCCGCTGAAAACGCCGTCAGCTGAAAACACAATATCTGCTACAAAACTATTCGCCTTTCTCGCTAAAATACTCATCATAGTACCCGTGCTGCCATATATCTTGTAAGAGTGGATTTCAAAGAATGTTCCTGCTAAGTATTGGTAGAATACTCCTTCTAAGTTGGTGTGGTGTGGTAGTTAGAAGGGGTGCCAGCTCAGGTGTCATCCACGTCGCTTGACCATGGTTCAAAATTACGTGGTCCATCGCCAAAAGCCCTCGTCTACTTGAACAGTGCGACGTTGATATTCACACACTCACTCACTCCAAAAAATACAGTACATTATTTATAATTATTTTTATACTTAAAAATGCAATATCTGCCTATTCAATTAAAATTATAGCGTTATAACTAACTACTAACCACAAACAAATTTTGAAAATTTGTCCAAATGATGTAGTGTGAAAGAGAAAGTTTATTTACTTTAAGTACCAGAAGCGATAAAAGTATTTATTTTGATATAAGCATTAATTTCTTATGGCTCACACATGAAAAAATTCAATAGTAGCTATTCAAATAAAGAGAGATTTATAAAACAACTTCTCCCTTCAAAGCTTTGTTTTGTTCTAAAATAAAAAAATAGGGAGTATATTGATCACAGGAATATATTAGAAGCCAGCGCCTTGCGTAGACCAAACAAAAAAATTTCTTCATAAATAAAAGATAGATAATGCTGTGTGTCGTGGGCTTTTTTTGCGGAGCACTCCATAATTGCTTGCAGATGGCAGAATTTTTTCCTACTTACTTGACAAATATCGTTACATTTTAGACACTTCCCACAATATCTTTATAAATTATAGCCTATGTGTTATTCTGATGTGTAAGCTATATTACTGTAAAGTTTTATTAAAATCCATTCAGTTGTTTTTGCGTGAAAGACGGCCAAACATCCTCACAAACTTTCGCATGTATAATATATATCTTGACTAGATAGTTTGCTATATATTATAGAGAAAAAAATGTAAGGGGAACTATGAAAAAAATTATTTTAAAAGGGTTTGGTGTTGGAAAAGTTTTGGGAACTGCTGATTTAACTCATCCAAATTGTTATATATAATCACAATTCCGAAATTACACACAAATTTTACGCATTTAATAATTAACTTTAAGTAATTGGAAAGAATTAAACTGAATTGCATTAAAACTAAAGTTGTACAAAAGAGAAGGAGAAAAATATTGTGTTCGCATTTTATTTTTAAAATAATTTTTTATATTGTGTTTTAAGAGTTTTTAAAAAAATAAGCATTTTTCTTCAAATTTTCTCAAATTGTGTCAAAATATAAGTTTTTTCGTATTCATTTACCTTTCTTGATAACATAAAAATTACTTCTATAAACTAAAAATTATTTTAACTTTTCGTATTACTTTTGTTATTGTTTTGTTTTTGCCTGCAAAAACATACTAAGATTGAGTTAAATAGTGATGGGATTTCTCCGAAATACTCACTCCCACGAAAGATTCAGGTGATGGATATCACTTTGAAAGTCGGGAGATCTTAATCGAAAAAATAAAGTTTTTTAAAAATATAATTATATATATAGAGTAGCGCACACAGGAATTTTTCAAAGGGGGGAGGGTTCCGGGGTCGAAAGTTCACCATTCTTGTATCATGCTCCTTTTGATTTTGTCGATTTTCGGGAACAAAACACAGTAAAAAACTAATTTTTGAATAAATAATTAGCATTAATTAATAAAATTAATCATTAATAACAAGTAATTAATTAAATTTTACGTAATATATACTTAGAATTATAATCAATCGGAAAAAAATCAAGGGCTTTGGGGGGGATCCGGAACCCAGGACCCCCCCTTGTGTGCGCCACTGTATATATACATATATAATTCTCATCTCTCTCTCTCTCTCTCTCTCTCTCTCTCTCTCATGATAAGGATCATTTCAAAACTCCTTAGAAAAAAGTCATTTTACTAATCTTTGATTATTAATTTGAAGTTATATACGTCAAATGACGAAAATATTTATGCCATTTAAATAAGACAATAACCTCTCTAATGATACTTCCATCCAACACCATTGAGGCTTAAAGATATATTATTCATACCTAAAAATTTATTTAAATAACTTTTATATTCAAGAACTAAAACTGTGTAAACTATGTAGTATATAGCTGATATTTACGGCGTTAATTTTTAAGACGATAAATTACGTCAAAATTGTCAATTTAAATTTTATTTAAGCTTATGAAACAGAACGAAAAAAGGATCGCCATGGTTAAAAATATTGTTATAAAAGCATATATTATAACTTTTTGTTATAATATTTCTTTTCCTTTTGGTTTGTACAACATTTCTATAAAAAATTGATCTTTTCCCATAGAACACATGATTTTTTTTACCGCAATTTCACAAAATTCTTAGTTATTATTGTGTCGAATCGACAATATATAAAGGAAATAGTGATTTCTTTTCAAATACAGACATTGACCTAAATTTTAATTAAATAATTTTCAGCGAAATATGTGCACGCACACACACGCACATTTTTTTTAAAAAAAATGCATTTAATTCAGACTTATTATTTTACTTTTTATGCTATTTCATTGAATTACTTAAGTGATGGGGAAATGTCCAATCGTTTGGCAAGTAAAATTTTTCTCGCCTACAAACCTATACTATCAACAGAAAGTTTCTATATTATGCTCCTATTACTATTCTTTAAATGTAATAATGTAGAGTTCAACTAATAATAAATATTAGATCCAATTGCAGAAAAAAATCTGGGGTAGTTTTTCCCTTTTTTTTTAATTAGTTCGTGATGACAATTATACGAGTAAATTATTAATCAAATGATTCTTTACTCAATGATTTTAATTTTACTTTAATATTTTTCCTTCTCATTTGAAATATCATTAGAATGACTACACACTTTCACATACAACTGAGAATAAATTTTAGGTAGTTCTTGTACATTTAACCTTTATTTTTTTAAGATCCAAGGCTGCAAAAGAATTCGTAAAATGAATGAATCTACTAAATTCATTACAATTGTTGCTCAAACAAGGGATTTTTTTTTATTTAGTATAAAATATTTAAAGAAAAAAGCTGTTTTTTTTAAATAAATTTTTAAATTTGAATTTCTAAAGAAAACCGATGTTAAATGCTTTTTGTAGGTTGAAAATTTGTGGTCAGCAATTATGATGACGATGGCAATATTTTAAATATCTATAAGCATTTCAGCTAAATCATTTCATGTGTTATCTATTCTTTTCATTTCCTCTAATTCATAAAAAAATATTCTTGATGTTAGAAATTCAAAGAATGATAAACCGAAACTGTAAAAGTTCTTATAAAATTTATAATGTTATTCTTTCAACCATTATTGCATACTAGCTGCATGGCCCGGCATTGTACGGGCTTTCTCTACTTTTATAAATTTTCCCTTTCCTTCACAAAATCAGCATTTCTAATACTCTTTTTCAAAACGACTTCCACCCCCTCTCCTCCGCTTAGCCCGTGTTGCTCGGGCTTTTACCGAATGTATAACTTAAAATTCCCCGTTTCGAAATTTTTTCGTTTCTTATCTTTGTCAGACAGGTTTATGTCCCCTCAGCGTTGCACGAACATTTTTAAATGCATAACATATATTGTCATGGAAATTCCACTCTCGCTATCAGAGCTCTCGAGTAAGTGAACACAGTGGGACTTTAATATTCACTCACTCACTTTGCAACGGAAACGTAAATGTACCTTTTTAAAAATAGTTGTATGTTGAAAAAAGTAGAAATTTTTATAATTACAAAATTTCACAACTATATCAAATGTTGAATTAAAATTGTGAGCATTTTTTAAAATGTTCGATGCACGGAAAAAAAGTTTCACACAATTATTTTTATAAATGAAGAAGTTATAAAAACTTTGAATTCGATAAGTAGTTATTAAATATTTAAAATTTAAGTATTTTTTTTTGAGAATTCGTTAAAAAAAGTTTTCGGCATTTTATTTATTTTTTTTTCGGCATTTTATTTCTTTTTTTTTTTCCCGGCATTTTATTTCTTTTTTCGGCATTTTATTTCTTTTTTTCTCGGCATTTTATTTCTTTTTTTCGGCATTTTATTTCTTTTTTTTCGGCATTTTATTCCTTTTTCTCGGCATTTTCTTTTTTTTTTTCGGCCTTTTATTTCTTTTTTTTTTTTTTTTGGCATTTTATTTCTTTTTTTTTTCGGCATTTTATTTATTTTTTCGGCATTTTATTTATTTTTTTCGGCATTTTATTTCTTCTTTTCCCGGCATTTTATTTCTTTTTTTTCGGCATTTTTATTTATTTCTTTTTTTTTCGGCATTTTATTTCTTTTTTTCGGCATTTTATTTCTTCATTTTTTCCGGCATTTTATTTCTTTTTTTTCGGCATTTTATTTCTTTTTTTTTTTCGGCATTTTATTTCTTTTTTTTCGGCATTTTATTTCTCTTTTTTCCGGCATTTTATTTCTCTTTTTTCGGCATTTTATTAATTTTTTTTTCGGCATTTTATTTCTAACTCTAAAAGATCGAAGTATGAGTTTTTTAAAAATAATTTTCACATAAAAGCATCAATTTTGACTAATTTTAGAAAAAATCGTAAAAAATAGAAAATATCATTATTTCTAAAATAAATTATACCGTATCGTGGTGAAGTAAATGATCTTTCTGATTCTGTAATTATTTTTTGTCAGAGTCCCATGTGGCCGTGGTAGCCGAGTGGTATAGTTATCGGATCGTGGCTTGCCTTGTCACGAGTTCGAGCCCAATCTAAAGACCCGCAGTGTAGGGCAGCGATGCACCTTACATCTGTCGAGAACTGAAACGTCCTCCCGTTGGTGTGGTGTGGTAGTTAGGAGAGGTGGTGCCAGCTCAGGTGTCGTCCACGTCACTTGACCATGGTTCAAAATTACGTGGTCCTTCGCTAAAAGCCCTCGTGTAGCTGAACAGTGCGACGTTAATATTCAATCAATCAATCAGTCAGAGTCTCATAAAAAACATTAGATCGTGTTTTAAAAACTCCTGGGATAAGAAAAAAAACGTCGAAAAATTGAAACTTCGCCGCTCGGTGGTAAGAAATGCCCACAGGGGTAAAATTATGCGTTAAAAGGTTTTTATTTAATATCTTTTTTAACTAATTGCAATATCGGAATATAAATGGTCACAACGGATTCCTCGGATCACTCCCGATCTTTTGGTACCTTTGGCGAGTTTCTGCGTCTTGCGGCTCGTGAGAAGATACACGTGCATGGTACATAGATAGATACTTTTGTTTACCTACGAATTTTAATAGTGTAGATCAGGGGTGTCCAACCCAAATGACCTTGCGGGCCACTTCGGAAAAACATTATCTCGCGGACCGCACATAAAAAATATGCACCCTTATATCAGATTTGGAAGCAAAAAAACATTTATTGGAGTGAAAATTTAAAAGAGAATGAATTATTATTATTGTTTTTATTATTTTTCATGTATACAGACAAGATAATATAATAATGTTTATATAATGTGACAATGCAATGATCAAATGTTTAAAATATTACATTTTTTTTTTTTTGAAAATTACGGTGTTCCTATTGAATTGATCTTTCGTTACTCATTGTTGAAATTTGATAGTGCTGTCTCTCGCAAATGATTAAGTATACATTGCCCTTTATCTTAACCATCCTGAATATTTTTTTTAAACTTTAAAAAACATTTCTGACTGCCTCTTGCTTTTTGGGCACTCCAAACAGAAAAGGAGGAGAAACGAAAGTCGCACACACAGAGAATCATGTACCATCCATAGTAAACGATATGCATAAGGCAATTCGAAATTTATTAAAAAAGTAATTTACTATAGTAAAATCAAATATAACTGTTTGATAAAATATAAATCTATTTTAATCTAAAGGACATTTCTATTATCAAAAAAGATTTATTTTAAAACAAGAACAGGTAACAGGCAAATACATTGTATATATATATATATATATATGTAGGATTTTCCCTTTGAAACATTTTGTTAAAAGGTTGAGTCATATCCTTTTCAGAAGACCATTAATCTCAATTTTATTTATTACTGCATTCCGAAGCAGCGCCGTCTAGTGAGCTTTCGTAGCTCCGGCTTGAATAATTTTTCGGCAGAGGCCTACTAACCATCGCTTGTTCAACACGTCACGTCTTTAGAGCATCTCGCGCCCTGCGCGGTACCACCAGTCCTAACGTTCAAATGAGAAAGGTAATTTCCCCATCTTCTAAAGGTATAACTCAACTTTCGATTAACCTAATTCCTCCATGTCTTTCTCTTTGTAAATATCCCCTTTTGTAAATATTTCCCTTTAACTTTAAATAAATTCTTTTTTTACTTAAATGAAGTATCTGTGTTTAAATGACTTTGATTCAATTAATTCATCACTCACCCTTAAATACTTACCCCTAGACAACCCACCTCGCCAATATAAAATCCCGCCTTCTGAAGAGTCTGATTTTTATTCGAAGATTTATTCGGACTCCCATATATATATATAAAATAAATTTCAAAATGAAAAAACTCTAAAAATTTAAAAAAAATTTTAAATAGAGTCGGTGGGCCGTAACTTACGCACTGGCGGGCCGCGTGTTGGACACCCCTGGTGTAGATGAATGCAAAGCTTCCAAGGGAGTGTTCCACATAATTTGATTTAATTTTTTTTTAACTTCGCACTTTGAAGCTACACGAAGATTATTGATGATGGACATCGTAATTTTGAGCTTCGCTCAAGTGACGAGGACGAGACAGCTGAGCTGGAACCCCACTCTCCAAACTTCGACCATCGAAAGGATTTGTAGTCCAGATGGATGGATGGATGGATGGATGGATGATATGTCCGAGATAAAAAAAATGGACGCGCGTGGTGCTAAAACTGAAATAACAATATATTAAACAAAACAAAATAACAGTATATTAAAACTTTAAATAATGTATGAATTTCGTAATTATTTTTAAGATATTCTTTTGGGTAAGGTTTGATATTTTTTTTTCTATAAAGGAATATAAAACTTTCATTTTACTTACGAGTAATATTCAGTTATATATATATATATATATATATATATAAATTCATACAATTCTTCACCGTTAACCAATTATTTTAAGAATTGGTGTCATTCAACATTTAAGTATGATATAAAAACATTAAGCTCATTCTTAAAACTTTGAGATCTTGAAAAAAATAGTTTAGTGTCTTTTTCTTCCGTGAAATTTAGAGGCATTTATTTATCTCGCTAATGCAGTGATTCTTAAACTGTGTTGCGTGCCCCTCCCCTGGGGGACGTGATAATTCTATTGGGGGTGAGCATATCGAAAAGTCGAAAAAAATATTTAAAAAAATTACTGAAAAGAAGCAAAACAAAATACATTCTGACATAATAAAAAATAAAATACACGTTGCATGTTTATTGCAATCTGTTCCAATTTAAAAAATAGAGAAAAAAAGTAATGTTACACTTATCCTATTAATTAAAAGTAATTTACTTAAAATATCTGTTTCCTTAAAAGTAACACATGCAAAATGTAATACTTATCTTGATAATGTATACAGTTCGTAATGAAGGTCCTGCGATAGTTTGAGCGTCCAAGTACATTATTCAAACCATTGTTACTGTATGGGGAGGGGTGGGATGAAAATTATGTTTGAAATTTAGCTCTCAAATATTGAAAGTTTGAGAAGCACTGCGGTAATGTATTCACTTTTATCAAAAAAGGGGGTTTAGGAGAGAATTTAAAAATTCATGAATTTTTCCTGTTAAATACAGACTTATACACAATCTGAAAGGTACTCATTTCAAGTATTACATTAATTTTAATCGAAAAAAAAATTCTACTGTAAAATACAGGAATTTTTTAAATTTTGCCCATCGTTTACGAGATACACAAATATATTTTAAAACTTAGTTTATTTGTTTTTTTCTCCTCTCATTAACAATATTTTTCAAGTCAAGATTTTTTTAACCACATTTTTAACCTTTATTTATTAATACAATTTTTATCGCATAAAAGTAATTTATACATCATTTTAAACTACAATAACCATATTTTATTAAAGTATTAATTTTCTAAAAGGGGAAGCTTAAAAGCATTCATAAAGTCATCAAAATGTCATAAAAGAAGATAAATATTCGAAAGACTAAATGCTCCTACCCCCAACACAATTCCAAAAAACTTAGTTTTTCTCAGAATCAACATTCTTGAAAACACATAATTTTCCTTTTATTTACCTTGTTTTATTCTATTGTTTTTTATGTAGTGGTAATTAAAAATGCTTTAAGGATATAATATTTTTAATTAAACTGTGTGTAACTTAAATCTCATGTTAAACGAGAATTTTCGGGAATTTAATCTCCGTATTATACGAAGCTGGTCTGAATTTATACATATTAGTATTTTACATTAAAAAAATGTTTTTTCTTCCGAAGAAAGATATTACTTTTAAAATTATAAAAAATGCACATTTTTCTTAAGTTTTAACTCATTGTTCTCGCTAAAATTTTGATAATTATAACACCTTCCTCTTTTTTTCCTAATGATTCTTTTCTTTCACAATATTTTCGTCCCAAACGGAAATATTTTTTTATGAAATATTCAAAAAGGTACCATTCTATCGAATGTTTTTGTTAAATTAAATGTTATTTTTAATGGACCACGCACAGAAATTTAACTACACCCGATGAGCGTTTGATCACTATTGATAAGTTATTCTGAACGTGAAAGAGCATTTGCTCTTGAATATATTTTAGAGAGCATTTAATAGACTTATTAATGATAACAGCCAACATTTTATTATAATCACTTTTGATGTAAACGATTTGGTAAAATTGCGAAAACATTTGAAAACATAAGATTATGAATTAACCCTATCTACCGACGGTACTTATAAGTACCACTCACTTTAAAATTACATAGAATAACCCTTTTTATGAATATTCTGACGATACTTAGCAGGAATATTCTTTTAAATGCACTCTTCTAAGATATATGGCAACACGGGTTCTATGATTATTTTTGTGGGGAAGGCTAATAGTTTTATAGCAGAAATTGCGTTTTCAGCTGACATTTTGATCGGAATGCGAAGATAGTCATTTTTGTTTCGAAAAAGTAGTTAGTGTCAAAAGGTAAGTGTCCCTTTTTTTAATGTTAATGAAGACTTTAGAAAACGATCTGACTATTTATTTTAAGTGAACAGTGTATATAATTTTACAGTTAATATCCTTAATTAGCTCTAACGGATTAAATTTTCCAAAGTTGAGTATTTTGTTTATGTATATCCCTGAATTTTCAATGCAGTTATTTAAATATATATGTGGGAGACAACAAGGGGTCCAAGACGTTGGTCTACTTCTATTTTATTTTAACATTAAACAAAAATTAATTAAAAAGGTAGAAAAGTTTTTACAGATAAGATTGACGATCATTTTCAGAAGGTAACGCCTGCTCGCGCACCTCTCGCGTTCTCTCTCGCTGCTTCTCTCTTTCTCTCTGCTCTAATGTCCAACAGTTTCAGTTCTTGTTTCAATTCAATGCGCCTGCGCGCGAAGACTGCGTTGCTTTTGGCTGCATGCCATAACGGCCAGCCTGACCGTACGCTGTCCGCAGCGGTATTTCCATGGAGACCAGAGGAGAATCTGAAACATACAAAAAAAAAAACGGAACAGACAAGGACTATACGACAAATATATAGAGATTAAACATATCATAATTTTTCTGAATTAGACAGTTTCTCCATCATGTGAAGGCACCTCTTCGACATCCGGAAGGTTCCACAGGAAAACATTGTGTTTCACCGGCATAAGAACATCTTTTTCAACAAGTTGATCTTTGGTTGAACGCATCGATATTTTCCTCTGTAGAGTTCTGGACGTCTGTTCGAAACGATTTCTCTTTTTCCTTCGTTTCCACTGCCAAGGTTGAAAGATTCGTCGGAGTAACACAAACCGTCTATATTTACGTTCCATTGGTGAAGGGGTAGGTGAGCGGGAGATGAATTCCACGGAACTCGTTTTCATGGCACCATTGGCTTTCTTACACAATACTATATCAGAACAATAATCAAAAACACTCTCTTTTATAATACCTTGTCGTAACCAATCATCAATTTGATTGTTTACCTGTAATTTCTCAGAACAAGATAAACGTCTGGCTCTCTGACACACAGGAATATCATTTTTCAATTTAATATTCATTTTTAACTTAGTACTCTTAATTTTATTACATTTATAATCCTTAATTAGAGAACTCAAATCATTCCTAGTATTAAAGTTCTTAACATATGGCAAATCATAACTACAGTTTTTTATCACATTTGAAACAGAAACATTTGGAAAAGAAACACTTGAATAAGCATAAGCATGAGCACCTAAAGAGGATTCACTTTCATTCAATAAAACATCGCTCTTTGCGTGGCCTAGTTTCTCTATTTCAGAATATACACTGGGATGTATAATAAATTCTTCGGTCAAGGTCGGTGATATTGCCGTTCTCACACTTAAGCTAGTAGAGTGTTGATTAAGAGAAATATTTATGGGTTTAACTTCTACCATACGCTGTTCGCCAAAACATGAACTTAATGTTATGATCTCTTCGGAAGGTGTTTGCACTCTAATTAGTGAGGAATTTAAAACTGGGATCTGGCAACCTGAATCAATCAATGCTGTTACGGGCTGATTTTCCACAAAAATGTTTACGTATTTAAGATTTGAGCATTCATCGCTATTTTGTTTTTCGCTCTCGATTTTCAAAGTATTCACGTTTGTTTTATTATGGATGTGATCATTAGATTCTTTAGGTTTAAAACGCTTCTCACAGTCTCTTGCGTAATGAGATGAATCACCGCATATAAAGCAATTTTTATTTTCTCTTTCATGATATTGGGGATAGTTCTCTTTAATCTTTGTTTTAAAGTTTTGTGATTTATTTTTAAAGGGGTCTTGGGTATATCCATAAGTAATAGGAATTTCTTTATGTGATCCGCTTCTAGATGAAATATGAATATCACACTCTTTAGCTAAATCAATAGGCCTAAACCAATCTTCTGCTTCTCGAATGCCAATATGAGTTGCAGTTTCCTTATTTAAAGTTTCAAATAATTTATCAGAAATTATAAGATCACATAGAGATTCAAAGGAATTAACTTTTCTTAACGAACAATAATATTGGAAGTTAGCCGTCAATCTTGCAGCAAATTGGATGTATGTCTCGCCTGATGATTTTACAGCATTTTTAAATGAGTTTAAACACTCGCGAGGGTTAATTGGAATTCTCTGAGTACTAAAGATTTTAGTTTTTCATAGTCATTTAATTCCTCTTCTTTAATATACAGTAAGACGTTATGAGCTCTTTCGCCTAGAAGATTTATTAAAATTTCAGATTTATATTCGTCATTTATTTTCTTGGTTAAAAATGCGCGTTCTAATGATCGGAAGAACAGATTAAAATTTTCAGATCTGGTGGGAACAGGAAGAGATAAAGTTTTTATACTTTTTATCATATTTTCTATGTTAGTTTCGAACTGTTTTTCTTCGACTTTAGCTGCAGGATTTAAACTTAATGCTTTATTTTTAGCCAATTGTAGTTCGATTTCTTTTTCTAATTTTGCTAACTGAAGTTTCGCGAGCTCAATTTTTTGTTCTGAAGTTACCTCTCTTTCATTTTGCGATACTCTCTCATCTATACAGTTTTGAATTAAAGTTTTAACGAAATCTGATCACTTTCAAATGTACTACTGTTCTCAATTTTAGTCTTTAGTTTAACTATAGTGTCAGTACTTTCGACAATACCGTCTAGCTCCTGAACTACTCTTATGAGATCCTCTTTAAGAGCGTTTTTATACATTTTAGAAATGGAAAGATCCTACCTTTTTTTTTTCTGGCTCCCTTGTTGCTCGCACGTACGATGTATCCAATGAAGAAAAATTTCGATTCCACTGATTTCACCTCTTCGCAGGTAATATAGTTGAAATTGTAGTTCCGGCCTCTACACAGGCGGATTATTCACACTGAGTTAGTTCCAACCTCTACACAGGCGGGATTTTTGTCGATGGTTCCAACCTCTACACAGGCGGAATTTTCACGCTGGATTCAAATGAAGAATGCAACCTCTACACAGGTTGAACGAAGTTTCCGAAAAATGGCGGCGCGTCTCCTCCACGGACGGCTTTTTTTTTCACGTTCCAAATTTTGATCAAAATCGAAATTTTTTTTTTTCAATCGCCTCTACACAGGCGGAATTTTCATGCTGAGTTCAAACCTCTACACAGGTTGAACGAAGTTTCCGAAAAATGGCGGAGCGTCTCCTTCACGGACGCTGTTGTTCATTGTCCAGACTTTGGTTCAAAATCGAAATTTCATTGATCCCTTGATCGCGGCCGAGCCCCCATAATTTGTGGGAGACAACAAGGGGTCCAAGACGTTGGTCTACTTCTATTTTATTTTAACATTAAACAAAAATTAATTAAAAAGGTAGAAAAGTTTTTACAGATAAGATTGACGATCATTTTCAGAAGGTAACGCCTGCTCGCGCACCTCTCGCGTTCTCTCTCTCGCTGCTTCTCTCTTTCTCTCTGCTCTAATGTCCAACAGTTTCAGTTCTTGTTTCAATTCAATGCGCCTGCGCGCGAAGACTGCGTTGCTTTTGGCTGCATGCCATATATATATACTAGCTGGTATACCCGTTCTTCGCACGGGTGAACTGAAAAGTTGAACAACACAGATTGAAGGATAAACAAGTTTTTAATGAGTTAATTTTAAGTGAATTGCAAATTAAACGCGAAAAAAGCTTTCTACATTTCTCAGCTGAAGAAAAAAAAGAAAGAAAAAATACCTTTGTGTGTTAAATTTTAAGTCTGTAGATCTAATAGCTGATAAAAAGGATTTTTTTTATATTTATAACTCCCCGTAACACTCTTGAGGGTTGATTTTTGAAAATACCTCCCTAAGCTGATCTCTGCTCAGCAAAAGTAACACATTGTTAAAAGTTTTGGGACGCTTAAAATATTGTAAATAATTTATAACTGAAAGTGTCATACATTAATATAACTTTCTGTTGAATTTATTTTATGTTAAAATTGTAATATTCGCAAGCAACGCCGTCTCCTAAATAACAATGGCGATTCAATGGAAAAAATAGCGAAATGTTGACAATAGAGTCAAGTTGGCAAATGTCTAGCTACTTTCATAGCTCAAACTTTATTAGAGCTTTGTAAGACCCGCGGTGTACTAGAGCGATGCACGTTAATGCTTTATCTACCGCATTATGATTTACTGAAATTTTTTTCATGCAATATTTTTTTAGGTCACTACATTGAAAATTAAGGGACATACATAAACAAAATACTCCACTTAGGGAAAATTAATCGGTTAGAGCTAATAAATTAATTAAATATATTCCACTGTAAAATTAATTATATACACCATTCACTTAAAATAAATAGTTAAATCGTTTTCTAAGGTCTCCATAAACATACAAAAACATAAGACACTTAAATTTTGACATTAACTATTTTTGGGGGACAAAAATGATGATCTTTGCAATCCGCTGAAAACGCTGGCAGCTGAAAATGTAATATCTGCAGCAAAACTATTTGCCTTCCCCGCTAAAATACTCATCATAGAACCCGTGCTGTCATATATCTTGGAAGAGTGGATTTCAAAGAATATTCCAGCTAAGTATTGGTAGAATATTCCTGCTAAATTGGTGTGGCGTGGTAGTTAGGAGAAGGGGGTGCCAGCTCAGGTGTCGTCCACGTCACTTGACCATGGTTCAAAATTATGTGGTCCGTCGCCAAAAGCCGTCATGTAGCTGAACAGTGCGACGTTAATATTCACTCACTGAAAAAAATACAGTACAGTAGTTATAACTATTTTTATACTTAAAAATGCAATATCTGCCTATTCAATTAAAATTATAGCTTTATAATTAATTACTAACCACACAAACAAATTTTGAAAATTTGTCAAAATGATGTAGTGTGAAAGAGAAAGTTTATTCAGACAGACAACAAATGCGTCTTATATGCATATAGATTTGTTTTAATTCTGGTGTATTATTACTTTTGTAAGCTTCATGACATACTTTATTGTGTACCAGTATTTTAAAGCTGACTGAGCCACAGCAACATTTAGCTGGATATAGCTAGTTATAACATAAAATTAAATCTTAAAAAGATATAAAAAAAAGACGACTCAATATTTTGAATAAATCAGTATAAACATTTTCATACAAACACAATATATATATTGTAAAATATTTATTTTGCTATTTGCATTTCAGACAGACATCAAACAAAATTTTAAAAATTGTCAGAAACAGATAAAAAAAAACATATTTAAGAAAAATACCACTGATTAATTTTGCCAAAGACATCGCAATGTGCAAAAAAATATTTGCAGTATATAATAACCAAAAAAAAATGTAAGTACTAAAATATTAAAAAAAAAACAAAAATTATATATTGAATTAATTAAGGATTACTGGAGGGAAAGATAAAACAGGCTAAGATAATACTCATAATATTAATTTCATATTGGTTGGCTACTCATTTTTGGCATGATTTTGAAATCACGCCAAATTGGTATGTTGCGGCCAGTCTAATGTCATAGTAATGTACAGAATTAAAGGTACTTATGTATTATTGCAACCTATTGGTGAAATTATACAAAATGAAGCACATGATTGTTAATTCAACGCATACAAAGTTGGGATTGCCAAAGTGGCGAGTTGTCTTGAACGTTGGCGACTGTGCAAAAATACGCAAGTACTAAAAAAAATTATCCAAAGTTTATATATCCCGAGCATAAAAATAAATTGAAAAATGAAGTACAATACTAACATTAACTGACATAAAAAGAACTGAACTAACTTTATCAATGCAAAAGTATAATTTGAAAAATTAAGGTATTTACATATAACCCCAACCTTTTGGCGACATTATATGAAACAAAGCACATGACTCACAATTCAGCATATATATATGACATGTAAAATCGGGGTTGCCAACTTGGCAAGTTATTTTGAATGTTGGCGATTGTCAGGATAGTACATAAGTTCCAAAAATAATTTATCTTACTACCACTTGCTTCCTCAACAGGTATTTAAGCCATTTGTCTGTTTTGCTCATTCTCTGATGCCTATTCCAGTTTGATATGTAATTATTACCAACACTGCTTTTGCTTGGGCAGTATGATTACCCAAGTATGATTTTCTGCATGGCAATTTTATGCACTGAAGCCAATAGTATACCCTTAAAGGTTAAAATAAAGACACATGAAATTGCAAAGAACCATATTATTGGATCAAGTGTAGTACAGGGGGGCTACTTGGCGCAGTCCTTTATTTTGGTTACTAAAAGTGGTCTCCAAGGTACTTTTTTCGGTATTATTTATTTTAGAATGAATTCGATATCTCACCATGACATTTAGATAAAAATCGAAAAATCGCCAAATTCAAGATGCCCCCCCCCTATACTACATTTGAACCGAACTGAAATATAACCCTTATCAATGAGAAGTTTTAGTTTGTCAAAATTATAATCTTCGCATTCTAAAGAAATAAATAAATAAGTTGTAATTTGCAAGCAAAATCACACACATAAACATCCCGCGATAATACCTAAATGTTGCCAAAACACCAAACAAAATTTTAGTTGTTGAAAGGATAATCCTTAAAAAAATTATTTATTCCAAAAATAATCCTAATTAAATATCAAAGAATAGAAAAATTGAATAAATATTCCAACCAATAAACATAGCTACAGTAAAAATATGTAATAATCTTGAAAAACTGCATGTAAAGTATAAATTGTCCACTTAGTGAGAAACGTGGCTACATATGACGTCATAACACTGGAAAATCACTTAAAAATTAAATTTTAAAAAATTTGGAAGGAATTATGAACGCCAAACCTATTTGAGAACCTTTCTCGTGTAATTTTGTGTACGTATACCAAGTTTCACGTTATTTGGGTGTCTGGATCTCGAGTTATGAGGGAACAGACAAACACACACAGACAACAAATGCGTCTTATATATATATAGATACATTGATTGAAAAAAATGCAGTAAATGATAATAAAGGGTTAGAACAATGTGTTTTGTAATCCAACATGAGAATTTATGCTGTTTGTTTGTAATTTCCTTATAACTGTTTTTTCGGTTTTTCCATGCATTTTCAGTTTTAGAAGAATTTATCTGTTTTTATACCGTATTTTTTCTTAAACTCTAAGCTAAGTAGCTGTTTCAAAGCTTAATATACAAAATGAGTATACACTTTTAATGTAGGATTAATCCAATTAACGCCTTTTGAAGGAAAATAAAGATGTAAATGCAAACAAACTATATAAAAAATGTTGAATGTTAAAGAAATATCCAAATAAAGAAAACCGAAGTAAATATGTAAATAACAAAGATTTTTTTAAAAAAATGAAACTTTTTTCTCTGGAAGCAATTTAAAAGTATAATTTTTTGACAAAAATAAAGTAAAATATCTAATTTATTTTAAATGTTGATAATGAAGGATTATTGCAGTTTCTCTCTGATCGATTCCCAGAACACAATCATTGAAAGGCAGTGGCGCACACAAGGGGGGTCCTGGGGGTCCGGACCCCCCAAAGTCCTTGATTTTTTTTCCAATTGATTATAATTCTAAGTATATAGTACGTAAAATTTAATTAGGTACTTGTTATTAATGATTAATTTAATTAATGCTAATTATTTATTCAAAAATTAGTTTTTTACTGTGTTTTGTTCCCGAAAATCGACAAAATCAAAAGGAGCATGATATTAGAATGGTGAACTTTCGACCCCGGACCCCCCCTGAAAAATTCCTGTCTGCGCTACTGTTGAAAGGTATTTCCTTTAAACCTAAATTCTCTTTTCGTGTGGTCATATTTAAACATCTCATGATGGTGATTTTTGCTTTATAAATCATGTATTCAAAAAAAATCTCCATATGCTATACGTTTACATTTTAAATTTAAAAAAATACATTGACAGCGACTACATATTTAGGAGAATTTCTATTCCATTTGAATGGGACTCAAAAATGATCTTGTTCTGTTGAACAGAATTTCTTTTTTTTTTGGAGCCTCCTTTCTTGAAACTTCATCATGACGACTTCTCTCGGCAAGGGTCTGCAGAGGCTCCGGTTGTTTACGAAACCATGAGCGTGCGCCGCTGCGGATTTTACTCCTCATCTCCATCCGTGTTGCCCGGGCATCTTGCCTACCCCTGCAGGGAGCTCAAGGGCGATGCTGGCCGCTCTATGGCCGTAAACAGCTGACTTGTTGCCATGCGGGTGCACTTTGGCGACTTATCGCTTTTCCAGTGAAAAACATTGATTGCGATTTTTTTCTTTTTATAAAAACTATCCTTCGGGAATTTGCAAACTAATTTTAGATAAAGCGCTTTTAATGAAAAAGATTGAATCATCTCTGCATAATTAATTGATAAGGGGAAAAAAGAAAGAGCTCTCTTCCAATGCATTATATTTTTTAACTATTTTCACATGAAAAGCATTAGTTATTGAAAATAAATATTAGCCAGCAGGTTCCATAGATTTCTTTTACAGTACGGGGAAAGGGTATATTTTCTGAAACACACACGCACATGTCGACGAAAGCGCTAAGGCGTATTCTCTATACTAACAATGGGAGGAGTTGGAGCCCCCGAACCCTTCTAGTGAACCTCACTAAGATTAGAAGCACTATAAAAAACAACTTTTCGTGCAATATATTTTCTCAAGGAATCAACGTCCATTTCGTGTTATTTGTAAATATTTCCTTTTGGTATTTTAAAATATGTGCTGAGGCAATCGAATACCTAGTATTTTACAGGAAATTCTCAAAAGTATATCAATGTGTTTATTACGAAAGGATGCTTGAAATTTGAGAGATTTCCAGAGTATTAATTTTAACTTTTTGGATGAAACGAAACGAAACTCAATGTAAATCTTAAATCCGCTTGAATCTAATGCCTATTATTTGAGCAAATAAAGCAAATAGAAAGCAATTACCTCAAATGTTATTTTTTCATATTAGGTTAAACATCTGCAAGCTGTGTTTTAAAACAATACTTTTTAGAAATTTTCCTGTATGAAAGCTTCATAAAAACGTTCAGATTAATATTTAAGACAACTTTTCATGAAATATCTCCACGAAGGAGAATTGCATAAACTTCGAAAAAGCCCTAAGTGAAGTTAGAGTCAAAACACTTTTCATTATTTTATAAAACTGTAGTTGGAGTCCTACGCAAACACCGATAAATTGCTCGAGAATATTTCCGAAAGTTTTTTTGTATTATTATTTCAAAGCAAAAGTGGGTCTAACCCCCTAGCGTAATCAAGGAAAAATCTAAGATCAGTGGTTCTCAAACTTTCTTTGCCCCTTTTTATACCAAAAACATTATCATGCTGCCCCCGAGTGAAATAACTCTATTTCAATGCATAGTAGAAAAATTATAAATTTAACTTTGATCTCCTGAATGGTAAATATTAACACATAAATAAAGTATAAATAAAACAATATATCTGAAGTAGTATTAATTCAAATTGTAACTTTTTTACAATAAAATATAGGAACACACTTTTTTTTTCAATGAAATGAGTGAACCAATCAGATAGTTATCTTCATAACAATACAAATAATAACAGTACTGCCATTTGTACAAAACTGAGAAAAATTTATTGTATTCATTTCACATATCGGAATCGTGCTCAAAGCTAAACTGTTCAGCAGATCTGAAAAGTCTGAAATATCTCATTTAAATCATTCGTATTTTTAAAGGTGTCTTGCCCATTCATACTTTAGTGTTTGATAATAAAAACAGTAGCACATTTAAATTTGTATGAAAAAAAAGGAGCACATTTATTTATATATATATCATTAATAACGGACCCCGCCCAAAGCCCTTGATTTTTTCCGATTGATTATAATTCTAAGTATATAGTACGTAAAACTTAATTAAGTATTTGTTATTAATGATTAATTTTATTAATTAATGCTAATTATTTATAATCAGTTAGTTTTTTACTGTGTTTTGTTCCAGAAAATCGACAAAATCAAAAGGAGCATGATACAAGAATGGTGAGCTTTCGACCCCGGACCCCCCCTCCCGCTTGAAAAATTCCTGTGTGCGCTACTGATATACATCCAAAATATAAAAATATACAGATAGTTATAGAAGCTAAGATAACTATACTAATTAGGAAGAAATAGGCACAGTTGTACAATAACAAACTCCTGGCCTTAGGAACCAGGATTGCAAGTTTAAACAAGTTTTAGGGCTAGCCAACCTTCACCTGAAGTTTGTCATACTGCGTACCAAGAGGAAAGGAAAGAATAACATTTGGAGGAATTTAAATATTATAATAAAATCACTAAACTAATAAAATATAATTATGAAATTATTGCCTACTAGTATTCACATTATTGATTTAAATACGATGCAAAACGTAGATAGTAAGACTTCGGGAGTGTAACAACTGGTTATGTTTCCCGCCAAATACAAGAGGGAAAACAGTTCCGCATAAAGTTAAAATTATGATAGAATAATATAAAGTTTATATATATATATGTACTTTTTAAAATCTAAATATTTGTATGAAAAAAAAAAGAAAAGAGAGTCTTACAGTTATGCATGCCAAGTGTCCCAATACTTTTTTGAGTGACTGTACATTGAAATACTGTCTATTTAAAAAAAAGAAACGAGCCTTACATTAGTGGCATATGATGTGTAACATCTGACATGTTATCGTGGTAAATACGCAATATTAATTTTTTTCCTGAAAAAAATATGAATCGGGTATGGTTGGAAATAATTTGCTATCGAGAATAATTATGTCTTTAATGAAAATTGTATTTATTTATAACAAAAGGAGTAAAATGCAATATTTTATCAAAAATAATTATTCTTGTTCAATTTGGGGAAGAGCGGAGACAATATACTTATGATAACTAAAATATGACACATGCTTGTAATTTCAAAGTATTTCATCGTTGGGTGGATGACCTGAGTACCCAGCTCTTTCGAGCTACAACCTCATATCAGTAGGTATTTGAGTGACTGTACATGATTGACTTTTGCTCTTTAAGTTTAAATGCTTTAAAAATAAAATAAAAATACTGGAGATTTTGGGAAAATAAAAATTTAAAATATTAAAATGCATTAAAATTGAGAAAAGAAGCTTCAAAGTCAGCACAAAACACCGAGAATAAAGTTAAAATTTGGATCTTGGGTGGACGGGGCTAAACCGACCAATGGGAATGCAGCTAGGATCATGAAAAAGTAGTTGAAAATAAAACAGAAAACAGCTTTTTTAAAAGCTATTAAAAATATACTATCAAGAATAAAAATAGTAGAGGAACATTTAAATAAAATGAGATTAGTCGGAATAATTTTCTGAGAAAAATTAAAGAGTAAAAAGTAAAAATTGAAAAATGGAGGAATCTAGGGATCAAACCTGATGCAAAGCATTCTGAGCGAATGGCTCTGACCACTAGACCATGCGGGACTCGTGAGGTGAAATAAGTATTTAAGATGGAGGAAACGAGATTTGAGAGGAGAAAAATAATTACATGAAGAGCGGTCCGAGAGAATATTTCTAGGTCTGTTGAAATTTGGATCAGGGATATATTTTTCAGTATCCAAGATCGAGAGATTACTAGAATTATCAATATTTTGAAAGAAGTTTGTTGCAATCTTTTTAATGAACTGTCTAATTGACAGCTAATTAGATTAACTGTCTAATTGTACTAATTTTACTTGCGGTCCTGAGGTCAATTTCAAAGTATTTAAAAAGAAGTCGAAATATTCTAATTTGTGTTCATTTCGAACTTGAGTTCATCATTCATTAAAGCTATGAGCGGCTCAGCTTTTGGCAAACTGAAGTTAAAGTTAAAATCACTACTCAAAATCAGGGGAAGCGAGTGATAATTTTTTTAAAAGAGCAGAACCACCTTCGTTATATGGTAAAAGTACAAAATGCACTAATTTTTTTTAACCATTTGATTCGAAGTAATGTATCCGATCACCGAAATCACTGTTTACCCATTTTCAAATATGCATTCTGCCGCACGTATGTCCCCCAATATCATGGCTAACGGATTTAGAGTCTAGCGCTCGAGTGCTTGATGGCTACTAGAGTTGGACCCCCAAGTGAGGGTAGCGAAACAACACAGCCACACACTCTAATTGGTCAAATCAAGTAGCGCGCTTACGTCACATCCTGTTACACACATCCGTCCCTTTTCACGAAATCACTCCCAACAAATACCCAGCAACCGAGAGGAAAGATGTTACACATAAAAAAAAAATGGCTATCGAATTTTTCTGCAATGCAAAAAGTCTCATGCGCACACGTTTCTTTGCTAAAATACCTCAACGTAGTAAACCAAAAACAATGTACGCATATTTTCAGAGCATATTTGATAACGGTCGTATTTAATTCAAGTCAAATTTCATTTATGTATGACTGTATGCATTTAATAATTTCAGAACAGAGTGTTCTCTAGTTGCACCTGTAGAAAACATGTTTGAATTTAGAGAAATGATATATTTTAAAATGTATTCTCTATAAAAATACTTGCGGGCTAGCTCATGTACAGTGGCGTAACCTGCAACCCCGGATTGCGAGGGGCCGAAACTCTGATCGATGCCAAGTACGTACCGATTGTAAGATCTGGCTTGGGGCCCCAAACCTCACTTTGCAGGGGACCCTAATCAGCGGTGTAACGTACACCCGGCCCAGGGACGCCAAAACCCTGACCGACGCCAAATACGTATTTGGGTTTGGGGCCGCAACTCTGACTTTGCAGGGGGTCCTAATATTCTCCGTTATGCCACTACTCATGTATACAAATATATATATATATATATATATATATATATATATATATATATATATATATATTTACAATATTCCTATTGTATACAGTGATTTTCAATGTGTGAAGTTATTTCACAAATTTTCTTTTTCTATGATTTATTTCCTTACGTTCAAAACGAAATCAATTTTTTTAATTGTTTCATACATTGATTGGTTAAACAATTTCATCTGCGCAGTAAGTTTTTTTTTTTTTAAAGTGTCCAAAAATGTTATTTCCTAAGTCATTTTTACCAATATAAATTGTTTGATACAAAATAAAATTATCAAGTACTTTAAAACAGGAATTACCCATTTTATGTTTCATTTAAAAAAGCATTTGATGTGTAATATTTTTCGTTGCTTGGCGATATATTTGCACTTTGCTTATTCCTTTTGGCGATATGTAGTACTTTTCCTTCAAAATTCTAATGCAACCCTTCAGTCAGGTGTCAAGCTGAAAGTAGAAATTACGTATCCTTTGTATCTACATTCAGTGCGAGTGGTGAGATCGGCGTGTATGGTTGTGTGCGCGTATATGTGAAGTTTTGGATTTTCAAATTCACGTTAAGCAAACATAAAATCTAAACTTTTGATTGAATAATTCATCCGCAAATATGTAAGTACACTTATACTTTTATTTTCGAAAATGTTTATGAGCAAAAGTATTTTAATCGTGCACTTGAGTTGTTTTGATTATCTCCAGTGTCCGTGTACGCTCATCGTGTTGTTATATGAATTGACTAATATAATTCTTAGCACGTACATTATATTTATTTCTTAATTATTTTACTATCTTTGAATAGGAAAACACAATTGCTCCCATGTTTTTGCTTTACTGTTGGATTATGTTTGCATTCTTAAAATCGATTATTTGCCCCCGTATTATAAGATGAGATGCGATTCTTAACGTGCGTTTGATATATTTATTAATATACTTCTCGATTTTTTCCGAAGGATTAAGAATCAGTTATATTCATATTTTCTAATGAACTTATTAAAATGTCATTTTTTTTATACTTGTATATTATCATAAGATGTAAAATCTTATTCTTGGAACATTGCAGCATTACTATAAAATTCGAAATCATGTTTACTAAAGTTTCCTATCACTTTTAAGAAGTTAATAAATTTTGATTTTTTTTTTTTTTTTTTTTTTTCTCAAATGTTTCTGATCTTCAAACTGATATAAAGCTACATGTATATTTAAACATTTGAGGTATAACATTTTTAAATGTGTGTAGGATATTTCTCATTTTTGGTTTCAATTACTTTAGTATCTATACTGTTAGTATCTGTAGTAGTATTAAAAAGTATCTGTGATCTCTACACGATCTCCCTACTTGATAGAAGTTTTATAATTTTTATTTGAAGCAACAAATATTGAAAGATACAATATATGTCTTGTTTCATATTGTATTTAATATATGGAAATTAAACTGGAGTTAATCAATTACATGTTTATTGATTAGTTTATATAACATATTTCTGATAAAATTGTTTGAGCTTTCTTTGTTTGGGAAAAAAAGTTGTGTAAAATTTTTTTTAGTGAATATATCCAATTATCTATAGAGTCTTCTTGAAATGTTAGGTGGCATTTTATCTTTCATTATCGTTTAATTAAAAACCTAGAAAAATTCAAAAACCATTCTATCAGTATGTATTGAAGTATTATAAGTTTTAACAATTTGTGTGTAGTCTTATTATTTAGAGATAAATATAAAACATTTTGTCATTCTATAGAATGGTTCTAGATTTGATTTTGTGGTCTTGGAATATTTTTCAACCATATATTAAAATGTATTTTAATGTAAAATTGTCTCTTAAGATTTTTCATTCAAAACATATGTGCATTAGAATTAGAATTTTGTATCATTGCATTTCCTTTAGTTTCAGTCATGGCATCTCTCAGTATTGTACCTTCTACCCAATTATTACTATAGAACTATAAATAAAATTCAAGTCAAGGATTTCTTAATGCATTAGAAGTAATAGAAGTAGCATTATTTAATAGAGTAATGGCAGCATAGTAATGAAGTAATAGTTAGCATTATATTTAATTATAATGGCATTCTGTTATGTGGAATAGTGTTCATTTTTGGATTTTCTACAATTCAGTTATAAAAGTCTTGAAATATAAAATTTAAACTGTGTGAATTTAATGTAGCTTGATTATCATCATTAGAAATTTCTAGGATTCATGAAAAATTACTGATATAATAAACATAATTTGCATTTTTATACATTTTAATTCTCTTGATTCCATTTACTTATTTCAAAACTATATAAATTCTGTATATTGTACTATTTTATTTTTTTTATCTTTATTGAATAACAAAATAGAAATTAAAATCATCATGAGCATGTTGGGCTGCATGATTTGTATGTGCCATAATTTAAATTACTTTAAATTGCTGGCTAGATACATGCGCCATCTATAGGTGTTGTTCTTTATTATTTCTTGAAATAGAAATCTTCTTTAAAATACTATAAATATAAATATTTTGCATGTCTTCGGAAATTTTTTTGGTTAGATTCAAAAGACAAAAATTATCCAGCTTTTTTATTTCCTAATTATAAAATGTCTTCCAAAATTCAGATTTTATAATTAACAGAATATTACTCATTAGAGTTAAGTGGAAAATTTTTTTTTTTTTCCTAATCGGGAAAAACTGTATCTAATTGATTTAAAAATGGAAGAAAATATTTTTAAGTTAAGAATTAGTTTGTGACAACATTAAAATAAAGTAGTAAAAGAACTCTTTTCATTTATTCCTGAAACTAATTCTTTAGAATTTATCATCAAGAATATTAAGACCAACAATAAGTATTAGGATTTTTGAATCATTAAAATGTGACATAACCTTATGTAGATTTATCAACTTTCTGTAACAATATTTTTATCTGTATTGTGGAAAATATATTATTTATTCTTTCTTTTTCAATGTCTGTTTCAATAAAAAGCAAGTTTGTATGTTTACTAACCTATATGAATAAGAAATATTCGGAAATATATATTATAAGTTTGATTTTTTTATAAACAATAAGGATATAGAATATGAAAACGAGTTTAATCTTCATTTTCGTGGCATATCACAAGTTACTAATCATTGAAACACATGATGGATAAAAATACTTTCATGTCTAATTAATTATCTTTTTACGACTTTTTCTTAAAAAAGTACATAGTATACTTTTGTGAATTCTATGAAAAAAAAATGTGTACTTTGTTATAGAATTATGCAGCCAGGTCATTTAAGTAATCATGAGTTTGTCTTAAAGTCCTGATTTCATTAAAGACACCTTGCATAGTAGGCTGATGTACATAAAATCTGTTTGAGTTCAAAGTCCTTACATTAACATAATATGGAAGTTGGGCCAATGTTTCTAATTCAGGTATTTTTCCTGCCATTTAACTGTAGTTTAAAATTGCAAGGTTAGTTATCTCCTGTTGCTGTTAAGTTCTACTTTGGTAAATAATCAATCACTTATTTTATAGTTATATTGAATTATGCTTTTTTAATATTCCCTCATTAATTTTGTACCACGTGTTAAACTATAAATTATGAAAATGTAATTTAAACAATATGAGTACTTGTGGATTTTGTACTATATTTATTTAAAGAGAAGATCCAAATTTTAATATTCTATTAGGTGCTTGTTTAATAGCACTCTAATAAATACTCAGCGTGTTGAGTTTTCATTAAATTCATAATTCAGACTTTATCAATAACTACTGGAAATTTATTATGCGTGTCCATTCGACATCGTCAGGAAAGAAAATCTCAAAACATTGTGCAAAAATGCCACATTTCACAAAAACTACAGTTAAGCATATATATAATCAACACAAGTAAAAATATATAACTGAAATATAAATTATGAGGATCATTTTAAAAATTAACAGAAATTAAGTGCATTTATATAAAATAAGTTTAACAATTATTATTTAACTTTAACATTTATTAGAATAGAATTAATTTGGACTATCTTGTACCATACCACTGGTTCCACTGATTTGGAAACACCTGACAGGTGCAGCCATCTAGTGAGGAAAAATCTCCACAAAAACTGTCCTTTACATTACTCCCTTGCCAGTAACAAAATTACGATACATAGAAAAATAATATGGCAGGGACAGTTTAGACTTATAGAACAGATTACAATTACAATCTTATTTTATACACTAACATTTTTAACGTTGATAATTTATCTAAACTTAGACAGTTCTAAATCAAACATACACTGAATATATATGTTTTAACATCTTGCAGAAATACAAATTTACTTACATTATTTATGCACACCACTCCAATCTATACATTTAAAAAAAATCAACTTTTGGAAGTATAAGTAGAAACATTATTTCATTTTTATCATTGTACTTTTACAAGTTACCAAAACTTTCTAAGCAATAAACAAGATTTTCAAATTTTAGTATACTATATACATGGAGAAATCATACACACACAAATAAAATACTATATGTACCAATTATATTCAATGATAAGTTATTATATAGCATAATCCTTTAACAAACACTTAAAAAAAATTAAATCAACAATACATATTTAAGAAACAAAACAGTAATTTTCAACTATACTTTTAGCAACAATATTGCATTATATTTACATTAGAATTACTCTGCAATGATAACACATTGATTTTGTGAACTATTATGAAACATATCAAATTCAATAATGTATTAGAAAAAAAAGAATTCAATTTTCATACACAATAGGTAATTTTATAATATATAATGTACAGAAAACTTCTTATTTACAAGAAAGAATACCAGAAAACACTTTAGTTTCAATTCACCACTTAATTATATAACTCAGTTTATCATTAATACAATCAATTTACCACAATTGAGCATTTTTACGCTAAACATTATCTTTTTATACACATATTATTTTATATATATGCTAATACATATCTATTTATACACATGTTATTTGATGCTAATGCATATCTATAAAAATTGATATCCTGAAAACTTTATATTCATTATTAAATACATAACAATAGATAATTTTGTTAAAATACATACTTCCCAATGTAAAAATACATTCTTTAACACATTTAAGAGATGAGATGCCCACAAATTGTAATACTAATGAGAGAATTTCTGTCGACAATGTACTAAATACAGTTAATTAAAAAAACAGTAGTAATAAATAATTATTTGACATAAAGTTGAACTTTGTATAACATATATTAATTTTAATGCAAGAATATATATGGAAACACTTTACATCATACTCTTGAATTTCTTTTTATTTACAAAGATTTTGTTTGATTTAGATTCTTGCTGTTATGAAATTATAAACAATTCTACTTTTGTTTACAAACTTACTTAAGTATGAGGTTACATCAGATAGTGGAAGAATAATTTAAATTTCACAATACTAACATAAAGATCATACATACATACATACATACATATATATATATATAACCAATTAAGAGTTAATTTTCAATTCTAAAATCCAGGAATATACATTGTCATTTTATAAGAATACTTACAACATTTAAAGTGTTTACTATATATATTTATATATATAATCCAATATAAAAGAATTTTTTCAATATATAATCATATACATACACATATATATAAATTTATACACACATATACATAAACAAAAATATAAAAATAATCATATAGTTATAAACCTAAGATAACTAAAAGTAGGAAGGAGGCACATAGTATGAAGACAAATTCCTGGCCTTAGGAACCAGGATTGCAGGTTTAAACAAGTTTTGCGGCACCAACCTTCACCTGTAATTTGTCATACTATGTACCAAGAGGAAAGAAAAGAGTTATATATGTGTAGAATTTAAATATTAAATCATTAAACTAAAGAACATATGAACATAAACATAACCTACTAAAACGGATTTATAACGATGGCCAAGAGTGCAGTATCGTGTTCCCGCCAAATAGGGAGGGCAGAACCGCATAAAGTTAATTGCGATACGATATAAGAAACGATTAATTGCGATACGATATACGATAATAAGAAATATATATATATATATATATATATATATATATATATTACTTTTTAAAAAATCATAAAAATAAAAATCATAAAATTAGCGTAAAATATAAAGAAACTCAGAAAAATATATATATTAAAAATTTTTTTTTAAAAAGCATGTGGCGCCATCTATATAATAATTGTAGGATAAATTAGATATTGTCTAAATTTAAAAAAACAATACAAAACATAATAACAGTAAATAATTACATTAATACAAATTGTATCATAAAAAACCATTATAAATATAATTACAAAGAAAATTAGCAGGGTATCCATGTTCAATACAGTGATTAAAATTTTTTTTAAGATTTAAAAAATATTAGCTTTATCTCTAACTAATACTTTATATTGCGATAAATATAGTTAAAAATAATATTTCTATATATAGATATTGATAAATTAGAATTCCAGTAAGGCACTTTGATGATATTAAAATTAAAGGCATCTCTTTTATCATAAATATTAGTATGTAGTTTCAAATCCTTAATATACAGTGATACGTCTAGGTAATTTGTTTTGATTGGATTATTATTAATTTTAACTAAGTTTAAGTAGGACGGATAAAAATTAATAATAGGATTTAAATTATCATTTTTACCAAAAATAATTAAATCATCAATATATCTAAAAATGTAGTAGTCATTATTAATAACATAACTATATTCATAAAAATGTAAATAAAGATTAGCCAAACTATTACTAGCTGGGCCCCCTTGTGGGAGTCCTTTCTCTTGTTTATATAAAGAACCATTAAAACTGATATAATTTTCTTTTAAGACAAAATCTATGAGAGTTTTAAATTTGTTAAAATTAATATTAAGGTTATACATACTGTGGTTTTCTAAAATTACTTTAATAATATCATTTAAATCAATGGAATTGAAAAGATCTTTTCAAAGTCATAACTATGAACTGAATAAATATTTTTATCATTAAAAAAATCTATAATCTCTTTACTATTTTAAATTATAGCTTTATTACATTGCTGATTAATAAAGTTTTGTATAATATTATGAAGTAATTTGCCTGCAGTAGTAATATATGTTCTAAAACCATTTGTCACAGTTCTAAATTTAACTGGACTTTTATGGAATTTTGGAGTTAAAAAAATATATGGATACTTAATTTTAGGAATACAATAACCTAATTTTTTATAAATAGCAATAATACGATTACTAATTTCATTATGTGACAAATCTAATTTTTTAAAAGAACCATTATTAAGAAAGTGATCATAAAGAATATTATAATAAAAATACTTACAAATCACAGCATAGTTACCAGGTACTTTATCAATGTAAACTATGATAAAATTCTTTTGTAATTCATAAATTTTCTGTTTTATATCTTTAAAAGTAGTTTCATATTGAGAATGGTAGCTAAAATTCATAAGGTCTTTTAAAATATTGTACTTATACTCTTCAAATGCCTCAATTGGTAGTCCATATTTAATTGCAGATTTTGTAATAAAATTATCTATATCTTTATTAATTTGTGTTTTAACAGTATTGTTGTTATTAGAAACATTTAATCTAAAATTAGTGCCTTTACTCATTATATCTTTTAAAATATTATCATTGATTATATCTAAGTTGCCAGTAACTACATGTTTATGATGACCATCAATAAAATCATTATAGTTATTACATATACAATCTTCTATATTAATAGAGGGCGAACTATTGTTGTAATTAAAGATAAATCTGCCCATCGTTTTGTTATATTTAAAAGCTTTCTTTACAACAACCTTTTTAACTGGAAAAAGAGACAGATGTCTATTAAATACACTAGAAAAGTTAATTTTGTCAAAAGTTTTATTCATGAATAATAAAGTGCAGTACTCTGTAATAGGTTCATTAATTTTCTCAACATTAATATTGAATTTATTAACTAGATAGTTAAAAATGTCTTTAATAATGTGTACTGCATAACAAACCTTTAAGGAATCATTATTTAAGGATTCATATAACAATGCAATTTCATGTTTATTAAGACCAAACATGAAGTATTTGATTTTCTTGATATTAAAGTTTTTTTTCAAAATCATCAATAAGAACTCTAATATTGTCATTTAATGAATTTTTATCTCTATTTTTCCTTTTAGTTCTATTACTTCTAGATTTTCTTTTAGAAGTATTGTTTAATTTATTGGTATTATAAAATTCTTTATTATTATTCTGTAACATTATTTGCAGAGTATTTTTAGCAAAATACAAAACATTAAGGCCATATATATATATATATATATATATATATATATATATATATATATATATAACTTTTTCACTATAAGTACATGAATTGCATTACAAAAAAAAATATTTAACCAATTAGATACATTTTTATAAATGGTGATTACAAATTTGCTAATTTTTAATAACTATTTAATAGTAATAAGTGAAAGGAATTTCAAACTTTAACACTTACATACATAATATTTGTTACTTAATTTGTTTATTCTCTAAATCTTACTGGTTTTTTTTATCTTTCTGCCACAGCTGGTAGTAGGTTGTTAATCAGGCAATGGGGAAAGTTCTTTCAAATTTGAAGGCTCATTCCCCCAACATTAGTTTGTTCATTATGATTGCCCACTGCTAACAAATAGGCAGGTTTCAGTCTATCTACAGAGATGTTAACTGCTTTGTCTTTGATTAAAATTGTGAAATATTTATCATACTTTTTTTTGTACAGCATACGGTCCTTCATAAGGTGGTTCCAATGCTTTTCGTGCTCTATCGATACGAATAAACACATGGGAGCAGGATTTCTAATCTTTATGCACAAAGATGTTTTGCTTCCTGTTGCTAGGAGACTTCAGTGGCTTTACCTCTGCCATGTCTTGCTGTAATTTAACAAAATTCTGTGGATCCATGTTAATAGTAGGGGGATCAAAAAATTCACCAGGTAATTTAATGGAAGTAACACACACACACACACACCTGTGCAATTGTGTAACTAATGTCAGGTCTTATGGCAGCTCTTAAACCTAACAACACAGTGGGTAATGACTCTGTCCACCTAATATTGTTGTGAGCTTCTATAGCACTTTTCAAGGTCATATGCAAACACTCAACTTTCCCATTCCATTGAGGGTGGTAAGATGTTGTGTGGGCTACTTTAGCACCACATATTGCACCAATGCTTCTAAATAGTTCTGCCTCAAATTGTCGACCTTGATCTGTGATTAATTTGGCAGGTACTCCACAAACCTGCAAATCCATTTCTCATAAAATGCTCTCCCAACTATTTCGGCTGTTATTTCAGGTATAGGAATTGCTTCCATCCAACAAGAGAATCGGTCAATGCAGGTTAAGCAATACTGCATCCCTTCTGAAGGTGGTAGTTTTCCAATGAGATCTATATGAACTACACTAAACCTTTCATCTGGTTGTTCGAATTCTCCTAATTTAGACTTTGTATGTCTACTGACTTTACATTTTTGACATCTAATGCAAGCCTTTGCCCATTCTCTAACTTGCTTTTTAATATCTGACGAGACATATTTTTCAGTCATCAGTTTTACTGTAGATTTGATACCAGGGTGAGCTAAGCCATGAATTAGTTGGAACATTTGAAACCTAAATTTCTGTGGGATGTAAGGCCTAATTTTTGGCGTTGTGATGTCACACCAAAGTTTTTTCCCAGATGGCAATGTCGAAGGTTTAAATTTTAGAGAATTGTTGTGTAATAATTGTTGCAACTCTTCATCCCTAGTTTGCTCTTCTGCAATTGCATCAAAGTTGATTTCAGAAATTGATTCAATTCTGGATAAGGCATCTGCAACATTATCTTTACCCAATACATGTTGAATGTTGCAACTAAATTCTGAAATGTATTGAAGTTGTCGTTGTTGTCTTGGTGATGCTTTTTCATTTCGTTTGCTTAAACGCAAAAGTCAGAGGCTTGTGGTCAGTATATGTAACAAAATCATTCCCTTCCAGCAGGTGTTTGAAATGTTTCACAGAAAGGTATATTCCCAATAGTTCTCGATCATAGGTACTATACCTTGTTTGTGTTTCATCTAGCTTTTTTGAGTAAAAAGCTATATTGGTTTCCAGCCCTCGTTTTCTTAACTGTTAGAGTACTGCGCCCACAGCGAAATCTGATGCGTCAGTGCAAAGTGATAGGGGTAGTCCAGATCTTGGAAAAGATAGAAGAGCAGCTTCGGCAAGGTCAGTTTTACACTTTTCGAAGCTTCTCCTGGTGTCATCAGTCTAATGCACTTTTCTGCGGTCTTTCTTCTTCACTCCTTTCAACAGTTCATGTAGAGGTGCTCGAGTCTTAGCAGCATCCATATATCTTCGGTAAAAGTTAATCATACCCAGAAATGTCCGCAGGTCATGAATAGTTTCTGGTAGCTTGTAATTCGAGATAGCTTGAACTCTTTCTGGCAATGGGCGAGAACCTTCTGCAGTGATCAGAAATCCCAAATATATTCAACTTGGTCAGCTCCCATCACTGATTTGGAAATATTAATTCGAAGTCCATATTGCTGGAATCTTTCAAATACCATTTGTAGATGTTCACTGTGCTCCTCTTCTGAAGATGAGGCAACAAGTACATCATCAAGATAAGGGAAACAAAGTAGAGTCCATACAGTACTTCAGTAATTAAACGTTGGAAGATTGAAGGAGCATTCCTCAGTCCTAAACTCATTGTATTGAACTCGTACAGGCCAAATGGGGTGGTGATGGCAGTTTTTTCTTTGTCTTCCTCAGCAATAGGTATCTGATAATACGCCTTTACAAGATCTATCTTTGAAAAAAAAATTTTATCCTTCAGGATGTAATTAAAGTCCTCAATTCTAGGAATTGGATACCGATCTGGTACTGTCTGTGCGTTGAGTTGCCTGTAATCGCCACATGGTCTTAATGTGCCATCCTTCTTATTAACCAAGTGCAATGGACTTGCCCATTGAGATTTTGAGGGTCTAATGATGTCGTTGTTCAGCATAAACTGGAACTCTTGCTTCGCCAGCTTCAACTTATCAGGGGCCAGTTGTCTTGCCTTCGAATAAACCGGTTGGCCAGTTGTTAGGATGTGGTGCTTTACTCCACGTTTGACAACTCTGTTAACCAAGTTTGGCTTGGTGAAATCAGGATAAGAGTTAAGCAGGTTGAAATACTTGGAGGTTCTATTGACCGTGCTGAGATCATTATTTTCTTGGATGGTAGCAACTTCTCCTTTAATTGAAAGATTTGTTACTCCATCGATTAATTTTCTGTTGTGCAGATCTATCAGCACCTATGATTCCTTGGTGAACTTTGGCAATAATAAATGGCCACTGAAATGGGCGTCTTAGGCCTAGATCCAGTGTGAGAATTTTTATACCAAATGTTGGAATTTCAGTGCCATTAGCAGCATACAGTTTATATTGGGAGGCTTGGCACTCATCTTTCGTTTTTGTCCAAGGGAGGATATCGAGACTTCTGCTCCGCTATTCACAAGGAATTGGCATCCGGTTTCTCTGTCCTTGACAAATAACCGGGATTTGCGGCCTAAAATTTAGGCAGCAGGACTCGCCGCGGCGTCTACTGCTGGGATTCGTTTCCCGACTCATTGAAGCTGTACGTCTGTACGCATTTGCCAGGGAGGCACTTCTTCCCGAAACGGAAATGGTAGAAGCAGTATCTTCCTTGAGGATTGTAGCGGTGCCTTGATTTGCTGCGACTTCTACTCCTCTGATGGTGATGATGGCGAGAGCTCCGGACTTTTTGTTGTAGCTTTAAAGAGGCAAGTTGTTCTTCAAGAGTTACTAATTTAGACAGTTCATCCACTCCTAAGGAATCCTTCTGAATCACTGCAGCATCAATTGTTCTCGGCGCCATCTCTACGATCTTGTCTGTCATCGCCGATATTTTGTCGAGGTGTTCTTCACTGACAATGACAATGCACTTGACAGAATCGTGCATTTTATCCAGCAATAATGTGCGCAACGCCTTTTCCGAGACATCGGTACCCCAGCGAGGGCGAACATTTTTCTCAGCAGTTGACTAGGCAACATGTCACCTAACTCAATCCCCGTGAGAAGACGTTTGATTTTTTTGTTTTTGCTTTCGACGAATATCTTCAAAAGAAGTTCCTTCGCAGCTGAATATGTATTGGAGTTAGGATCTTTGACAATGTCCCAGATATTTTCTAACACCCTCTGTTCCAGTTGAGCCACGAGGTGACTAAACATCGTCCTCTCCGAAGTAATCCGGCAAATCTTGAACTGCGCTTCGACCTGATAGAACCATATCTCAGGTTTGTCGAACCAGAACGGCGGTATTTTGATGCTGACGCCGCTTGCTTTGAACTGTTCAGCTTCTGTCATATTGAATAATCCAGTAGAACAGCCAAAAAAATCCAGGGTCACCAGTTATTAGGTGCTTGTTTAATAGCACTGTAATAAATACTCAGCGTGTTGAGTTTTCATTAAATTCAGACTTTATCAATAACTACTGGAATTTTTTTTATTATGCGTGTCCATTCGACACTGTGAGCAAAGCAAATCTCAAAACATTGTGCAAAAATTCAATTCAATTCAATTCAGTTCAGTACAGTGAAATCACTGTAATAGTGGAGAACTTGGCTAACGCCTTATGCTCCGATAAAATTTTGATTAGATTTTAATCCAAGTTGTAACGCACAGTTCGTGATTGCACTTTCCATCAGTAATTTGAATTATCGCGTTGTGCTTCAAGTGAGATTGATGAAAGTAGAGTATAGAGTAACTGGAATTTTAGAATCTATTGGATGACGTCAGAAATTTTTCAACTTTTTGAATATGCTCTATTGTTTTACATTTAGCTTTTGAGGAATAAGACCATTCTCCGTGGTTGGAGATAAAAAAATTTTCAAAATTTCACGCTGCGATTTGTATTTGATACAGTTTAATATAAAATGTTTACTAGTTTCTGGTACTTTACAATCTGCACACAAAGGAGAATCTGTTTGTTTAAAAAGGAAATATATATCATTTAATGGTAATTTTTTAGCTCGCAACTTATAGAAATACAGAAGTTTTAATCAATTTTTTGCTGCCTGTGTGTTCCATTTTTCAAGATGAGAAATATAAAAAATTTTATGCCTTTTGCTCTTTTTCCATATTTCTTTACTTTTATTTTTGTGTTGTTTTTTGAAATGTGTATGTAGATCTTCCCAAGTTATCCAAGAAATATTCCACGGCTCTGGAGAGGCTTTAGCTAATTTATCAACTTCATTAATCCCTATTCCCTTGTGAGCTGGTACCCAAATGAATGTAATTGATTGAGCTATTTGGAGGCACTGATGTAAAGTTCAACTTAAATTTAATATTATCGTATTGGATTTTCTATTAATATTTTGGATGCTTTTTAGGACTGATAAGCTATCCGTCAAGATGATATAATTTTCTGTTTCAGAAACCCAATTTTTTAACGCAGTCCATGTGGCTATAGCTTCAGCTGTGAATATTGAAATCATTTCTTTCAGCATGAAATTTTATCGAATTTTTTTCTTAGGGATCAAAATTCCTATTGATGTTTGATTAGTATTTTTTGAACCATCGGTTGCTATTATAATGTTATTAAATTTTGGCTGAATGTAATCATTAAACATATTTTGTACTATGTCATCTGGAAGATCCTTGTTTTGAAATGGTAGTTCATGAGTATAGATGTTTATTTTGCGATTTTCGTAGATTCGAGGAGGAGGATCCATTGAACAATATCTACTTAAGAGATACATAATTCTTGGAGCAGGTTGATCGTCTTTTGAAAAATACTGATCTCTTTTTCTCTATATTTATAAAAAAAATACTATTTATATTCCAAAATAACCTTGCGTTCGGTGACCAGTCTTTTAATGCTAATTGCTTGGTTATAAATTTTTGACAAAGGAAATTATGCCGAGTATTAATACTTCCATTCATAGACTCTGCTCTTAATAAATCCAACGGGGTATTTCTTGGGAGACCTAGGGCTAAACGTAAGGCAGCACTGTAAATCGATTCTAGTTTCTGTCTGTTGCTATTGCTAGAAAAGGAAAAAAGTTGACTTCCATAGTAAAAGATAGAACGGATTGTGGCATTTAATAATATTTAAAAGATCAGATCTTGTTCCTATTTTCAGAGAAGATAAGGCTTTAATGGCATTTAAATATTTGAATCCTTTTTGACGTAGGTAATTAATATGATTTTTCCAGGTGATATTGGGGTCGAAGATGATACCCCCAGGATTTTCAGACTCTTCACTTCGGGAATAAATTTGTCACATATTTTAAGTAATGGAGGTATTTTGTGCTTCTTTTTCTGGAGAAGTTGATTAGACTGCTTTTTTTCTGGAGAGGTGGCCAATTTCCATTTTTTACACCAGACTAAAATTTTATTTAAAGATTCTTGCATTTCGCCTATTGTTTTATTCCAATTTGTACCACTATTATATAAAAATATGTCGCTTAAGTTTTGCGCTTACTTCTTTATATTTTATCCAGTCTTCTTCTTTAAAGTTTTTCCTTGCTTTATTAAGGAGTTTTCTTTCTTTTTTTTTTTTGCTTTTAAATGCCCGCACGCTGCTGTCCACCATGGAGCTCTTGAACTGATCTGTTTTTTTTTCTGATTCTTGAGATAAAATTTGAGCTTTTTTAATTTCTTTTATATCTATATTTATATTTTCATTTAAATTTAAATTTTGTTGAATAATATTGATAAATTTGTTTTTTGTTTAAAATTATTAGTTGCTGAGCTGTTTGTTCTTTTGTAATTAATAATTATAGGGAAATGGTCACTTCCAAAATTATCGGTATTTGTGGACCAGGATATAAATCATAATTTAAATCTATAGATGCTAAAGAAAGATCTATAGAGAGAGATGTAGCAATTCCCGATGAATGGAGATAAGTTGGACTTTTATCGTTTAATAATATTAAGTCACGCACGCGCGCACACGCACACACATTTTCAATGATCCAGTCAAAAATCTTTTTTCCAGAAGCACTGGAATTTTTTGATCCCCATATTTCATAAGATGCGTTGAAATCTCCCAATATCAAACTGTGATTATCAATATATGATGCTATTTTAGATAAATTGATGTCTTTAAAGTTACCCGGTGGGATGTATATATTAAAAATTGTGATAGGAACTAAATCTATCTGAACTCTGACTATTAAAATTTCTAAGTCGTCACTAATTTCTGAGAATATTTTTATTGCGCTAATATATTTATTTAAATCTATCATTAGCCCTCCTCCTCTTTTGATTTCCCTATCCATTCTGAATATATTCTTATTGGGAATTGTGAAAATATCATTTGGATGTAACCAGGTTTCTTGAATTATTAAAATACTTGCTTTTTGAAAAATTGGCGCGAAAAGAATATCTGACCTCTTGTTTTTAATTCCACGTGCATTCCATTGGATTATGTTCATGATTTAAAACGAAAAAAAAAAAAAAAAGGTGCGATACTACAAATTGGTTTAAATATTCGAAAAAAGAAAGTAGATTAATATTGAGTTTTTAGCGAGAAAATATAAGAAAATTTGATTATTTATTTAAGTTCCTTTATTTTTTTCTACTACACTTTCTAATGTATTTCCTCTCTGTTCTGATATTTTCTTGAGTCTTTTTGCTTTTTCATTCTGTTTTCTATTTATTAGATAATCATCTTTTTGAATTGTTATATTAGATGCAACTTTTTTTAGGGTGGAATCCATGGTATTCATTAGGGAAGAAAATCTTAAATTTATTTGTGCTACCACGGTATTTAGTTCTGTCGTGATTGATTGATTGATTGAATATTAACGTCGCACTGTTCAGCTACACGAGGGCTTTTGGCGACGGACCACGTAATTTTGAACCATGGTCAAGTGACGTGGACGACACCTGAGCTGGCACCCCCCTCTCCTAACTACCACACCACACCAACGGGAGGACGTTTCAGCTCTCGACAGATTTAACGTGCATCGCTGCCCTACACGGCGGGTCTTTAGTGGTACTGGGATCGAACTCGTGACCAGGCAAGCCACGATCCGATACCTATACCACTCGGCTACCGCGGCCACTAGTTCTGTCGTGAAGCGTTGTACTATTTGTTCTAATTTCTTTTCGAATATGTTATTGTTTTCTTCAAATTTCAACTCTAATTTCGCAAACTTTTTTTCAAGATTTTCTATCTTCTCTGTTTGACCATTATAGGTTTGGGTCGAGTATGTTTTTTTTCCCTTTGGAATTTCTCAATTGCTTCGTTTCTCGAGATTTGTTGCTGTACTTTAATTTTTAAGATTGCAATTTCTTCTTTATATCTTTTGCAATCTTTATCATTAGCTTCATGCCCCTCTCCACAAGAGCTACATTTTTTAAATTTTTATTTCTTTGCAATCGTTTTCAGAGTGATTTAGTGAGCAAATTCGGCATTTTATGGAGCTTCTACAAAGTTTTTGAATGTGTCCAAATTTCCAACAGTTTGTGCATTGCCTAGGTTTTTCATAGTAGAGATTAGTTTTAAAAATTTCAAATCCTATTGGAACTCTTTCGGGAATACTGCATCCAATTTGGGTAACTTTAACTGTTTTGATAGGTTTAAATCCAGATTCTGTTTTTTTGGTAAAACGTTGGATATCAAAAATTGCATAATTGTAATTTTCTAATTCCGATTTTATGTCGTCTATTGTATATTCTGTGTCTATTCCTTGTAATATATAACTACTGGTTAGGCCAGTAAAGGATAATCTTGCATTTATTTTTACACCATTAATTTCTTTAATTTTTAAAGCTTCTTTGGCGGTCTCGCAATTATTTGTTTTAATTATGATCTCACCGTTTCTTGTTTTGCTTATACTCAGAATACTTTTATTAATTGTGAACTCTTTCATTATACTTTCTTTTAGTTTAAGTGGATTGCCATTCTGAAAGTTATTTTCTGATTTTAAGAAAATTGTAATATTTGGACTCGAATTTAAATTTTGTCATTCCGCAAACTTGGTCAATAATTCTATATCTGTTAAATTACACCTATATTTATTGAATGAAAAATTAGTATTTTCTACCTCCATATTATTATCTGGGTGAGGGTAGTCACCCATTTTGTCTTCCCTACTCCAACACTTCAATTTGTATAAATACAATATCTTGTATAAATACTTAAAATTAAAAGCTCTTATCCGAAGATAGAATAAAAGTTAAATGAACTAATTTTCAATACAAAATAAAAATTCAAAACGATTTCACCCGCTCGAATCCGCTTGAAAAGTAAAGTTATTCAATATTATTAGCACACTCTCCTTTCACCCCTTGTGCAAAAATGCCATGTTTCACAAAAACTACAGTTACGTTACTGTTAAGCATATATATATGTAATCGATACAAGTACACAAGTAAAAATATATAAAAAATTTAAATTATGAGGATCATTTTAAAAATTAACAGAAATTAAGTGCATTTATGTAAAATAAGTTTAACAATTATTATTTAAGTTTAACATTTATTAGAATAGAATTAATTTGGACTACCTTGCACCATACCACTGGTTCCGCGGATTCGGAAACAGCTGACAGGTGCAGCCATCTAGTGAGGAAAAATCTCTTAAAAACTGTCCTTTACAATTTTATTTCTCAAACTTTTTACTGATGCTTTTTTGTTTATTTCAGATTTTATCAATATGATTCTTTTGGTTTGTTCCTGTTTAAATATTCGAGTGCATGGACGAGGCAGCACTTTCAATTTAGTGGATCCAAAAACTCTAAATCTTCCTGAGAATGTATTAAGTGATTCATTCTTTGAGTCTCAAATGTATCCAGTTAACTTGGATTTGGCAGGTGTAACTTTGGTAAGCTATATTTCTGCCTCTTTCTTATGTATATTCTTTAGGCATATTTCATTATGTAATTGCAGATCATGAGAATTATTAGCCATGTTTCATGCTATTTTTAATCGTACAAGTTTAAAGTAATGCGTCCAAATTATGAGTCACAAATATGTGCACTGGTCATCAAAATTTAAGGATAATGACAGAAATAATATGTAACTGATATTTAATGAAAAATTATTGATAGAAATTGGTACAATAGCATTAGATAACATGCATTATAATGTTTGGCAGTTGATTATTTGTAAAATCTTGAAATTAAAATCAAATTTGTAGAAATTGGAAGATGATAAACTTAAGTCGCCTCTTGTGGAGAAAATTTTTTCTTTTATGTAGGAAGTGTATGGTTACTTCAGAAAAATTTGCTTACCTCTCATCTTGATTTTATAGACTTTACTAAAGTTTTGATCAAATCTTGTGGGATTGCATGTCCCTTTTCTAAGGTGCTCTTTTCAGTTCCTGGAGAGTCCTGAAAAGAATTTGGTGTGCAGAAATTTGGCACCTTAATGATAGAATGTCCTTTGGTGTCAATTGGACACCAGAGCCTGTTTAGTTTGTTCTCTTTTCTACATTTTTACATGGAAGTTGAAAATGCTTTGAAATTTTTAATCATTCTCCATGGTGATTACACAGAAAAAGATTTGTGGTTCTAGGTTAATTAGGCGACACCAAGGCAATTTATCATTATAAATAGCTGTCGTTCAGCAAGATAGTTCACTAAGTAGATACCAACAGTAAACATACCAATAGTAAAACAAACTTCCAGAACTAATATTGCACATTTATTTGACCGTGAATGCAATGCTATTGGGTTCACAGCGGAAATGAGTCGGGTATAGTAAAATCACTGTATCTAAGGGTTTCTTTACATAGCATTTGCTTATATGCTCTTTAAAAAAAATTTCATTCTATTTTCGAACCTTGGGCAGAGCAGACAACCTGAAATGATGACTCACAGAAAAGGTCAAAGCCCTGATAAAATTACTAATTTGTTGCGAGAGCCTTCTGAAATTGAATCGGATGATGGTGAGCTGTCTTGTTCTAATTTAGATTTCGATGAAGACATAATATTGAGTGAAAGTAACTGCAAAGAATCTGAAGAAAGTGCAGTTGAAATTGATAATATTCCAGTAAATCCTGATATATATGTTGCTAGGGATGGAAAAGAATGGATACCGCATAATGGTAATGTTCCTGGCAGATTTGCAACCACACACACAAGCAGTGGTCCAACAAGCTCCGTGAAACATAATGCCAATATTAGTTTTTTATGGTATAAAAGGTCATAATATTTGATAATTATATTAAATAATATTAAAAAATCTTAAAATTGAACCCTACTGAACAGTAGTCCTGCAATTATTTAGTTATTACAATTATTTTATATTGCAGTGTGTGTCGAAATGATACCAGTGGACGTTTTAAGGGTAATCGAAATCTGGGACATTTTAGTGTTAAGACAGTGGTCTGTCAACCCCGCGGACCACTACTGGTCCATGGATCAAATAGTAATGGGACACACAAGCATTCAATTATTTCTATTTTATTTACTGTGGTGTATTTCTCTGGAAGTTTGAGATACTTTTTATGGAAATTGCTTTATATTCCATGTTAAATCACTTTATATTTATTTTTTGGTGTAACTGTATTTTATTCTGAAGGCATGTTTACTACCGTTAAGTTAAAATTTTTAAGTCAAAACAATATGAAATAAAAACAACCAACTTCCCCTCCCACCCCTCAGCAAGCTACGGTAAAATTATTGAATGCTGACTGATCTGCTGCTATAAAAATGTTGAAGAGCACTGCCTAAAGGCATCCCACACATGCTCAACTAGATTCAAATCAGACGAGTAAGATGACCAATCCATTTGAGTGATATCTTCTATTTGCAAGTATTCTGACATCATATGTGTGCGATGTGGCTGAACATTGCCATCCATTAACAAAACCTCTAGGCCAACCATATAATCTATCTTGGGGGGTTCCAATACCTTTTCCATATATGTCAGATGTTACAGAATCTCCTTGAATCATATGTAGCTCAGTGCAACTATTTATTATGACTTCCACCCAAACCATTCCAATCCGATCACAGAAATGGGATATTTCATAGAATAGGGAAGCTGAGTTGCATGTTCCTTCTCTTCCAGATCAGAACACATCTAGAATTAATGTCCATACTATATTTTGACTCATAATTATACTATAATTGAACCAAGTTTTGGTTCCATTGACCATAATGATAACAATTTAAATGGACCCCTCTGGTCGCTGGAGTGAGTAGTTTTTTCTATTGGTTTTCTTGCGTGCGGTCCAACCTCGTTAAGCCTTTATGCTGTTGAAGAATTACTAATTTGAGTTCCTGTAGCAGTCTGAAAATCTAAAATCGATTCTCTTGTGGTCACTGCAGTTTCTTTAAGCTGATAACAACAGAAAATGGTCTTTAGATGTAAATTTTGCTCTTGGTTGCCTTTGACCATGTTGTCTATCAACTGATCAAGTGCTTAAAAAGTGACTCCTAAGGTTTAATGACACTTTGAAGGATATTCAAATCTTGGCCAACCTCTATTTGTGTTTGACCTCTCAATCCTCTCTATCAATTATTCTCTACTTTTAACCTTAACTTAAATATTTTGTGCCATGACTAAAGAATACTGGTCACTCTTAGAAGCCACATTCGCTTTAAACAACGCTACTGACCAGAATTTCAACATGTGTTTTTTGTGCACCATATTATCAATCACCATATTTGCATATTTCCGGCACTAATGTACATGCGGAAGTTCCATTTTTTGTTCAGTTGTACTTAGCATAAATAATTGCAACGTTAGTTGGAGTATTAATTTAGTGAGTATATTTTTTTCTGATCTGATATATTTTGACATAAATTTTGTGAAAATACTTTTTTAAAAAACAGATATTTACAGTCTTGATTTTAAAGTTTTTTGAATGTATATCTTATTAAATTACTTATTATACAGTAATGTTGATTTTTTGTAGGGAGAATATGCATTATTTAATGAATGTAATACTTCCCTAGTATGCAAACTTACTGTTTCTTAATATATCATTTCTATTAAACTCGTATTTCTTATATATTTACTCATAAATAGCTATTATGAAAGCTTTTCTAATTTTCATTGATTTTTTTTAAAGAACATTGTTAGTTGTATTCTTTTGTTAATATTTAATCTCATCTTCTAATCCTCTAACCCAGTTTATGAGTTTGAATATTCTATTAAATTATTTGTTAAAAAAGATAACTTTTGTAACTAATTCTAATAAATTTAATGTTCAGTTTAATGTATATGATTATGATTAAACAACTACATTTTGAATCTTAACTATGTATAAATCAAAAGAAACAAATTTTGAGAATATTTTTACTTAAACTAGTGGAGACATTAATATTCCAGGTAAACTATCATTTATTAAACCCCTGTCATGTTCAGGAATTGTTAAAAAATTTAAAGAACTTTCTCTTAATTTATATCATTGTTTCATCTCTGATTTAATAAAATGCTCAACTTTTTGTGCATTTATTTAAGAGTGTTAATTACAAGAGACAATGAAAGATGTTTAATGTAAAAGATCCTCCATCAGAGTAATTAACCAAATTATAAATTATTCATGACTTTTAGAATTTATTCATTATTTGTCTGAAACTTTATAAAAAAAGGTTGTTTGGTTTTGAAATACCCATAATGTTGCAACTGGAATAGAACAGAAATGCATATATTATTGATATAATGTGTGATCAAATAATTGCTGTCAAAGAGATAATTTACTAAAAATTAAACAAAAATATGAAAGTGAACAAGAAATTTTTTCTTTAAGTTATAAAATTGACTGAATTAATACAAATTGTAATACAATTACATATGTTTCTTAAATTACAAACGTTCACAAAATTGAATATTTGATATGTTAAGCGCATATTTTTTAACTAAAAAGAGAAACAGCAAAGCTATTTGATATAAATTCAAAAGGGAAAAAAATTGAATCTTCTGAATGTTAATACCAGTTTGAAAGACCAAGTAATATTTAATGCTTCATATAAAATGCAAATAATCTCTACTGGTGTATTTCCAATGTTTTTTTAAACCCTATTTTCAAAAAAAAAAAAAAAAAAAAAAAAATCACTCCTGCTTTCCTAATGTTTATGTAAAGCAATTATTATTGCCTTGTAATCTACACTATTAAAATTCGTAGTCAAACAAACGTATATATGTATGAATCTATGCTTCCCTATTTTCTCACGAACCACACGACGCAGAAACTCGCTGAAGGTACCAAAATTTCGGGAATGATCGGAGGAATCCGTTTTGATCATTTATGTTCCGGTATTCCAATTAGTTAAAAAGATATTAATTAAAAACCTTAAAATTCATAATTAGTACCATGTTTCTCCGCCAGGGGACAAGTTAAAAAATTAGGAACTTTTTTTTTCAGACGTTTTTAAAACGCGATCTAATTTTTTTCATGAGACTCAGACAAAAAATAATTACAGATTCGGAAAGGTCATGTATTTCGCCACAATACGGTATAATTTATTTTACAAAATAATTATATTTTGTATTTTTTACGATTTTTTTCAAATGATTCAAAATCGATACGTTTTTATGAATAAGATTTTTAAATCGTCCGGCTTGCATTTTCTTTCGCGCTAATAAAATATTTTACACTTAAATAGTTCATGCATTTCTCTTTTAGAATCAATCATTTAAAAATTTTAATGTCAAAAACTGTGTGTGTTTTTTTAACGATATTTCAAAAAATACTCAAATAAGTTAAGTATTTAAATAAAATTTTATTTATAAAAATAATCTCACGAAACTTTTTTTCCCGTGTGTAGAACAATATTATACGTAATCTGTACAAAGATTGATAAAATATCTTAAAAATTACGGTTTTAAAAAAAGTTTTTCGTTTTTCCCTTTGCGATAAATATGTAAACATTACTTTATTTAAAGAGTTTTGTTTAAAAACTACCGTTGTTTGCAATCGATGTATGAAGTTTGAAAGCATTAACTTAAAAACGATGCCCGAAAAAATTTTTTACTTCAGCAAATAACGAAATGAGAAATTGAAAAATCTTCCTTTATTTTAAAGGTATTTTTACTGCTCTTCCTCGAAGGAACCGACAACGTGGTTGTTAAACCCGCTGCTTTATAAAACGGTAGTTCCCAGGCTCGAAACTGAAGAGACATTCAATTTCGCATTACGCTACTTCTTAAAGTTAAAAAAAAAACGATCTGATGAAAACATTTTCAAATTTTATTTTAATTTTAACCTTTTTCATTCCACTAAAAATTTTTTAATGTTTTTTCAGTACGTGTATATATATATATATATATATATATATATATATATATATATATATATATGTATGCTTTCCCCACATACTGTTTTTTTTCTAACTTATATATGTTTAATCAAACATTCATTAAAAAACAATAGTTTCAATAGCTATCTGTAGATTCTTTTATTTATTACTTATAGATATTTGATTTTAATAATTATATATGTTTTTTAAAAGGATTATTTATATTATTTCATTACTAAATGAATTCCTTGTTAATTAAAAAGTACATCGTCTATTATTTTGGATCAAAATACATTTTAGACAGTGGCGTAACGTACACCCCCGGAATCCCCGCATCGCGGGGGGTGCCCAGGGTTCTAAGGGGCCCAAAGCCTGACTGACACAAGTGCCTACCCTTTGTAAAATTCAACGTGGGGGCCCAAAACCTGACTTTGCAGGGGGCCCTAATGTTCTCCGTTACGCCACTGATTTTAGAGACATTTTTTAAGCTAACTATATGTAACGAACGATTGATAGATTCATGAAAATCTGAAATCTATTTTATTATTTTAGATTCTTAGAAACTAACTATTATAAAAAAAAATGATGAACGTTTTTTGTTTTACTCTTAGCATCATAATCGTTTTCTATTTATTGCTTCACATTAATAATTTTTTAATTCTAACGCAATTTTTTTTTATAAGTCATACATCAAAATTTAAAGCTATATCTTATCTGTGAGAAGAAGGGGAAGATAGAACAATAATTTTACACAAAAAAAACAGTGTTCGGTCTATAGAGAGGGGAAAGAAATCTGTCTTAAATCAAAAATAAGTCGAATGGAACAAATTTCGAAAAAAGGGAAATTTTTTGACATAATTTTAGAAATCACTCACATTGTGCACGTACAAACACACAAATGCTGGTGTCATGAGGAAAAGAGATAGCCCGTGCAACGCCGGGCCATGCAGCTAGTTATAATTATAAACTTTGTTGCCAAGAATGATCAAGCTGAGTTGTGGTTTAAGTCCTGATTTTCAAGAATTTTGCGAAAAATGAAAACTATTGCAAATAAAAGAATAAAAGATACAAAAAGAGAACTGTAAGCTTACTTTATTACATGTCTACAAAAAAAACTAATATAAATTTTTTTAACGAAGCCTAATCAAATTTTACAAAAAGATTGCAATGTGTGTAAGAACATAAAATTTCAATGAAATATTAAAATTAAGAATATAAGAGAGAGAGAAAATTATACAATTGTTAATCCAAGCAAATAAATTATTAACTCAAGTCAAAATAATATTTAGTTTTGGTTTTTTAAACAAAATTAATATTTATTATAAATACCCTTCAGGATTTCAACAGTTCTCTTTGGTAGTCTCTTATAAACAAATTTTGAACAAAAGTTTGTAGTTTATTTTCACAATAATGAAGAATGGTATTTTTAAATTAAAGTTTAAGTATTGTTGACTATGTTCATAAGTTTAGCTTGCTCACCTGAAAGAATTTCAGTTATATTCAGGTCAGGAGGTAGTGATGATCAGTTGAGCGAGTTCATGTTATTTGCTGCAGACCAGGTATTCACAGCTTGCTTAGATGTAAAGTTTGCATTGCTCTGTCAAGGCTGGTACATAAAATTTAAGTAGAATCAATAAATAAAATTCTAACCTTGTTTTATTAAATTCAAATAAAATCTGATTCTTTTGTTCCACTCACAAGTTCAGTTATGTTAAGCAAACTGTATGTGTGTAATAACTTAAATTAATATTTATTTAAAAATAGAATCTTATTTGTTTATAATATATAATTCGTATATAAATAAAAAAAAACTATTTCGAAATATGTCTCATTTCATAAAAATAAGATTTTATTTGTTTATAATATCTAATTTGTGTATGAATCTTTTTTAAAACCCTATTTTGAAACGTGTCTCATTTAATCTTTTTCAGAAGGATTAAAATATTATTTTAGCAGATTCATTAGAAATTCCTTATTAAAAAGATTAGACCTTGATTTGTTGATAGATTTATTGGAAATTCCTAGTAAAAGAATATCATAATAGCTTGCATGTGTGTGCCTGACTAAGTGGTTTTTAAACCTTTCCCTAAATGCTGATGTAACTTCTAAAAATAACTTATTTTCCTTCATTTGAACACGATATATTTTATGTTGCATTTTCCCCAGTTCTTCCTTGTACATTGAATTTAGAAAAAGAATAATTCCCTCTCTTGTAATTTTGCTCTTGAGCAAAGCGCACGCTCCAAATTACTCAAGATGTTAAAATTAAATTAACAATGATGTGAACAATATTATGAAGCTTTGTTTTTATTGTCATGACTACACATCATAGGAAATGTCTCATTGATATATTATATATATCAATAAATTGAGTATCAAACTACAAACATGAGAAGACAATAAATAACAAACTAAATCGCGGGGCTTGGTCAATAGTGTTTGGGATAGTGAGTTGGGTTGGAGAAAGACATTAAATATCAATGATGCGTGTTCAGAATGTTGTTGATTTTGGCAATGTTGTTGTTTGTGACAATATTACACATCTCATAAAATAGTAAATGAACTTTAATGTTTGTTACTAGATAAAATGAGATAATTGTAACACGATGTTCTACAGAAAGGTAAACAGTATGGAATGATTGTAAGTGTTGCCAAACGACAACAAAGAAATTAAAAGTTAAATTAGTTCTCTTCAGTTCATGCAGCCACAGTACTCCCCCCACCAGTGAACAGGGTGAACGTTAAAGGAATCGTTTAGATCATTGATCCTCAACCTGCAGCCCGGTCATGGCCCATAGCTCTGAGAAATTCACTTATTTAAGAACGTTGTATACAAAATTTAGTGCGAAATTCTTTGTCAAGAAATTAAATATATCAATTATGCTTTTTGTTGGTGTCGTACGGGTACGAATTGATATTCTTTTTCTATTTGGAACAGTTATGGTTAGTGATAACAGACAACTGAGGAATGAACAGTAGGTGGAATTAATTTTTAACTATCTTTCATATCTTACAAGCGAAAAATATTCGAATAATATATATAGTTTCAAGACGATTGGGAAGTTGACTATTTTGTAGTGAAAAACAAACATGGATCAGTAATTGTTTGATTTGTCACGAAAGTGCTGTATTAAAAAATACCAATAAACACACACAGGAATCATTCAATGACACTTTTCCTCGAAGATCTCTTTCAAGATGTGATAAATAGGCTTTTTCTTGAACAATATCAACGATTGCAACAGTAGCAATGTGTTTTGTCAGTGTGGTAATATCACATCTGTAACAAAGACATCCCATAAAGTTTGTTATATTATTAGTAATCATATTTAACCGTTTACTGATGCGTAAATTGTGAAAGAGTGTTTCTTAAATGCTTCTAATTTAGTGTTAGTAACAAAAATAAAAAACAAAAAATAATTGAAAAAAAAAAAGCAAAACGGGAGTCATAATATTATGATCAATTTTCCACATTTTAAATTTCCAATGTTATCTTGATCTTAAAGCATTTCTCCCCCTCTCTTCCATTTATCTTCATGTTGCGGCCTGTGTGAAATAACTAACATATATATATATGTGCGGTCCGCGAGAAATGGCTGACATATGTCTGTGGCCCCGCAGAAAAAAGGTTGAGTACCCCTGGTCTAGATGATTAAACTGCACGACCAGAATGAGTTACATATTGAGCAGGAGGTTCAGCAAATCTCACTCGAAGTTTTGAAGGTTGCTCAGAGAAATGCCTTGTTGTGAGTGATGTGGAGTAGCTGACACAGTTGAGGGTGAAGTGCTTGTATTTGGGAGATTTATCTACTGAAGTTGGCCTAGCAGGATCAGCGAAGAAACAGGGTTTCAATCTATCAATGGTTTGTTCGAGAAACTCCTTTGATGCTGATGTCAAAATACTTTGCATATCTCTTGATCACATGGTATGGTCCTTCGTAAGGTGGCTGTAATGAAGTGTGGACGGAATCTGTACGGACAAATACATGAGTGTATGTTGCAAGATCACGGAAAATGAAAAGTTTCTGCTTTGTATGGTGAGAAGGTGGAACAGGACGTAGGTCGGCGAAAGTATTACGAAGTTGTTGCACAAAAGTGGATGGGGATGCAAGTTTCGAGTCATGTAGGAAATCGCCACAGGTAAACGTAAATTCTCTCCAAAGACCAATTCAGCTGATGTAGCTTTCAAATCTTCATGAATTGTGGTGCGCAGTCCAAGGAGGACGGTGGGTAGGGATTGATACCAAGTCGCATCGCTATGGCACATAATGGCGGCTTTTAGCGTGCGATGCTATCTCTCCACCAAACCGTTAGCCTGAGTATGGTAGGCTGTTATACCTTTGCGTTTGAAGCCTAATAATTTGGAGAGTTCATAGAACACCTCTGCTTCAAACTGAGTACCTTGATCAGTAACTATGCAAGACAGCGAACCAAATTTTGAAATCCAGCCACGATAAACTGCAATTGCTATCGTTTCGACGCGAATGTTCATGGCTGGTAGAGCTTCAGGCCATCTGGTGAAACGATCTACTTTAGTGACACAATATCGATATCCTGACGCTGTAGGTAATGGTCCGATTATGTCAAGAAAAAGTTCATCAAAGCGTTTGCTGACAAGAGGAAATGTCCCTATTTGACCGTGGACATGTCTGGAGACTTTACATTTCTGGCACTCAATACAGCCTCGAGACCATGCTGTAACGTCTTGCTTAAATTTGGCCTGAAAAATTTCTTTGAAATTAACTTGACAGAGCTTCGAATACCAGGATGAGATGTTCTGTGATAGCGTTCAAAGATTTCTCTGCGAAAAGCTGCAGGAATGTAAGGTCGAGGTCGACCAATAGAAAATTCACGGGTGATTATGTACTCCGATCCGATGACTGGTGGTTTATCGAACTTCAAATTGTAATTGTTGAGATAAGCGAGTTTGAGTTCATGATCACTGTCTTCAGCTGTTGCTATTGCTGTTTAATCATTTGTTGATTGTAAACATATCTCATCGATTCTTGATAAAGCATCAGCCACGATGTTGTCTTTGCCAGATATATGTCGTATTGTTGTTGTGTATTGGCTAATGAAATCAAGATGTCGGAGCTGTCGAGGTGAGGCTTTGTTCAACGGTTGATTAAAAGCAAAAATCAGTGGCTTATGGTGGGTGAAAATAGTAAATTCACGACCCTCTAAATGGTATCGAAAATGTTTAACTGCAGAATACATAGCTAACAGTTCTCTGTCGTATGTACTATACCTCTTCTGTGTAGGAGTCAGTCACATAGAGAAAAATGCTAAAGGGGGGGGTGCCAGTGTTTACTGACGTATTGTTGTAGAATTCCATCGACGGAGTTGTCAGAAGCATCGACAATGATTGCTAAATGAGCGTTATTCAAAGGATGTGCCAATGTGGTTGATTCAGATATAACTGCTCTTTACAGTATTCAAATGTTTCTATTGAATCTTGATCCCAGTCAAAATAGATTTATTTTTGCTTTTCTGAATTCTACTAGAAAGTCGTTTAGTTTTGTTTGATTAACTGCATTTGGAAGAAAGCGTCGATAAAAGTTCAGCATCCCAAGGAATCTTCATAGCTGCTTAATTGTACTTCGTCAGTTGAAATCGAGAAAGGCTTGAATTCGTACAGTGGTTGGACGGATGCCATTTGCAGAAACATGGTGCCCTAAGAATTCGACTTCAGGTTTAGCGAAAATGCATTTTGAAATTTTCAGAACTAGTTTATTTTCCTCAAGGCGTCGAAAAATTTCTTTGATATAAATAATGTGTTCGTCCAGGTTGCGGGAAGTGATCAGAGTGTCATCAATGTGCACAAAACAGTAAGGTACACAAAACAGTCTAAATAATGAATCAAGAAATCTTTGAAAGGATTGAGCAGCATTTCTTAATTCAAAAGTCATCAGAGGGAACTCAAAGTCCGAAAGGTGTGCAGATAGCTGTTTTTCTGGATATTGGATTCTTCAATTGGTATATGGTGATATGCTCGTACGAGATCTAAAGTTAAGAATACTTGACATCCAGCTAATTGATGGGTGAAGGTGTGGTATTGTATAGCGGTCAGGTCGTGTAATGGCATTTAAGGCACGGTAGTCACCGCATGGTCTCCAGCTGCCCTCTTTCTTCTTGGCCATATGCAAGGAACTTGCCCAAGGACTATTCGATGGTCGACAGATACCCTTTTCGAGCATGAATGTAAATTCTTGTTTTGCAATTTTTAACATTTCTGGAGATAATCTGCGCACTTAAGCTAATACTGGATGACCTGTTGTAATAATTGCATGAGTAATGTTGTGCTTAATTTCTATTTTATTAGAATTGTCTACAGTGATGTTCTTGGAATTCCTCCAATAAAGTTAGAACTTCTGGTATATATAATGATGAATCTAAATTTGTGTCAAAGAAAGAGGCTGGCACTCGGTTGTTTCCCCCAGGACATGCAATATGGTTACTGAATCCAGGAGTCGTTTACGTTTTAGATCAACAAGTAATCCAAAGTGTTTTAAAAATTCCGCTCCTAGAATCGGCTTTTTGACATCGGCGATAGTGAACGACCATGTGAATTGGCGTCTTAATCAGAGGTCTAATTTTAGAACTTTTGAGCCATAAGTTTTGATAATGGTTGAATTAGCAGCGTAAAGTTTGAAGTCGGATGTTTTTCTGCTTGTGTTGGCGGAATGACACATAAATCCGCGCCTGTGTCCACGAGATATTGACGAGTACTCGTTTTATCAAAGAGGATGGAGTGATAGCTTGAGCCCGAGTTACTTGCCTCGTTAAGCAACTGGCCAATTAGTTTTCCTGATTTACTTTTGATTCTTTAAAACTGCACGGGCTTATGCATTTTTGAGCTTTGGGGCTCCAAAACGATAATGATACCAGCACAATATGTTGGTAGAATTTCTAGACGTCGAGTGACTTCGTGAACAATTCGGATATCTAGGTTTATTATAATTTGGCGTGCAAAGTTTATGGATTTTCTGAGTGAGTGATTGAATACTTGTTTCAATGGAACTCAAACGGAAATTATTCTCACAGGAACAAGAAATTGCGCGAGACTGATCTTGCTTATTAATCGACGGAATATCTGTTGGTTTATATACTGATAGTATTTTATTTGCTATTTCAGATAAATTTGTTAGTGTCTTTACTGACAGAAAGAATAGCCTGAACATGTTGCGACAACCATTTGTACCATAAATTCCTCAGAAATTTTGGAACCGGCAAGACTTTTCTTTTGGCGCAAAAGATCGGAAGGGCGGCGATCGCCTAACTCTAAATCGCCAAGGAGCTTTTTCAGTTTCGCTTCTTCTGAATCAGTTAAACGGCTTAATAAAGCAGATTTCAGAGCAATATATTTATTTTCAGTAGTAGGATTGGATAAAATATCCTCAATAAATTCTAGAATATGTTCATCTAATGCTGAGATAAAACAATGTGTGTAATATTTTGTTTGGTCTTGCGTAATGCTCGTAACATCAAATTGTGCTTCCAGTTGAAAAAACCTCAAATTTGGCTCATTTCGCCAAAACGGAGGCGGTTTAACTGCAACGCGATTAATTTGTGATGATTCTGCAGAAATGTTTTCATGACTTTTACTTTCACTAGTTTGTTACATGATAGCTAATACATAGAACTTTGTGAAATCGAAAATAATAAAAATAACAAATGCGAGGCAGTTCGTTGTATTTACGCAAAATATGAAACAGAATAAATATGAAATGTGATTAATCACTCACCGGATGTAGAATTTATAATTCAAAATGATTCCATTATTTTCCTTTGAAACATCGTGAACGTTCGTAGGTCTCCACTCTTTGGGGATAGTGAGATGGGTTGGAGAAAGACATTAAATATCAATGATGCATGTTCAGAATGTTGTTGATTTTGGTTAAAACAATGTTGCACATCTCATAAAATAGTAAATGGACTTTAACGTTGCTTGCTACTAGATAAAATATGCGATGCATTGCAACACGATGTTCTATAGAAAGGTGAACAATATGGAATGATTATTAGAGTGTAGCCAAACGACAACGAAGAAATTAAGAGTTAAATTAGCTCTCTTCAGTTAATGCAGCCACAAGTGCTATATTAGCGTTCACCATAGAGCTCCCCCTCCCACAAGTGAGCTCCGAGGGGTATAGGTATCGGACCGTGGCTTGCCTTGTCACGGGTTCGAGCCCAGTACCACTAAAGACCCGCCGTGTAGGGCAGCGATGCACGTTAAATCTGTCGAGAGCTGAAACGTCCTCCCGTTGGTGTGGTGTGGGAGTTAGGAGAGGGGTGCCAGCTCAGGTGTCGTTCACGTCACTTGACCATGGCTCAAAATTACGTGGTCCGTCGCCAAAAGCCCTCGTGTAGCTAAACAGTGCGACGTTAATAATAAAACAAAACAACCCACAAGTGAGCTTATCTATTGTTAACCATATTTTAAGGGGGATAAAACACATTCTGATTGCATTCAAGCTTACATGAAGGGACGAAAAGAAATTGTTCCGTTTGACTGGATGGTTGACATAGGTTTTGATTTGAGGATGTTTTGGAAGATTTGTGGAAAAGGGAAGATTTTCTGATGGAGAACCTGTTTCTTGAAATCTTCTCTGTAAAGTGGTTTTATCCTACCTATTGAAATATTAGTTGCTTTATTGTTAATTTTAAGTGTAAAAACTTTATTACCATATTTAATTACTTCATATAAATCACATACATGGTATGATGGTTGAAGACTCTCTCTCTCTCTCTTTGCGGAATGCCATCAATGTGTAGGAAGACCAGTGGTGTACATCTTTCATGGGAGGAATTACATTTAAAAAAAAAACAAGCAAAAACACAGGGAGGTAATCTAAAAATTGAAAATCTGTTGGCCTATGGAAGGGGTTTGAACCTTCAAATCCCACCCTTATCTTTGCCACTGAGGAAAACATAAGAACAATAATTCAGGTTTTTTTAAAATAAAATATTTTTTCTTGGTGATATTGAGAAATGACAATGGTTGAAGATCTGGAAAAATAACTCACAGTTGGAACAAAATCTGGTTGTGTTACAATAGTTTCTTGTAAGAAATCACATGGTAATATGAGATATTATTACCATGGAATAATTTTGCAGGTGTAAATTGAAAATATAGATTGGATTGAAATGACACATAAAAGCCAATTTCGGGGTGTGATGACGGTTTTTATGACTGTTTGAGGGTGATAAGCAGTAGAACATTGTCATTTTAAAACAATTACTATTGCCAGATCTAAAAAAAGATGCTATTCAAACCGAGCACCCTCAGCAGTGGTTATAACAGATAGGCAATCAAATTACAATATCCATCCTTTGATAAGTCCATCTGCTACCATTTCTGCTCGCATTTCAACATTTGGAATAGCTTCTGACCATCTAAAATAATGGTCAGTCGAACAATACTACGAAATTTCAAATGAAGGCAACAATCCAAAGATCTAGATACTCAACCTGTGGTCCATTGCACTAAGAAATTAAATTATTTAAGAACTCTAAAAATTGAGTGGTAAATTCTATCAATCAAGCAATCAATTTTGCTATCAATTTGCCTTTTTTGATAGAATGTAAACGAGAGGCTTGAACATGGGGATGAAAGAAAATCGAAACTACTCATTAACAGATGCATAAAAGTAAATAACTTTTGTGTATGTTTGACAGAAAAGTTAATATAGCATTAAAGTAAAATCCCTCCATTATCCTCATGGTGCGGCCCGGCGGGAAAAGGTGGAATAACCCTGATCTAGAGTGATTTCATTAAATTTATCGTTTGCTGTGGGATATTTATTAAAAAAGAGCTATGGACATATAAATAAATTCTTCATTATTGATATTTTAAGTGCTTGTGACTCAAAACCAGGCAAATTTTGAAGTTGAATGGTTGCTTTTGTGCCAGGATGCGATAAATTGTGTATGCTATGAAATATTAACTTTAGAATTCGGATAAAATGAAAGTTGAATGCTATTAATAGATATGTCTCAGTATATCAATAAATTCAATTCAAGAACGGGGAACTTTTGATGTTTGAGAGAAGAATTTTGTAAGTTAAAAATTTGCTTTAAGAGTCATCTTTTGCTGTCATTTCGTGATAGATTCAAAATCAACTAAAGATAACTGGATTTGCTCGATGTGGACAAAGTTTCAGCTACCAGCTTATCCCTGTTTGAAATGTGTTGAGTATCTGTAGTGAATTGGGAATTATATTCCAAGTGACGTATACAATTAAAACAAGATAATTCCTTCCTTTCTTTCATTGGAGTGCGAAAGGTAGTTATTATGGTCTGTGAATGAAGTGAAGTTTTGACCTTTGAGTAAATACTGGGAATTTGTTATTGAGTAAGCAGCTAATAGTCAGTTCTCTAACTTATGTGTGGCCGCGGTAGCCGAGTGGTATAGGTATCGGACCGTGGCTTACCTTGTCACGAGTTCGAGCCCAGTACCACTAAAGACCCGCCGTGTAGAGCAGCGATGCACGTTAAATCTGTCGAGAGCTGAAACGTCCTCCCGTTGGTGTGGTAGTTAGGAGAGGGGGTGCCAGCTCACAGGTGTCGCCCACGTCACTTTACCATGGTTCAAAATTACGTGGTCCGTCGCCAAAAGACCTCGTGTAGCTGAACAGTGCGACGTTAATATTCAATCAATCTCTAACTTATGTGGAGTACTTCTGTTGGGCTAGGTTTAATTTTATCAAAAGAAATCCTAAAGAGCTTGCCAGTTATTGTTAATATGTTGAACCACTGTATCTATTGCTTGATCAACCATCTGCAAACCAAGCAAAAGGGGAAGGATGTGCTTAGATTAGTGGCACACACAAGGAGTGAGGGAGGGGACCCCCATAGCCCTTGATTTGTTTTTCGTTTGATGATAATCCTATGCAAATAGTTCGTAAAATTTAATTATTTGTTATTACGAATTTATTTTATTAATTAATGCTAATTATTAATTCAATAATTTACTTTTACTATTTTTTTTGTTCCCAAAATTGGCAAAATCAAAAGAATATGTTTGGCAGCGTATTGAGGTATAATACGAAAATGATCGACTTTCGACCCTGCCCCCGCCACTGGCCGAGATGGTCGCATTACAGAATCAGTCTTTAGATATGGTCAAATGATGCAAGGCATTTTTAGTCCAAACGATTTTTATATATGGTCTTTTTTCTTTACCTTTTTCTAACAACTATTTAGTTCTGCTTGATTTTGAAGAGCATTAAGAAATAACTTTCTGCAAAAATTTATTTTACCAAGCAATCTTCAAAGTTGCTGGATTGCATCTGGTCATGGAATTGGATCCATAGTGGAATTTCAATCGCCATATATCTAAGGTTTAATACCATTTAAAGATATTTTATGACGCAAAAGATTCACATCTGGTTTTTTCCAAATGGGTATTTTGCTGTTTTAAAAGTAAGGTCATTTTGCTCCAGTCTCTTAAACTATCGCGAGGTATCATTTGTGATCTTCTTTATTCCGTGATGCTATGAATATGTTGTTTTCCAGGAAAAACGAAAATCCATTGCGAAACACACTGCATAAAATGTTTTAGTCGCATTTTGTTAGATAAATATCATGCGTGGAGATTCAAACAGTTCAAAAGAAATGTAAGTAGCAATCATCTCTGCGTTGATAGGATCAACGAGGAGTTGATGTTAAGGCCATTCGAAGTCTAGACTTTAAATATGCATCCTTCTAACTGATGTGTGAAGCTGCAAAGAATGGAGAATACTTCTCGAGTTATGGGATGGCCTTTAAATTACAATAATCAACACATGTCTTCAATCACCATTTTTTCTTTTTAACTTGGTGTAAATGGCTTGTGTGTCCAACAATTTTTGCATGAACAGCAAATTACTTGCTGCATCATATACTCAAATCCTGCCGTAGCAACAAGGTGCTTTTCTGTTTATAATCTTCATACTTATGCTGCAACTGGAGAACCTTTATGGAATTATTTGATGCTTTATCTTGTATAGTTGTTGATTTTGCATTCCTAATAGTGATGGATTTGAATATCTTTAGCGTGGTTATAATATCTGGATCAAAAGTTATTGTTGTTAAAGATATAATGAAGGTCCTCTGATACATCTAACATCAACGTTGAAGGAAAGTAGTTCGAAAAGTTTGTTTTATGTCCATAATCAGCCTGTATTCATTAAAACATATCAGCATCGATAATTGGACAAGTAGCATTAACAATAATGCAAGATCAAGCAAATCTTTACCTAAGACCTAGTTCTGCAGTTAAAATTTTTGATCAAAATGTATTTATAGTTGAGGAATTGACTACAAATAATTTCAGATCACTAGCCTCTCATTTGATTCTTATTGCATGTGGTAACGGAAATGTCAGCTTTAGTGTCAATAAGAAAATGTCGGCTTAAGGAGACTCGGCACCTTTTTTCAATTTTTTTTATTTAAGGGTTTTAAAACATTTTTTTTTGTATATTATTAACAGTTACTACTAAACTAAGAAATTTCACCATGAAAAAAATTCCTAAATTTAAAAAAAATTTAAAATTTAAATTTTTTTAAAATTTTTTACCGATTTTCAAAATTCTTCTTTTACAATTATCATTATTTTGACACCAAAATTTTTTCTTTTGGATTTATTAGACTGAGTAATAACTTTAGGGATCGATTTCGCAACAAACAAATTAGTTTTGGGAAAAAATTAAAAAATGTAAACATTAATTGAAAAAAGCTAAAAAAACATGACTTCTGCTACATTTTCTTTTATAAAATTTTTCTATTCAAAATATTGAAAAATGGATCCCTAATTTAATTAAGCACATTGTAATAAAGATACACACCAAAATTCAAGTTGTTTGATAAATATCTGTAGAAGTTTTGTACTTTTAAAGACCATGATTTCATGAAAATACTCGAACTGAGAAAATGCATTTTTAAGAATACCAATCAGCAAATGTATATTAAAACAATGTCTAAATTTTGTAATAATTTTTCACTATGTTGTATAAATATATACCTTTAAAATAAAACATAATACAATTCAATTTCAAAACATTAAACAAAAATATAAGCTTTTTTTAAAGTGCCTGTCTGTGAGCCCAAAATTACGAAAAATAGGAAATATCATTGACTTATTTTTGCAAGAAACATGTATGAAATATATTAAAAAATAAATCAAATACATGAAATAAATGTAATAAAAGTACATGAAATGTACAATAGAACATTTAAAAGCTTTATAAAATTAATTTGCTACTTAAATCAATATCTAATATAAAATAAAAGTAAAACAAATTTATGTTAAAATGTATTATTTTTCAAAACAGGTTTGTTTTAAAATTGGCCTGCGCCATAAGTCATTCCCTTCTGTCCTCCTAGCTAATAACTCTTTTTTTTATGTATTGCTTTTTTAATAAGCTTAAGAGCCAGCTTATTACTGGCATTTTGACGACGTTTTCCTAAATTTTTGTTTTCGACAATCTAAGATAGTAGCAAGTTGTTTCGTTGAACCTCCAGTAGCTACGTCCACGCTTTCCGTGTTTCTACAATGGTGCGTACTGTACCCTTATTGTATTCGCAGACAGCTTCTGTTACTGCCCGCTTAACGTCTTTTGTTTACGAAAAATTTCTTTCGGACACTTTGCCAAATCATGCTATGCAAACTTTCGTTTGCATTTTGTGTTCCACATCGAATGCATCTTTCTAACAATTCATTAGATGCAAGTCTTTGATAAATCGGTAGAATTTTTTGGAAGAAACTTTTTCATTTATTGCTGTTCCTACATTTAATTTATGATTGTTAGGTTTTTCACCATTAGCAATCGCAGATTGGTAGAAACACCATGAGTTTTCTCCTGTAGGACACTTCGAATGTTGAGGTTTAGCATCTGTAGAAATGCTATGCAACAATGTAGCAAATATTGCTGTTTTCATAGCATTCACATCCCCTTTGTTTCTCAAAATAGCCTTTTGGTAGTAAGTAGTTAATTTTTTAATCGTGGCTTCTTTCAAACTGCCATGAGCTTTACCACCTAAAGAAATACATTGAGCACGACAGTCTTTTACAGTAGATCTCAAAGCTGTTCCTAACCGCTTATTAACATGATTAATACATTCTTCCTTTTTTTATCACAATGTCAGGTCCATACACTTTTTTCTAGCACAAGTAGTTAAACGTTTTACAATCACCATCGGATAATACTGTAATATAACGGAATCCAAGTGATGTGGATCTTTTCCACAAGGTTAATGCAGCTTCCATTTCCATTGATGTAGATGAGCCCAAGTGATTTATATCACATTCGCTTCTATGTCCTTCATACCATATGCTGAATTCAGCACTTGACTGGCCTAGCTTATTTTTTGCCACAGAGCAATGACGACACACCTTACTCATTACTTCAAAGTCAACAACATATCCGGTGAGTATATCTATAACACATCCCTACACCGATAAGTGAGAGTGTGACCACGGGATTAGCCACGTTCCATCAAAACTAACACTTAAGTCTGCGATTTCAGCTCCATTCTCGTACGCATTTTTAATTTCTCGGTGGATTTCCGCAAATATGTTTTCAGATGCCAGAGTATATGCATTATAACCAGCCGTCTCGCACACTTCCCATATGTAGTTGATGAAAAAGGATCTATATTCATCACCATACAAAATTTTTCTATAGTTGAATAACCTTTCCCAATATGTGAAAAAGCTTGAGTTATTCTCAAATTCACATCATGGCCGGTCGGAACAGACTTTAGAAATGTGTTTACAACAGTTTTGTTTTCATCACAATTGCTACACAATAGTTTTAAATTGTATGAAAATCCCAACTTGGCTCCAAGCTCCAGTTTCAAAGTTTGTTTTTCACAATATTGGCACTTTGCACTTCGAAGAAGATTGTTAACTTGGTTAAAGTCCACCAATATATAATTTCCAATAGCAGAGGTATCCTTTTTTACCACAGTGTTCAATTTTTCCAGGCGTACATTTGAAAAAACTGAATTTTTGTTCACTTCACAATCAACTTTCGCTTTACACCATCGCTTTTCATTCATTTGCAAAGCACGTACTGAACGTTTTCTAAGAGGCATATTAGCGATAATAACAAATAATAAAATGAATTATGATTGAAGTAGCATTAAAAAATGCTGTTTTAGGTTTCTATGAAGTTAAAAACTAATGAAACTAAAAATCACACAGCAAGCGAAATTGGCAAAGCTAATGTAAAGAAACAACTTTGCTGATAGTTACAGTCACTGCTTAACGGATTCCTCTTCTTTTCTGTAGTTTTTAATGTGTAAAATAATGGATTTATTCTCAAGTAAAAAAATGTAAACATTGAGGTGGGCGTGGCATTTAAACTGCTGACAGAGCTGTCAAAATATTTAAAATGCATTTTACTGCGTTTAAAACAATCAGATCGTTTCGAAACTTCACTCAGTTATACCAAAGGTATCAAACTACATTTTAAACTAAAAATTGAAAAATCGATATTTTCATCGATTTTCGGTTTTTGAAAGGTGCCAAGTCCCCTTAAATTATCAATCAAGTGGCAAGAATGTTTTTGGCTGCAGTTGTGAACCTCTGCAAGCTACGGGTCGGTTAATTATTTTTCAACATTTCAGAATTTCTAAAAGATCAAGGTGGTGTGTATGTAGTTGCTCCATTGCCAAAAGTACCCTGATACCAGTAAATTTACTACAAATTTTATTTCATATAGGAAGGACTTCATTTTTTGCTTTGTCTTGATTTTTTAAAGTCAGGGTGTCCAATTTACCGAGTGAGTTGTGAGATGCTCACTTACATTGCCTGAACTTTACTCTAAATTCGTATTAGAATTACTGTTGAGAGACGTAGAGAATATTCCCGGATTCAAATACATAGAAACAATTTTATTGTCCATGTTAGCGATATCGGCTAAAGTATCGTGGCTAATTGCCAGGATATCTTGGGCTACACGTTGAAGCCAAAGAGTGTTCAGCAGATTTTTTGAAAAAAAATTCACAACTTTGCCATGTGATGCAAAAGTTACATGGGATGTGTATTGCCAAATTGCTCCTTCGATAAAGTTTCCTCGAATGGATCTCCGAGTCTGTCAAATGGAATAGTAAATTAGTTTTGATTTTGTCCTGTTTTTAAGAGTCCAAAGGACTCATTAGAACATGTTTGAAGCATTCCAAGACATTTTCATCCAATAATGAAATTACTGTAGGATACTTTGTAGAACCCTGTGGGATTCTTCTGTTAGCACAAATTGTACTTCAAGTTGAATAAACCATAATTTTATTTTTCAAACAGGGTGGAGGCTTCTTTACCACTCTACTTATTTCAGCCTGTAAGTTATCAGTTTTACTTTTTTCAAAACTATTGTGCATATCTTCTATATGTTTTTTTAAAATAAAGATATTACTTAACCCTTTGTGGATCACTACACTTTAAAGTTTGAATTTCGAACAAAAAAGTAGTAGGAAATCTAGTAAGACCTAAAGGAGTACACTGGTAAATTTTGTAAGAATTGCATGTACCATTTTGATTCTGTGGGTGTTCCATGAGCTGGAGCTCTGAATAGTGTTATAAGGGGAACCCTGCAGTAAAGCGCGTAAATGAGTAGAAGCTTCTATTTACGAGTATAAAAAACGCTTTATTATACTTAGTAGCAGATTTAGTATGATCCAGAGTGCACCACGGGGAGACCTGCTATTCTATCCCTCCCGCTTTCCCGAAGGAAAATTTCTTGGTTGTATACGATTTTCTGTGTACAAATAAAATGAATATCCATAAAGGTATTTAGAAATCAATATTTCTTCGCTTGATGAAATTTTTCAACTCTCTTTTGGTTTCGGCAACAAGCTGTTGACCTAGGCTGGAATGTTTATTTGAACCACCGACCTACCGGTCAGCAGCTCTACGCCTTGCATGTCTTAGAGGACCGAAACGAAAGGAATCCCTATTCGGGCCAGTCGTTAGGGGTTTAATGACTGGCCACTTGTAGCACTAAAAGCCACACACTTACATTTTGATGAAGACAAAGAAGCAATGAGTTGAGTCATCTGAGCTATCCAGTGGTAATTTGGAAGTATATTGAGAATCAAAGTGAGATGCGTCTTCGTTGCTGGTCAGTGTAGGTTTATAAGGTGGAGCTACTTTATTAGCTAATAAATCATCCCAATCTTTGAGTGACATATCTCCTCATCAACATGCGCATTAGATCTGTAGCACTTTTTGATATATCACTGGGAAATGACAATTTGTGTGTCAAGAACTTTTTCCATAGTTTCATCTTCCGTTTTACTTTAAAAAGGAGGATAGCCTATCAATACATCATAATCAATTTTCCAACACCAATCAACAGCTCTACCATGACCACTATGTGATACAACTTCAGGGGCCATGTTATAGTGTACCACAAAATAAATATGTAGTACATCCATCAAAGATATCATCTTTGCTTAGTCCAAAATCCGTAAATTTACATGACCTTCAAAGTCTAATAAGATATTTTTAGGTTTCGGTAAATAATAGTCTTCATGCAAATGCTGCAAAGCTAATGTGATCCCCCCCCCCTAAATTAAAAAAAACTTCAAATCTTTGTGAATACACATATGTAATTTAATCATGATTTTAATTAGTAGACAATCGATTGAGTGAAAACAAAAGAACAGAGTATTTCTTTATGAAATGAATATTACAAAAATGTATCAAAACAAATTTAAGTACCCGCTCTAGTACATGCATACTATAGTCAACCTATTACATGATAAATCAAAAAATTTCAATTTTTTGATTGCTTCTTTTCATTAATTTCACAACGTGCTCTTGTACTTGAAAAGGGATTTTCCCGTTTCTCTTCACTGCAGGTTATTTTATCCTGCCGACTTTGCTGAAAGGTTTTCATTTTGGTTAACTATGTCGAACTAGTCGTGGTCGGAAAAATAAAGATGTTTAATGTGGTGGTTCCGAGCGAACTGTCTTTTCTATTTTATTCATTGATTATGTTGTTTGAGCTATTGAATGTATGTTATTGACGAGGCGTCATTTATTTGGAGGTAATCCATTTTTATTTTAAGTCACACACTCATATGCAAAAATACTAGATTACATTTTGCGTTTTGACATCACAGGAAACAGACAAAACACAAATAACATTGGCTGCAGCTGATTAAGACATGATGAAGACAAAGAGGAAGAACAAAGAACTCTCTGGCTATTTATATGAGGCGGCAAATCCCGCATGGCATCTTCTTACGGAGGCTATAATTGGCGGAAAGCTAGCACTCGATAGTTTCTGACGCAATATTACTTTTAAAAGATGCAAGCTGTTAACTTTGAAGATTCGATTACGATTAAATCCCGGTTATGCGAGTATACTAGATAAATATTTAAAAGAAAGTCCTGAAGGCGAGGACCATCAAAAAATTAGTTATTTAGGATGAAATTAAAAAAAGGGAATTGTTACACACACACACACACACATCTGAGGAAAAATCCAGATATTTTGTAAAACAAATGTTAGTAAGACTCCAGAGCGAGAGCAAAAACTCCATAAGCTCTAAGCGAAGCCTACTCGAATTACTGATAAAATCTTTATTTGAAACCTCCCCTGAAAAATAAAGGGAACCATAGTGGATGTAAGCCATTTTCAAGTCATTCGTCATTCTATTCCTCCCTAAAAAGGAAATGTAGTCAGATGTTCTGTTGTCACATTCATTTCCGTTGAATGAAACGTGCTTGAGGCGCAGCGTTGCAGCTGAAGGAACACCCAACTTTGTTCAATGATTACACTTGTTATTTACGTATAAAAGTTTAAAAATATGTAAAGAATATTTCAGAGCAAGCTAACGAAAAATAACATAAAATCTTTTGTCAAGCTATTTTTTAAGTATCAATATATATATATATATATATATATATAATCCAAAATATATAAATACACAGATAGCTATAGAACCTAAGATAACTATACTAAATAGGAAGAAACTCCTGGCCTTCGGAACCAGGATTGCAGGTTTTAACAAGTTTTAGGGCTAGCCAATCTTCACGTGTATTTTGTCATACTACGTACCAAGAGGAAAGGAAAGAATAACATTAGGAGAAATTTAAATATAAATAAAATCACTAAACTAATAAAATATAATTATAAAATTATAGCCTCTCTCTCTCTCTCTCTACTATTATTCACAGTATAGATATAAATTCGCTTCTCTCTCTCTCTCTCTCTCTCTCAAGATGTAGATAGTATTGGAGGCTTGCTTCGGGAGTGTAACAACTGGTTATGTTTCCCATAAATACAAGAGGGAAAACAGTTCCGCATAAAGTTAAAATTATGATAGAATAATAT